>JANHMN010000009.1:49860417-49871703 GCA_030674055.1 Rhabdomys pumilio | reverse complement strand
GTGTGTGTGTGTGTGTGTGTGTGTGTGTGTGTGTGTGTGTGTGTGTGTTTGTATAAACACACAGTTCATAAATTCTTTGACTGTCATTAGAACTTGCTGTCTTCTGCAAGGGAAACAGAAGACCAGTTTGAATATTCCTTATCTGCCAGACTCAGAATTCTTACAGCATCTCCTGTATTTCTCCTAACTGCATTATAGTGGAGTGCTCTTTTTAGCTCCATGATTCAGATGAGAAAAGTCAGGGCCACAGAGGCCTGAAGCTTCAGAGATCATAAGAGTTGGAGCCAGTCTTTTGTCAAGACAGCTGGCCTCAGAAACTGGTCTCCTCACCCAGTACTCGGTGTCTTACCTGGAAATTGTACTTAGGAGGGGAGTTCAAATCAAAAAGAAATACTTCAGAATATGTAGACGTAGCAGGAAAGCAGTACCTGTTCCCTCAGAGTGCTAGGCCCATCAGCAGGCTCTGCGTTGCCAATAAAATCGCCTCTGCCACAGGGAACGTGGCCATGTTTGGGAGCCCTCACTAGCCATCCTCATTATCCCAGGGACAAGTGAAGTGTTCATGGTTTTGAATTGAGTTCTAGAAGAGCCCACAGCAAGTTCTTAAGGGTAACTGGTTGATCGCTCTTCTTCATGCTTCTCAAACCATTGGCTTTGTCTTCCCTCCTCCAAGAGGTAGGCTTAAAGACCTTTGTCCATTCATTGTGGGTGTTCTATTTTATTTTAGTCAGAGTCTTGCTACGTAGCCTAAGCTGGCCTCAAACTTGAAATGCTTTTGTCTCAGTGTTCTGAGAGCTGAGATTACACATCTTCACCACCAGGCCCAGATTTTGCTGTTGCTTTGAATTGAGATTTGTGTAAGGACGAGTAAAACATTTGCCTTTTGAAAGCTTGTTCCAGATTCTATTTGGTGACTCTGGAAGTTAGGTTCAGGATTCTGTATCCTAAATTACTAGCTTAGTAAAGACTTCCCTGACCTCCCCAAGTGGGTCAAATCTCTGACTTAGTGTTTTTTTTTGTTTTTTTTTGTTTTTTTTTGATACCACCACCCCCTTTCTTGTTATGAGACTGAATGATTTATTTCTACCTTCTAATACATAGTCTCCATAAAAACAAGATATATAACCATGGCCACCACTGTGTCCTCAGGCTCAGGAGAACATCTACCAGCAGCAAGCAGAGTCCTGTTAAACAAATTATTGAATACATTTCTCTCACTCAATGTATGATATGCAAAGATTTCATTCATAGAAATAAAAAGTCTCAGGTAAAGATGGTGAAGTATTTGGTGCACATCTTTTCTGTTTAGTCAACTTTATCTGGACAGTGTGACTTTGAGACAGGCCCTGAAAGGAGGCTGGGGTCTGATGCTGTTTGGTGCAGAGTTGTTGAAAGGTGGTGGAGAATGTGATCCGTTGCTTTGAAGATAGTACCCAGAAGACACTGGGCCAAGGCAGAGTTGAAGCAATTGGGACTGGATGGTGGTAAATATGGCAAGAGATGAGTCATTCGTCTTCCCATCTCTCACTTGGGTGTGTCCGCTGGGCCAAATTAAAAATCCAGCATAAGGGGTTGGCACTCACCATTGTAAACAGAGTCCAGCTGAGCTGCTTCAGGAGAAGACAGCAATTTCCTTTGTGAGCTGCCCTAGGACCAGGCAAGTTAGTGGTAGCCCTTCCTTCCCCATCCCAGGCTAGCCCATGCTGAAGGAGTTCTTTAGAGACACAATGAAAGGATAGCCAGTTGGTATCCAGTCATCTGAATTCATTTCCCTGAAACTTTCCAGCTAAGCTTTCAATTGTCTGTCTCTAACTTCTGTCTTGCTGAGACATTGTGGAAAGTCTTCCTTTCGTTCTCACAAGCTGAAGTGTAGAAGGGGAGAGAGCATCACCAGAGCTACATTCAAACGTATTGACCCAACTTTCTTCAGTAGAGAACCCAAAAAAGGAGCCCACATTTTAGAAGACTGTTAACTGAATACCGTGCATGGTGGAAGTCCTTTAGTGCAGAACTCAGATTCTGGTAAACAAGTCACATGCATTCTTACAAATTCCAGAAAAGGAGTCATGTGCATTTTCCTTTTAATTCTTACAAATTCAAGGAATTAGGTGTCTTCCATTTCCTGGATGAAAAAAAAAAGTCACAAAGCAGATACAGACTGAGCACTCTACTCTGAGAAAGCCCAAATGCTCCAAGATCTGAAAGATTAAAAAAAAAAAAAAAAAAAGCTTGGAGTACTTTGGATTTAGGGATTAGGAATAAAATTTATTCAAATATTCTAATATCCCAAAGACTCTGAATCTAAAATATTCTGATCCCAAGCATTCTGGATAAGGGATACATGACCTGTAACTGATAGCCCAGCCTAATTAATCTGTAAATTAAAGAGGAATTTTCAAAAGAAATACACAATGAAGACATTTTGTCTGAAGTCTCAAGGGCAGCGATAACAAAATGCCAAACATAAAAGCAAATGTCTTACACTTGCCAGATATCTTAAAGTCACCTGTGGCTGACTTTCTGCTGTCAATAGAGTCCATCCTCGAGCGGGGCTGAATCCTCTGGGTGTTCAGTCCTGACCAGGTCACACCATGCTATAACCACCAGTGTCCCCTTAGATTTACCACAAAGGAACAATATGGAAGAAAAAAAAAACCCAGGAGAAGCAACTGTGTGTGTGTGCTGTTGTTGTTGAGAAGGATTTGCTATGTAGCCCCCAGGCTGGCCTTGAACTCATGATCCTTCTGTCTTTACCTCCTCCTGAGTGTTGGGACTACAATCATAGGCTACCACACCCCATTAACAGGCATTTTTAAGGCATAAAATGTCTAAAACCTTGTAACAATAACTTGCAAGCTTAAGTAATTCATTAATAAGATAAGTATATGTCACAATCCAATAAAAGACTTGATTCAGTAGGAATAAAATCCTCCAAATAAGCAAAGCTTTAAAAAAAAAAAACTCATTTTCTTGCAAAATGGCACATAAAGTAATGGACGGTTCCCAACAAACTTCTAGTAAATCTTCTAAACCCAGCAAAAGAAGTGTGCATCCCAGTTAGCTGGGGTGCCAGGGAAAGGACAGACTCCTGGGATTCTTCATGGTATTTTTTCCAGCTAGGAATTTTTTGTAAGTCTCAGCCTTGAGAAGTCACCACACACCAGCTAGCCAGAGCTCAAGGGCTTCTCGTCGAACTTTACTGAGTGTTGTGTTTGTGTCCACGCAGAGCACATGTGTTTTCTTTGTTTGCTTGCCTGTTTGTTTTTCTGTGGAAACATTCTGAATTTTCTCCACGATTAAAAAAATTTCAACACCTGAATTACTTAAAATATTCTAAATACCTTAATGTTTATAAACATATCATGTTCATCTTCAGGTATCCTGTTGAGATGTTGTTTCTAATTGCAGCAATTTTACATATTTATAAAGTACAGTATGATAGAGTAATGCATGCATACTGTGTGTGTGTAGTGATTAGATTGGGAGCTTAGCAAACCCATCACCTCAGATAGTTATCATGTCTTTGCGTTGGAAAAATTTTCAAATCTTCTTGACTAGTTATTTCGAATCTTCTTGACCAGATATTTTGAAATATATGGTCAATCGCTATTAACCATAATTATTGCCCTGTCCTGCACAGAAATAGAGCCGTGTTTTTCTCTGAGCTAATTGTGCCCCTGAACGCCAGCATCCCTCCTTTCACCCTCTTCCCTGGGCTCTCCACTTGCTGTCTTGTAGTTGAACCTTCATGAGCTAGGATGCTATACAACCTTCCACTGTTTCTTTATTCATCTAACTTTCAAAGTGTAACACTCATACAATCTTTTTTTCTCCTAACATTTAACTTTCTATCATAATGGAAATAATGTGACAATGTGTGTAATTTTTTTTAAGCTTTTCAAATATGCCAAGTGTTGTTTGTTTTAACGCTTTGCTCTGAATTTATTGATTGAATCAACACTGTCATTCTTTTATTTTTAAGCTTATAATAACCTTTTAGTTTGCTTTGTAAACTGTGGTCTAAGTGGTTTGACTTCCATTATATAATAAACTGCCACACTTATGAGCTATCAATCATAAATACTGTATTTGCTCCAGATACAGCAACCTCTCACTACCGTTAGTATAGACTGCAGGCTCATGCGGAAGGAGGATCCAGGCTCTATCTTCTGATTTGTATCATTGATGCACCCTTAGGGAACTGACATGCATTGCCTTTTGTGGTGCTTCTGATGCTCTTAAGTAACAGAAGAAAAACCACAGGAGGATAGCAAGGCAGAAAGCAAATCGATCCTAAGAAGCCGGGAAGTTTATCTAATGATATGTGATTTACTAGGCAATGATTGGGTTTCAGTGCTCAATAAAGACACCCAGATATTAGCATTGAGGATCCAAAATGGAAAGGAAACAATGAATGAGGAGCTGAAATAAAGGAGACCTAGCCTTAAGCCTTGGGTACTGAGCTCTGAGAAGGGACAGACCTTGTGAGAGACGCTGCTTGGAGGGGAGAGCTGATGGGTGGCTGCTGTCAGCATTGACTTCCCTAACACTCACAGGCTACATTAGAAGGTCACAGGCCTAATAGTGAGAATCATCTGCTCACAGAGACCAAGTTTGAACACACACACACACACACACACACACACACACACACACACACACACATACACACACATACACACGTGCGTGCACGGCACCACAACCTAGGCAAGCCAACTATTAACATATATTTAGCATTTTTCCATTCTTGATCTTTATTATTGAAACAATTTCAGTGTAGTTCTGGAGTCCAGGAGGGACATCATACACATTAGGTATTGAAAGGAGCAAATGAGTAACTGAGAAGGAATTCATGACCTGGGTCAGTGGCCAGTATCAGAACTTTTTCTGCAAATAAGAAGCCTAGTGTCTGGCACTGAGCCTACCACAAACCTAGTGTGAAATTTCAAGCAAATGAATTTACCACTCAGGTTTATTTTCTGTAGACCCAAACTGTCTTTTGCTTAACAGGGGTGTTATAACAAATTTAAAATAAAAATATTCACTGGAGAGTGAATGTAAGACAGTGCCAAGTGTGCTGTTTCTTATTGTAATTTGTATTATAAAATTATATCCAGGTCTTGCTAACAGTTTTTGTGACCCTGGTGGAGTGTTTGTGCCTTAATTGTCATCGTCCAGGGCGTGAGTGTGGCTGCTGACCATGGGAACCTCTCCGTCCTGCCCGATGCAGCTGGCTCTTCATGAGCTCCTTGCCACCAAAGGGCTGAAATTTAAAGATAAAGTCCTGACTCGGTTCTTCAATGAAGTAGACGCTGTTGCCCCTTAGTTTGCTGTGTCAGGATGCATTACACTAACCAGTTGGGACAAGTTAGGGAGAGATCTAGATTTGGCATGGGAAAAGGGCACGTTGCATGATAAGAAAGGAAAGATAGGGATCAGGGGCCTTGGAAAAGACCTTCAAGGTAGAACACGGCCTTTAGAGGCTGTGCCAAAGTGTGACAGAAAAGGTTTGGGTTTTTCCTAGGGGCCGCTGGGGAAGGAATTCCCATAACGTGGAAGACAGAGGACTCGGTATGGGTTCCTCAGTGGCCACTTTCCTCTGAAAAGTTGCAGGCAGCTCAATGGCTAGTTCAAGAACAGCTGTCTTTGGGTCATATTAGGCCATCTGTGTCTCCTTGGAATACACCCATATTTGTCATAAAGAAAAAATCAAGCTAAGATTCAGAATTTAAAAATTGTGCCACAAAAGCTTGAGATTAGAAAAGATAGATTGAAAACTCTTAACGATTTTCAGAAATTATTGGGAGACATTAATTGGATACGAGGTTATTTGAATTTACCAAACTATGAATTAAAGCCCCTATATAATATATTAGTTGGGGATTCTGCATTGGATTCGCCCCGTCAATTGACGCCAGAAGCCCGATTAGCCCTAAATAAGGTGGAGAAAAAAATTGCAGGGTGCCTTTCTTCAGAGATGTATAGAAGGAAAGTCAATTATTTTATGTATTTTGGCGACGTATTCACAACCTTCTGGTGTTTTGTGGCAGAATGGCCCATTGTTGTGGATTTATCCAAGGGTATCCCCAGGTAAATCCCTAGAGTATTATCCTACTGCAGTAGCCACACTAGCCATGCAAGGAATACAACAATGTTTACAATATTTTGGCTTGCCACCGATGAGTATTATAATACCTTATTTGGCTCAGCAAGTGAAGGTGTTATGTGGAACAGTGGATGACTGGGCTATATTATAATGTAGTTTTGAAGGCGTCCTTGATAATCATTATCCCAAACATCCTTTATTATCATTTTTTAGGGAGCATCCGGTAGTCTTTCAAAAAATTACTGCTAATGAGCCTGTTAAAGGAGCTCTTAATATTTTTACTGATGGGTCCAAGACCGGATATAGTGCCTATATGGTGGAGGGACAGAAGCCAGTTCTATGTCAATTTAATATTAGTTCTCCTCAAGTGATAGAATTGAAAATAGTGATTGAAGTGTTTGAAAAATGTAATTTTGCGTTTAATTTGATTTCAGACTCTCATTATGTAGTTAACGCAGTAAGAATTTTGGAATTGGCAGGTCCTATAAAGAACACCAGTACGGTGTGTGCATTATTAAAAAGGTTGCAGAATATTATTTGGCATAGACAAGAGCGCTTTCATATTCAGCATGTTCGTGCCCATATAGGCTTGCCAGGACCATTAAGTGAGGGCAACGCTCTGGTTGATCAATGGACAAGGATGGAATATGCCTTCTTGAGCTCTGCTTTAGAGCAAGCAGCTCAATTTCATCAGAACTTTCATATTAATGCTAAGACTTTACAACAAAAGTTCAACTTGTCCCGTGCAGATGCGCGACAAATAGTGTTGAATTGCCCTCAATGTGTGGTATTTCATCACCGACCTAGTCTTGGGGTTAATCCCAGAGGACTACTGCCATTGAAAATATGGCAAATGGATATGACTCATATTGCTGAGTTTGGTACTCTCCGATACGTACATGTTTCGGTGGATACCTGCTCAGGCATTACTCATGCCTTTGAGTGGTGAAAAAGCACGCAATGTCATAGGTCATTGCTTAGAAGCCTGGGCTGCCTGGGGTAAACCCCAACAGCTGAAGACTGATAATGGACCTGCCTATACAGCACAACAATTTAAGTCCTTTTGTGCTCAAATGGATGTTCAAATTAATCATGGATTACCCTACAATCCTCAAGGCCAAGGAATCGTGGAACGTGCACATCACACTCTTAAAGAGGTTTTACAAAAACAAAAAGAGGGAATTGGATATGGCCGCACCCCAAAAGAAAGAATATCCCTTGCCTTATTTACCTTAAATTTTTTAAATTTGGATGCTTCAGGCTGTTCAGCAGTGGATAGACATTACAATGCCTCTGGAAGTTCTCAAGGGTTTGTAAAATGGAAAGATGTTTTGACGGGCATTTGGCATGGCCCAGATCCTGTATTAACGTGGGCGAGAGGGTCTGTTTGTGTGTTTCCGCAGAATCGACAGGATCCCGTGAGGGTGCCGGAGCGGTTGGTGAGAAAGGTCAACAATGAAGATCCTGTGGCTATTCCCGTTCCTGGTGATCTTGAGGACACCCCCAGTAGTAATAGAGCAGAGATGGGGGGTTCTGTCAGCCTTCCCAATTCCTATGCCCGTGAGACATGATGCCCAAGTTTTTCCCTGCTTTTTTGTTAGTAATAAGAGCATGGATTTACCTTTTTGCTTAGGAAGATAGAATTAACTAGTATAGGATATGAAAAGAATTTTAGTTTATTGGGTAATTTGTGTTTTGTTAGGGTAAGGAATATTAGTGATAAGAGTGATTATATTAAGATGTACAATCAAACAGCTGCCTGATTTGACTTACCTGAAGGCCCATTGACAGATACCTATTATTTAAAGGGCACCTGGTTGAAAGGGTGGACTTATGATCCTAAAGCAAAGGATTGATTTGGTGCAGGAGCAAGTGGTTACTTTATGGCAATTAGCTCAATCAGGATGTGAATGGAAAACACCGGGACGGTGCATCACTTCAGTACCTTATCACAATATGTCCAAGGCTGCTAATTTGTCTAACACATTATTTGAGTATCTTATAGGAAATTGGTCCCGTGGTTTTGATACACTGATGCAAGAACTTTGAGTGGCGATTATAACTGTCAACTCTATCCGAGTGGATCCGTCTACAGCGGAGGGCTTGTCATCCTGGATTCTACAAGCAGCTCATCGCCCGAAGGAGTGGGCGGGGTTAGGAGTGCTAGCTTTGGTTCTAGTGGGTGCCTGTGTGCTCTTCCTTCTTTGCATCTGTCGGATGGCAAGAGATCAAAGACACGAAAGGGCACTAGTAGTACATGCCTTCCAAGCCATTGAGGTTGGTGTATCTCCTCAAGCATGGTTGACAGCATTGAAGCGGTAGCCATAAGTTACCCCATAAGATATTCTTCGATCCAGACAGCCCTTGCACCCCCAGAGACCTTAACGTCTCATTGCACGAGGGATGGGTGTCTGGTCAATCTTGTGGAGCTCAGCTCTTGCACCTGGCGGGCTTTGCCCATTGCACCCAGGAGAGTGAGTACCGCTATTTTAAGCCTGTCTGCCCTTGATCGTGAGATCCTACGTAATGGAACTCGCTTGATCGAGCAGTAACTGCTTACTTTGCTAATAAAATAAACAGGGGGGAACTATGGAGCGCCGCTGCTGCAACCCTAAAATGGCGCCTGCCAGGCTTGTCCTTTGGAGTAAACAAGTCTTTATATGGTATGGAGACTGTGCTTGCTGGTAGCCTGATCAGTCGTCACGACCTCTTAGCCTATGATAGTGTGAAGCGTGGTATGGGCATATGGGCAGTCCCACGAAGAGCATTTAAGCAGCGCTCGAGGGGTAGTAGGGGGCACACCCTTGTTTCCAGATGTAACAAAAGACCTGAGTAAACTGTCTCTGGAAGGAAAAAAAAAAAAGAAAATAGATAAAAAAAAAAAAAAGAAACTAGTTAGCCCTAAAATACAAAAAAAAAAAAAATAAAATAAAATAAAATAAAATTATATCCATATATTTTCAAAGTAAAAGGTAAAGAATTTATCTATTCCTTTAAGCAGATTTAATAAAAAAAATGTGTAAATAGATCTTGTATTGTAGAAACGGCTAGGATTTGTAAGTTTACATAAATCAGCCACATAATGTCATGGCTTATTTTATGAAATAAATATAAGAGGTTTACATTTTATTATAAAAAGGCCAGATATGCTGGCATATGCCATTAATCCCAGGACTTGGGAGGCAGAGGCAAGCAGATCTCTGTGAATCCAAGGCCAGCTTGGTCTACATAGTGAGTTCTAGGACAGCCAGAGATACATACATAGTGAGATCCTGTCTCAACAAAACAAAACAACAAGAAGAAGTATCTTCTAGTTTAAGTATATATCTTAGAAATTCACTGTGTGCCTCCCTGTTGCCTAGTCTCTAATAATAACTAAAATATTGGCCTTTAATTATCTGCTGTGTGTCTGTGTATGTTGTATGCACACGTGTCAGAGTACATGTAGAGGCCAGAGGATGTCTGGTGGTATTTGCTTTCATCATTTCTCCACTATATTTGTAAGTGTCCCACTGAGCATGCTATTCACCCACGGCTATGCTGGCTGGCCATCCCTCTCAAGGGCAGCTCCTATTTTCACATATTCCTAGTAGTGGGCTCACAGGTTGGGATCATGTGGATGCTGGGAATCCAAACGCAGTTCTTTATGCTTGCCCAGCCAACATTTTACTGACTGAGCCATATCCAG
Organism: Rhabdomys pumilio; assembly: GCA_030674055.1. Lineage (NCBI taxonomy): Eukaryota > Metazoa > Chordata > Mammalia > Rodentia > Muridae > Rhabdomys > Rhabdomys pumilio. The sequence goes on along the minus strand of JANHMN010000009.1, from coordinate 49,861,909 downwards.
GCCCCTCTTGCTCTTCAATAAATGCGTGTACCCCAAGACACGCTACATCTTCATTTAGACTGTTTTTGAATTTCATGTAAGCAGACTTTAGACGGTGCACATTTCCTGTGACTCTAGCACTGACATTCAGGATCATATACGTCGACATTGGTATTTAAAGTTAACCATTGTTAGTACTGTAATACTCCGTTCTACAATTACGCCATGGTAAACTACCTGCTTGTCATCTTCCAGTTCCGCTATTACAGACAATGTTCCCTGACCTCTCTTGTACAACTGTAACCAGACTTGGCTAGGGTTTAGACTTTTTCCCCATCTTGTTGGGTAAGAAATGATCTCTCACTATGGTGTTCATTTGTGTCATCTGTTCACTGAGCACCCAGCAAGCTGTCTCACACACACGTGGGTACCAATGCTTTATTTGTGGATGTGCTGGGTTTACCTGTGTCTCTATACTACTACTCTGTCTTTGGAGTCTCTATACGGTTGCCCTGTCTGTTTGGAGATTCTATACTATTGCTCTGTCTTTTGTAAAGATGATTTTTTTTTTTTTTACTTAATGGTTTATTTCTACTATTTATGGCATCTTTTGATTAAAAGCTGCTCCTTAAATTAATTGTTGTGATTTATGAATAACTGAAGATTCATACATAGACCTTTGCTCTTTCAAATAAACCTAAGATCATGAATAATCCTGCTTGGTTTTTATTTTTGTTTGTTTAAAATTATGTTAATTCTGTTGACCAGCCTGGAGAGAACGTGTTTACTGACTTGTCCGACCCACAAACACCCATGATGACTTCATGCTTATTTCAGTGTTCTGTAATGATTTCAACACATTTTAAATTTTTCATTAGTGTGTTAATTATTTTGTTTGGCTTGTTCTTATGTGCCCTATAATTTTGAATGCTATTATAAACGGCATCTTTTAGCTGGTGTGCAAGTGCCAGTCTCTAGTTACTGCAGAGCCTTAGGTGAGATTCCTGGACTTTGTAAGTTTGAGACCTGTCACAAAGTGAGGTTGCATCTCCAAGTAGACAATGGGAGCTGAGGAGGTGGCTCAGCAGTCAGAAGTGCGTCCTCCTTCTCCTGTGGACCTAATTCAGTTTCCAGCACCACACTGGTGGCTCAGGGCCTGTGACTCCAGCTCCAGATGACATCCCTCATCTGGTCTCCATGTGCACACACTCACATGGATGCATGCACAGACATACTCTAAAAAGTTAAATCTTGAAACAAGCAAACATAAATAAATAAGTAATAAGGCTTTTAGTGAGTGTGCTTTTCTGGTAATCAGTAGTAAACAGAAGTGGGCTGGATTTCTACATGTAAGTTTTGTGAATTTTTCTATCAATTTTTATAACATTTACAAATTCTACTGGGGTTTCCATGCAATCATATCATCTGGGAATAATGATTATTTTTCTTCTTTAAACCTCTAACCTTCTCTCTCTCTCTCTCTCTCTCTCTCTCTCTCTCTCTCTCTCTCTCT
>JANHMN010000009.1:49822228-49860407 GCA_030674055.1 Rhabdomys pumilio | reverse complement strand
TCTCTCTCTCTCTCTCTCTCTCTCTCTCTCTCTCTCTCTCTCTCTCTTCTCTTCTTTCTTTTTCTTTGGTCATATTGACGAAGGTGTAACATCTAAATACTGCAAAGTAAGAGTGACGTTATAAACAAAAGACATGAAGCTGGGCGAGAGCTTGTTGGAGTAATATGGGGGGGTTGGAGGAAGGAAACTGGGGATATACATGATTAAGTTCCATTGTGTTGTATATGTCTGGAATTCTTAGAAAGGAAGAAAAAATTTAAAAAGTAATAATAATGGGAACTATATCTTGCTTCTCATGTTAAAAGGGAACAGTTTATTGTTTTACCATGAAATATTGTGTCTACTACAGCCTGCTTTGATGTCTAGTTTTTCCTATTGTTTCATTTTGTTTTGTAGAAAAACTTTAGGAGTTTGATTTTCTTGCTTTCTTAAACTGTTTAGAGGTTGTTTTTGAATTATTATTGCTATATAGCCAACAGCTTTTTCTCATTAATTTGTTACTACCACAAAATGAATTTACGGATTTTTAAACCTGTAATTCTTGGTATAATCCCAATTTATACTTAATGCAGAATCACTTTGACAGTTGGATCTGATGCCTAGAAATTTTACATTTTACATCTAAGTGCAAGGGTATGATTAGCCAGAATTTTTCTTTCTTATGTTGCCCTTGCAAGGGTTTGATATGGCTGTGTTAATATCAAAGAGGTTGTAAAATATTCCTTCTTTTTCTAATTACCCAGTGAGTACACACAATGTTGTAAAACTAACTTATACAATCTCCCAGACTTGCTCTCTTTCTTTCTTTTCCCTCCCTCCCTCCCTCTCTCCCTCTCTTCCTTCCTCCTTTTTCTTTTCTTTTCTTCATTTATTTTTCCTTTTCTATTTTTCCTGAAATGGGATCTTATACATCTGAGGCTGTTTTAAAACTCACTATGTAGCTGAGAATGACTTTGATTGTCTGACCCTCCTGCCTCCACCTCCTGCATGCTAGAATTACAATGTACCATCATCATCAATTTTATTCAGTGCTGGAGGCTATCTCAGGGCTGAGTGCCTGCTAGCCAAGCACTCTACCAATTAAGCTGGATCCCCAGTTCTGTGCTAGTTTCTTTCTTTTATTGTGTGTTTTTTGTTTTTGTTTTTGTTTTTTTGTTTGTTTCTTTTTGTTTTTCAAGACAGGGTTTCTCCATGTAGCCATGGCTGTCCTGGAACTCACTCTGTAGACCAGGCTGTCCTTGAACTCAGAAATCTGCCTGCCTCTGCCTCCCAAGTGCTGGGATTAAAGGCGTGCACCACCACTGCCTGGCAGTTTCTTTCTTTTTTTTTTTTTTTGTGGAGAAAAATATTTTCCCTTTTGATTAGGGTTCTTTAGTGTTTATAGAACTATTTGGGACTTCTCTTTTCCCATGAGTCAAACTATTATATATTTTTCATCTATATACTTTTAATATTTTATTTAGCATCTAAATATACTATGAAATTGGCTATTACAACGTTACTAGTCTTGTATTTTTATTAGTTGCATCTTTATATATTCTTTTCATTATGTACTGTGTTAAGATCAGTCTTACCAGGATTTTGTTAATTTTTAAATCCTGTATTGGATTATTGATCATCTTCACTATCTATCTTCAGCTTCTTCTATTCCATTCATTTCTGTATTTATAATTCCTTATTTCGTTGACTTTATTCTGGATTTTTCCCAAGACATGTTTTCTCCTAGCTTACTTAGCAGCAGGCGAGCCTCTCTGACTTCTAAAGTTTCATTATGAATCTACGTTTTGAACTTTGACTTAGGTTTCAAATAGAACAAAAATATTTAAGTTATGTTTGTGTTGCTCATTTCTGTCAGTATTACTTCCCCAGAGTGAGTGAGTGAGTGTACCAACTTACCAAGTCTCTCCTATTCTTGTTTTGCTCTTGATATATATATATATAAAATTTCCATGTGTCTGAAATGAACCTATGCTTTTCAGCTGTGAGGTTAAAGATTTTTTTCCTTCTTTTGCTTTATTTAGATCTTTTCCCCATCTGTTTTCCTTCCTCCCCTGTGATAATTAATGATTAACATAGAAATTGGGATGTGTGTATCTAATATGACAAAATTTAAGTTTAATAAACATTTTTATCCTCTCCAAACAAATAACCTTAGGACGACTTAACACCAAGTAGGCTCATACTTCAAATAAAACATTATCATCATGCCAAATTTTAATTCCATCTCTATTTTTAGACACTAATTATGCCCTAATTAGACACTTGATATTTTATAAAGTCAACAGTCTAAGATTCCCCAACATGTTGCTGCTTTCCTTGATTACCATTGCTGTCTGCACCCTGGTTGTTCTTTTTGATACTGTTTTCTTTACTTCTGAAGAAGATGCAGGTCGGTGCTTCCTTGGATGTGTTAGATGTGTTCCCCCAAATTCATGAGTTAGAAGCTTGCCCTCCCCCATGTGGTGCTGGGAGGTTGTTTGAGTCCCCAGGGCCTGGCCCTGTGAGTCTCCTGTTATTGCTTGAGAGGAATAGATTCATCATCACCGCCCCAGGCACCTTATAAAAGGACAACTTTGCTTTCCTTATACTCCATCACCAGGACGTGCTCCCTCCACTCTCATGCCTGGATGACGCAGAAAGGCCTTTATCAGATGAGGACAACTTGTACTATCTGGCCTCTAAGGCAAGAAGAGTTTGAGCCATGGATTTCTGTTCATTAGAAGTTACTCAGACTAGGATACAAATGATCTTCTTCTAACGATGGCTGGACAGAACATTTCTCTTCTGCCATGGTGGAGAGCAGCATGCACTTGGTAGCACTTGCTCTCCTAGCTTTTCTTAGTTGCAATGTGTGGCTGATACACACTCGAGAGGCTGAGCAGCAGCAGAGAGCCGGAGCACATAACAGGAAATGCCTGGAGCTCCTCAGGGCCCAGTTGCTAAGCTGAATGGAGTTCAGGAGGCTGAACAGACTAAATACTTTTCAAACATAACCATTTTACAACTTCCGATGGGTTTGTCTGCATGAGCTACCGTGTGAGCCAAGGACCATCAGTATTCTGTGACAGCCTCACAAAACATACGAAGAGAGTGTCTACCAGGAGTAAACTCTTTCTGACTTGTCTGTTTGTTGCCTGAAAAGGTATCCAATTATTCTTTGGAAAAGGAAGTTCTGCTAATATAGAATTTTACAATCTGAAGGCTGAGTTAGAAGGACACACTCGAGCCATTGCTGGGAATATCCCACAGGACTAAGAGTTTGGACCTTATGGCTGTAGGGTACAAAATTTCATTTCTTTTTATAATAGTTTTTCCCAATAAAGCTCCCTAATGACAACGGTTAAAGCCCTAGCTAGGATATTCCATGCTCGTCTTTTTCAGCCTATTGTGAAAGCTGTCATTTGCACACATCACTACTATAGACAGCAAGCATGAGGCTGCTCAGAGTTTGGAATGGGCAGTCTAGTGTTTCCTCCTGCCCATCCCGGGCTCCTCTGTAGGCCTGTACCACATATTTCGTATCTACAACCTTCAGACCAGAGGTCCTGAACCTGTCAGTAAGTGGGTTTGGTTTAGTCTGGACTGGAGTGCTGTCAGGTGGCAGCTGCCTCAGGCTGCAGAAAGAAACCTGGGTTGGACTCCAGGCTGCAAAACAAACTGGTGGCCATCTGCACTGTAGTGTGTGACTCAGCTACTTTTGATGAAAGGGCGCACTGTGTGAGGAGCAGGAGGCCAGGAACTATGAAAGGAAGCATTGCGGAAGACATTACAATTCAAGTCAAGACACCACACAGCTGACCCAATGCCAGGACTGCTGTGTAGTAGCAGGAATAGAAATCACCAGCTCAAGAAGAATTATGAAGATAACTTTATGGTCACTGTACAGGCACCGCACAAACAAAACAGGGTCAAATAGCCTTATTGTGGTCTCCGTGCGAAGTAATTACATTTGGGTTGGGCTGGAGAAATGAGTTGGGACTAAAATGCTGTTCCTGACAGTTTAAACGAGGGGCCCAGATCTAAATTTGTACTCTCTGCTTTCTATCTTTGGGAATCGGGGCAAATTTCTTACTATTTCTGAACTTCAGTTCCCCTATAAGAGCCTTCGAGGTGACTCATACGAAGGAACAACACAAAAACTGCTGGCAGCCAGCTGGCATTCCCGCTCCTCTTCATCCTGAGTGGTAAGAATTGTGACATTGTCTGGGCAAACTGCCATTCATATCAAAGCTGGCACTGTCCCAAATCCTCATCTCTGTGTGCACAATTTTAGGCTAACGATATTTAAGAAGAGGCCCATAAATGGCTTCCAGGAAGGCTCATTACAGAGAGATGAGATGGCTGCTATGCTGTATTTGACAAAAGACAGACTGGAGGGACTGGAGGGATTTGGGATGGAGAACTGGAAGATGGGTTTCCTGATGTCATGGAATCACCATACTGGTCCTGGACTCTCTACCTCCAAATTCTCTCATGGAGAAAAATAATTCCTCACGGGTGTTAGCCATTGTTACTCAGAGGTTTTGGCCAAAGCCAAGATGGTCTTCATGCGATGCTATAGCTCCGAGAGTTGCTAACACTTAAACTTGCTATGGTTACTCTTCGAATAAGGAATTCTACTCATAAGACCATATCCTATAAACGCAGGTGGCCACATTCATAAGGAGAGACAATAAAAGTATATTTATTATATCATCCATCATGGTACCAAATGATTGCAAATAAACTATGCTCAACAGAAGGTGGCAATTATAAGCAAATCAGGTCCTACAAGCTGTCAATTATCACATAGTCGTTAACAGTCTGAGGAATCTACTGTGAAGTCATCTCCAGATGAAGCAAACTGGGGATTCTGGACTATGTTACATTCCAGCACAGCTGTAACAGTATCTCCTATTACACTGTATAGCCTGGGCATCTTACCCTTCAAGGATGTGGCCTAGGTCCCCTCTTAAATCTGGGCAGTAAAAGTGATGCTGTGGGACTTCTAAAAACAAAACAAGGTGACTTCCTCCTTGTTCAGAGCACCCATGCCCAGAGTGGAAGGCTCCTGTGCAAGCTGCTGCTGTGCTCCGACACATACCTCCCACTGAATGGGCCTACTCTTTGAATCTGCCTGGTCCAGAGATGTGATCCGGGGTGGAAGAGCCTTCAAGTGGCTCTGACTCCCTGGCTTCAAGTTCTTTGTGTTGAGAACCCACAAATCATAGAGCAAAGTCTTCATTACTATGCTTGCTCAATTTCTGAGCCACAGAATCAGTGATGGTGGTGAGACAATTGTCACTGTGTGCCACTAAACCTGGGGGTGTTTGTGCTCATAGTAGGTTCTTAGAAATAGTCTCCCCACTGTGTGCTTTTTCACACCAGCTCAGATTTCCTTTTACCACCTCCATTATGCTTGATTGCATCTTCAGGTGCATATAAAACAAGGACATTTGCAAAGATGCATCACCAGGAACAAACAGGTCTCTAGCTTCTGCATGATGTGCTAAAATGTCCAAGGATCACAAATAACGCTCAAGGCTTTATAGTATTTAAAATCAGATAACCTACTAGCAGCTGTAACAACGACAGCATGTCCGAATACCACACGCCTTGTTAATATTCCCCTTTCCATGGAAAATTAGTAATTAAAAAAGAAAACAGTGAGTTCAGTGCCCAGGCTTGAAAAACTGCCCCATTTTCATCTAGACTGAGGTGCATACTGAACATTACTTGCATTTCATATATCTCTGAATGGTGAGCCAGCCACGGCCACGGCCACGGCCACTGCAACACTGAGTTTGTTCTATGCAAGGCAAGCTTGAGACAATGAAGTGAGAGCTGGAGGGTTGAAATTCCATCAGCCTCTCTTTCGTAAGCATTACTGAAAAGCAGGGCACCTTTGGAACTGATTCACTGCCCTTCAGTCTGATAATGACATGGGGTGGCGGTTGGGGATAAAACTTAATAATCCTCTTTGCACAATGAAGAAGCTACAAAAAACATGTAGACACAACCAGTAACTCCAAGTAATATAAGAAAATAAGACAGAAAATAACAGACTGGTTTTTGTTCATTAGAGGTTGGGCACATGTCTTTAATTCAAGCACTTGGGGAGCAAAAGCAGGTAGACCTCTGAGAGTTCAAAGGGAGCCTGGGCTATATTATTTCCAGGCTAGCCATAGTGGGATTCTATGTCAAGAAATAAAAAAAGAAGTCCTTTAGTGTGTTCTATGCCTTCCTACAGTACTTTCGAGTTCATTTATTTAATTTACAAATTTTTTGCTAGAGATGTCAGCTAGCAAGAGGTAACGAGTTCTCTACGAAACCCACACAGCGATCACAAAATAAATACAGCTCAGGGTTTTCCATTTTTATAATGTCTAAACCAGCATGGGAGATGGTGCACAAACATCCCGAGGATTACAATGGCCCTTTACAGACTCTAGAGAGAATATTAGCATTCTGGGAATTCTGTGGGAAATGGCTTTCATACACTATACAACAAAAGAGTCTCAGTGTGGGGACAACAGGAGGTCATGGCAGAAGGGATGAAGAGGTAGCTTGTGGAAGTCGCAAAGTACCCCCTTCTCTCTAGGAACCCACATTTTATTACATATTTAAAATGTTCCCTTTATCAGAAGGTTTGTGAAAAACATTGAGAATAATTAATATTTTATGCTGAAAAGGAATTGTCTACGAGCTCAGAAAGAATCCCACACTGGAGGCAGGAGAGCCTGAGACACAGTGGAAGGAGGGGCAGACTTTCAGTGAGCATTCAGAAACTTTGTCTCCTAGGTTGCTGGCCTTGGGCCAAGGACAAACAGTACACCACAGAGAGGATCGATGAAGGCTTGCAGAAGAAAGATTTGCAGGAAGCCCCAAAGTTCTCCAAGCTTCCTGAACCTATGGACACTGAGCCATCATCAATATACCTATGATATATACCATGAAGTCCCTAATGGTAGTAGGATGACTAGTAATGAGAACCTTTTTGGTCAGGGGTAGGTTTAGGCTTCAAGGTGTGATGAACATGCTCTCTAAGGTCCATCCAGATAGCTCTCTGGACTTAAGTTGGTTCCAGACTTGAAAAAGATCCTCTGATTCTAGAGTTCCTACCTCATGCTTTTCCTGTCTTGAGCTGTGTGGGTAGGATAGCTACTCTGCTGCAAGCTGTCTTAGCAGCATGTACACCCCCACCCACATTCTGTCTCTCAACTGATGCTCACCATGTCAGCAGGCCACACCCACACAGATCTCATCTCTGGGTATCGATATAAGTGGGACTGTTCCTAAGATATCTTCTTAGAACCTGTGTAAATCCCAGAACCTATCTTCCAGTGGGCCCATCTCAAGCTCATCAGCAGAGGCACATCATACCTGCATCCCCAGCATGATGGACAAACTCCATGACTCCAGTGCAGTTCCTCATTGCAATGTGCATGAGGTAGAAATGCTGAGTTACTCCAGAGATGAGGAAGCCAGTCCAGAAGAGAAGAGAAAGACAAAGACCTGAGGCACACTTCATCTGTAGTTCCTATCTTGGGAACTATAGATGATTTGGGTGCAGAAGAAAGGAAAAGGTCTTCTTGTGCTGTTTGAAGAGAGTTATGGGAAAGGAGTCATAAAGAAGCAGCTTCTTTCTACCCTCCCGTGTGTCACATTCTATTCTAATATGTGGCTCAGGAAAGATGGAAGTTTGCTGCGCAAGCATCTCCCTGTGTTCCAGGGAGCTCGTGGTTAAATACTTTGGGGAGACGTTCTCTTACTCCACTCCCATAGGCTGAACATTGTTCTTATTTCTAAGCCTTCATTCTTAGAAGTAATTCTGTGATGCACGTTTGGTTCACAAAACCTTAACTGTATCTCTTATAATTTTCTTAGAAAAGTGACCAAGCTATGAGATTAGCAGCAAAGGGACATTAGGGCATGGAAGAAAGCTGTGTATTTATGCTATAAACCACCTCCTGCAAGAATAACAGTTTACAGTGTAAGAGATACCCAAGCCTGAGTTTACATCCTCACCAACCTTGCATGAGATCACTATATTTAATTCTGCTAGTTCCTCTTTAACGTGTCATATACAAGTCACACTTCATTACTGCCTCGGACCTCCAGCTCTGGACTCACTGGCACCCTGCGACAGCATCCTCAGTCACCTGAGACCAGGTAGCAGGTGTGACTTCCTTATCTGTGCTGACAGATGTGCTTGCTCATTCTGGTTTGCTATCTTTTAAAACTTTCCAGTCAAAAGTCACTTTGAGAGCATCCAAGAAAAGAATCTGAGCCATGGTTGTCACACAGACTGGTAGCATCAAATCAGAGGTAGCATCTGTGACTAAGAAGAGAACTAAGAAACCAAAGGAGACCATGTTTCCTAGCTCACCTAAGCTCAAGATGGCAGAGAATAAGGTCACATATAGAACAGACCTTGGTGACCTGAATGGGGACAGTTCTGGGAACATGGACTCTGCTGTGATGTTTCAGACACATCTCAGTCCATTCCCTTTTTAAATATTTGCTTTGCATTCCATTCACTCGCAAGGTATAAATAGCTATGTGTCATATTTTCAAAAGAGTCCTTCTGATAAGAATGAAATAGTCTAAATGGTAAGAAAGAATTACATTACTGTTTTAACTGTAACTTTCTCTGTATACATAAAATAAGCATATTTCAGACTGGACGAAATACCAAATTTAGAAACATGAGAGTATTCTACGATAATAGAAACTGAGGAGATTTCAAATGGTATTTAGTAGTTGTAATAAGTCACATAGCTTTTACTTTTATCTGCTTTTTGGTCTTACCCTCTGAATAGGGTGTTCCTCTTTGAAGAAACATTAGGATGAGGGGCTGTGGCTGCTGAGAACAAAGACAACAGCTTCATTTGGTGTGGATTTCTGTGACTCTATTCAAAGTCACCCTGAATTCAGGGTGCACAAGCCAATGCCAGATTCTCAGCAGATTGCCAAAGTTATTTTCATAAAAACATGACAAAATTAGAAGATTATAGACACGTTCTGAAAGTTCACGTTATTCAGCAGCCACTGTTGCATGCGTTTCACGGCAGATACACTGGGGAGCACTGAATGCTACCTGCTCACCGGGAACTGAAAATCTAGTGAACCCAATCACCAATCCCAAAGGAAAGTGTCACTATACAATAGAGAAATTAGAAACACATCAAGCGATCAGAGTTAGCATCACCTGATCTAATATTTGCCTCTATACTTACAGATAAGTGTAGTTCTCACACCTCATCAAGAGAAGAACAGACATCAACCTCCAAAGAAGAGAAGCCATCAGTCTTACCTAGCTATGACACCTATGACCCACAATGATGACCTGCATCCAGTGATAACTCTAAGGGTTCAGTAGTAGCACAGATATCTTCATTATAATCAACAGCTCTCTAATTGCATCTAAGACTTGATCAACAAGAGGGAACTCATGCCTGATTTCAGAGTCCCAGGCAGCTATCAAGGGCTAATGGAGGGATGGATCTAGGAGAAGAACCTACAGTTGCCACTTTACTAAGTTGGCACATTCCTTAACTACATTCTAAATATTTGCCCTTATACTCACAGACTAGTGTAGTTCTCATACCTCATCAAGAAAGTTTGTCTGCAACAAATAGAAAATATTACAGAAAACTGCAACCAGTCAGATGGAAAGCTAGGGAGTCCAGCTTCAACGAATATACCAACAATATTGATCAATAGCTTTGACAATATAATTGATAGAATTGCCGAACCTAAGGCTCAAGGATCATTGCAGAAGGGGGAGGGGTGCATGAAACTGGAAGAGCAGAGAGTTTGCTGAGAGATTGTGTCTCTTTGAGTTGTCAGAAGCCACACCCATGAAGTCTCATCAACAAGGCTGTCTAAACATGAGCTTAACAGGAATGACACCAATAAATGGGCTAGCATAGAAGGAGGAAATCTCACAGGGACTCAACCCTAGACAAAGAACTACAGGCATCCGAGGAATACCAAGAGTGGGGGAAATAGTCTTCCCCAGGGAAGAGTACACCGATTGGTTACTTGTTAACAGTTAGCTTTGAAAACTTACATATAAGTAACATTATTTAGACTGATTAGGTTGTATATAGGTATTTAGGAATACATACACATACACATATGCTCATATATTTATGTAAAAAGATTAGTAAAAGACAGCAAGGAGGGGTCTGTGGGAGGGGTTAGATGAAAGAAAGAGAAGGGAGAGATGTTGTCTTAGTCATGGTTTCTATTCCTGCACAAACATCATGACCAAGAAGCAAGTTGGGGAGGAAAGGGTTTATTCTGCTTACAACTTTCCTCATTGCTGTTCATCACCAAAGGAAGTCAGGACTAGAACTCAGCCGGTCAGAAAGCAGGAGCTGTTGCAGAGGCCATGGAGGGGTGCTGCTTACTGGCTTGCTTCCCTTGACTTGCTCAGCTTGCTTTCTTATAGAACCAAAGACTTCCAGCCCAGGGATGGCACCACCCACAATGGGCCCTCCCACCCTTGATCACTAATGGAGAAAATGCCTTACAGCTGGATCTCATGGAGACATTTCCTCAAGGGAGGCTCCTTTCTCTGTGATAACTGCAGCTTGTGTCAAGTTGACACACAAAACCAGCCAGTACAGATGATATAATTATATATATATATTATCATATATAATATATAATTATATTATAATCTCAAGAAAAAAATTGTTAAATATCAGATGACTGGATCTGTGTGGGTTTCATTCTGGGTAATCTGTTCTATTTCGTTGATCTAAGTATCTGCTTTTGTGCCATTATCATGTACATTTATCTGTATTTAACTATAGCTTTGTAGTATAGCTTGAGGTCAGGAATTGCAGGGTCTCCATTCTTGTTCCTTATTCAGGATTGCTCTGGGAGTCCAGGATCTTTTGTGGTTCCAAATGAATTTTAGAATTCTTCCTCGCTGTTTCTGGAAAGAACACTCGTAGAGATTCGGTGGGGATTGCGCTGAATCTGTAGGTCACTTTGGCAACCTATAGCCTTTTTCTCCTCCTCCTCCTCCTCCTCCTCCTCCTCCTCCTCATCCTCCTCCTCTTCTTCTTCTTTCTCTTCTTCCTCCTCCTCTTTCTCCTCCTCCTTCTCCTCCTTCTTTGCCTTCTCCTTCTCCTTCTTTTAAACATTAATTCTGCCAACTCATGATCATGGGAAGTCTTTCCATCTTCTAATGACTCCTTGACTTCTTTCTTCAGTGTCTTAAAATTTTACTTCCTTCCTGATGTTTATTCCTGGGTATTTTATCTTTGTGAACTTACTATAAATGATTCTTTTTCTAGTTTTGTTCTCACCCTGTTCGGTGTTGCTGTGTAGAAGAGCTACTGATTTGTGTGCCTTGGGTTTGTATTGTCATGCTTTGATGAAAGTACTTATCAGCTTTATCTCTCCAAGACAGAGGCCCAGGCAAAGTTTCTGAAAATTGACAGCCGGAACTCAATGAGTAAAGCAATTTCTGGGCAAGGGTGATGTCATAAATTCAGATGCCCAGAGCTTATGGGATGCCAGGCTTGTTGATGACATGTTTTCAGATGCCTGGAGCCTATGGGAAGCAGGGCTTGTTGATAGCATCTCTTCAAATTGTTTCTGTTTCACACTCTGCCCTCTTAAAAAATCCTCCTCACTCCCTCCAGACAGGCAGCTGTAACCCCAGCACTCCTACGGTAAGAGGAAGGATCATGTCCTCAGAAGGTCATGGGCCAGCTAGCACAGTGTATGCAGAGGCAAACAAAAGCCCCTGTCTCAGACATAGTGGAAGGCAAGAACTGACAACTAAGGTTGCCCTCTAGCCTTAATACTGAGTTCGATTAATATATGCCAGTAAAAGAGATACATCTAAAAATAAAATAAGACAAAAATTCACAACATTAAAATGTAGACAGTGGATCAAAGTATTCTGAATTTCCTGAAAGAATTAAACTGAGAATAGGTGGGGAAATATTCTTGTTTCCAGGAGAAAATGCACAAAAGCAGTTTGAGATGAAGGAATGTGAGGCGTGAGGAGCATGTCAAGCTGTTAAAAAGAATCCATATGAACGCGCACAGAACAGCGACAAGGTGAGACAGAGCATCGGCGTGGTCTGTGTGAGAGCGCTGCGTTACTCCTGCAATGTTTTGTAATGCTTGAATTATTTCAAAATTAAAAGGATTTTATCTTTGTGAACTTATAATGCTCAGAAAAGCTTTTTGAGCTTTTTAAATTTATTTTATTTGTGGTGTGTGTGTGTGTGTGTGTGTGTGTGTGTGTATGTTACCTCTGCCTATATGTATGCACAACCACATGCACGTCTGGTGTCCATGGAGAAGAGAAGAAGGCATCCGATCTCCTGAAACTGGGGATATGGACAGTTGCAAACCACAATGTAGGGAAGAAAACCTGGGTCCTGTGTAAGAACCTGTGCTCTTAACTGCGGAGCCGCCTTCTGTTGTATTTATAAGAGTATAGTTAAAGGAAACTCCACTTGTAAGCTGTAAAGTTAAATCTAGTCGGTGGGAAGGATAGCTGTGTAGACCTGCCACGCTCAGTGTTACGGATCATGACACGTGAATCTCCAAATCTTCAGAAGTGAGCCCAAATGAAGATCAGAGAGGTGGCTGTCAGCAGGAAGTGTGATTGTTAAATGAGGAATCAAGAGGAGCACACGTTTTCTTGTTCCAGCATTCCTGAGCAGCATTTTAATGAGAGGCTGACATCCTTATAATCAACCTAATTCTCTCTAATCCCCTTTAAGACAGAAAAGGTGTAAACAAATGGACAGATGTACGAGTCTCATAACCTGGCTTGTCAATGGCAACTCTACAAATTATTTCTGTTTCTCACTCTGCCCTCTTTATAAATACCCCTCCCTCCTTCCACCCAGCAATAGCTGGGCCCTTTTCAGATATAAACTTTAAATTACATTTGGACATAAGGCTGTTTTTGTGCAAGTAAATAATGAGCCTTGAGTATGGCCACTCCCATCCCCCTAATGCCCTCCCCTTTCCTTCCCCTCCTCCTTCCCATTGGTCCTTTTGTTCCTCTAGACAGTTTCCTTTCTGCTTTTAATTGTCTGAGAATATATGGTTTTATTTATCCGTTATAAGCAGGTAATCTTGAAGATTAATTTCAGATTAGCTACATTAGACAATACCACTTTCCCTACCCCACAAATTTTCAAGTTACTCAACACTCAGAACAGTAGTGATAATGAAAGAAGCTAAGAGATACTGAGTGTCGTGCGGTGGTATTTGTGTTGAATATGGTATTTTAAAAATGTGATTTGTTAGACATAATTGTATTTATTCTCCTCTTGTTCATGTTCTGTGATCAACACGGAGCTGAAGGTTTGCCCAGAGAACAAGTTGAGTAACCCTGATCCATAGACACCGGAGAGTGGGTACAGTTTTCACACATGACCCACAGTTTTGTAGGCACCATGGCACTGCCAGCTTCTGTCGAACCATCAGGCAAGCGCTGAATACAGAGAGAGCTCCAAAAACACTGGCTCTGGTATCCAGGTTTTGTCCCTGAGGATCTACAGGCACCAGCCAGTAACTCAGATAGCTGGCACTGGTGAGAGACCATGTTCTCTAACTGAAAGCAGAGTCAGTACTTTGACAACTAGAACCTCAGGCTTAGTGATATCAAGATTTCAAATTCATAAAGAGAACCAAAAATATCCAGTTTCCTTTTGTTTGTTTGTAGAAAAAATATTAGCTCTTGATATTTCATGGTGCTTTGAATGAGAATGGTCCCCATAGGCTCATATATTTGAGTGTTTGGTCCCAGTTGGTGAACTGTTTAGGAAGAACTGGGATGTGTGGACTTGTTGGAGGAAATGTGTCTCTTGCAGGGTGAATTTGGGGTTTCAAAATCATACTCCAGACTCAGTCTCTCTCTTTACCTCCATCTTGTAGATAAAATGTGAGCTCTCAGCTGCTGCTCCAGTGCCATGGCTGCCTGTCTGCTACCATGATGACCACAGACTAACCCTCTAACATTATAAGCAACCCCCCAATTAAATACTTTCTTTTATGAGTTGCTTTGATCACAGTGTCTCTTCACAGCAATAGAATCCTGACTAAAACAGTGTTCCTCTAGCTTCTTCAGCAGGTTGTCCTCATAGGTCCCAAGTTTAGGATCTCCCTAAGAGTGTTCAGCCCTCTGACTCTCCTCACTGAGTTTGACAGCCATGGATAGCTCTTCTGTGTAAGCACTGGATATCTCCAAGCCACCCTAAAACCTTAAAAAGCCCTATGGAACAAGGAAGTAACTAAACTCCAAAGATACGGTGATCTATAGGCAAAGTGGTATCTCTAGAAGCAGAGGTCACATGCCATCTCTCCTCCTCTCAGTCTTCCCATCCTCTTCTTAAAGGATGAGGTACACAGACTTGAGCAAAGAAGCTCCTTTATCATGGCTATAGGGAAGGTTGGTTTCCTGAAAAGACAGTCAGGAAAATCACAGGGCAGCCAAGAATCTCAGCCAAGAATTTCCTGACATCCCACAGGAGAGGATGTCAAGGTTCCTCAGGAACTCATCAGCCTTTTTTTACGAAAGTCTTGTCAACTCTCAGAACAGCAACAACATGACTCTCTTGTCTAGATTTCAGGGAGCAGGAACAAATGATTACCAGTTTCCAGGAGTTGCACGACAGCCACTCAGTTAAAGTTGACAGTGCCCTGCAACCAGGGGAAGCAGATACAGCGGGCCAGTGGGAGGATCCAGTGGCACCTTGTTGTGACTAAGGGACAAGTTGGGAGGTGGCCATTACCTCATATATAATTTCCAGTGACAACAATATACTAAAGAAGCCACTGGAAGACAAGGGCTATTTCAGTTTTTTTTTTCAAGAAAGTATTCAAAGCCATTACAGGAAGAATAAAATTCACATCTCCCTATCCCTCAGATAGAGTCTAAACCACAGCCTCTGCTAGCTATACAAGGGCACCCAGAGTATATACTGAGCACTTTGGCTCTCTGCTGCTGGTGATCGCTGTGACAAATGTCCAGTTCTCATTCTTCCTCAGGGTGCCAGCCAGAATCTAAAACCCATTTTCTATCCCAATTGCTGCCTCTTGCCATTAAAAAACATTTAAAAAAAAGATTTTGATTTTAATATGAAATTGTATGCCTGTGTGCATGTAGGAAGAGTGTGGGTTGTATGTGTGAGTGCAGTGCCCATGGAGGCCAATGAGGGGATCCCCAGGAGCTGATATTACAGGAGGTTGTAGGCAGCCAGATGTGTGTGCTGGGAACCGGGCCTGAGTCTTCTGTAAGAGCAGCATGTGGGCTATCTCTCCAGCCTTGCTTCTCAGTGTCAAATGTGTATCCCAGCACACTCCAGCAGGACTGCCGTGGGTTGCAGTTCTCAAGCCCTCTCCCCTCCGCTCTCTGAGCAGCGGTGGTACTTCAACCACCATGCAATTCTCTCTCCGTTTTATGTGCTTATACTTTTAGAGTGTCCATATCATTTGTACACAAGCTGGACATGAGGTATGTTCACATATTTGTACACAGGTTGGCCCATGGGTATGTTCCCAGGCTATCATATAAACCAGTTATTAATATCACCCAACCAGCATGAATGGATTAGGATGCAAGTCTTCCAAATTCTCTGCACTTTAAAATTGGGTTTTACTGTAGAACGCTAGATTGTAACTCAGAATTCTGTTATCTCCAGGGAGAATACAGGAAAAAAGGAAATGCCTTGGACTTCCTCATGCTTGCTGGGGATGCAGTTTTCTAGGCTCCTCTTTCAAAAAGAGAATAAAAATAGAATAATAAACCAAAAAAAAAAAAAAAAAAAACCAGAGTCCCTTAAAATCTCCCTCGGGTCCTCCATGTGTCTACAAGTCTAATGACACTTCTGCTGTCTCCTTCTTTAGGTTGGTCAGTGTGACTGATCCTTAAACTCTGCTGTAAGCTGATTTGTATAAAAGCCTTCACAAGCATTTTAAAACATCATATAGTCACAGCAGTCCTGAAAATACAGGAATTATGAGATCAGAGATTGCAACAGTCACTAAATCTAAATTCAACCCCTGCTCCCTCCCTCCTCTCTGTCTGTCTCTATCTGTCTCTGTCTCTCCCTCTGTCTGTCTGTCTGTCTCTCTCTCTCTCTCTCTCTCTCTCTCTCTCTCTCTCTCTGTGTGTGTGTGTGTGTGTGAGAGAGAGAGAGAGAGAGAGAGAGAGAGAGAGAGAGAGAGAGATGTGTGTGTGTGTGTATTTCTTTCTAAAAAATAAATAAATAAAAAACATGATGATGGGTCATCTTTCCAAATCCCTCTTCTTCAGGGAGAGAGAAAAAAAATAAAATCTAGACTCTAATTTCGCAGTGAATGTGATGGGTCTTTGAAACATCAGACAGCGCACAGTTTGTCTCACCAAACTTAGTATCATGATAAATAAACTATTGTTTTCAGTGTGCATGTGGAAATTCAAATGAACACAAAATCCCCCTATGTACCTTCTGGAATGAACACTTTCCCTCTGACCAAACAAATAAGATACAGGGTGCCACAGAAAGAGCTCCAAGTTTCCTGCTTCTGAGGAGTTTGGATCCCAATTTTGTCACCCGAGGGACCACTAAATAGCTGAGAGGGGAATTCTTAGTTGTTTGGGGGTTTTAATTATATCCTAAAATCAAATCAATAAAGGCAGATTGATGACAATAGGATAACTTATTTATCCTTTCCTAGATATTAACTAAACTCCTCCCTCCTTGGTACCTAATCTGAGGACACAGTAAAGTATCAGCCCTGTTGTTCAGAAGCTGGGATGAGCACACGGAGGAGGTCTCAGCCTGTATGAAACTTCCAGAGGGAAGTTTAATAGCTCAAAAGCTCAGAGGCCAGAGGAAGTTATGACACATTAGAAGGCAGTTCCACAGGACTGTACTGAGAGAGACCAAGAAGGAAGGATGGGCCAGAGAAGCAGGCAGAATCTCCACATGTTAATGAGCCTTCTGCTCCATATCAAGATATCTGAACTTCACTTTCAAAGATCTGTTGAAGGTTTGTAAACAACTGAGCCAATTTTATCTAAGGAAGTCTTGCAGTACAGACCTTAGGTAGACTGACAGAGGAAACAGCAGAACAGAGCAATCCGTTGAAGACAAGGATAATAGTGACTTGGACTAAAGGAGTGACGGAGGGTAGGGACATGTGAAAACCTCCTAGGTTAAGGTAGAAAGCCAGGGACTCTCAAATAAAGGGAAATTCTGTGAGAACGTGAGGACAGGCACATCTAAATGTAAGGAAATGAACATCTAAGCATGTTGCATTTTCTGTGCTCATGGAAGCAGAGCCCTATGCTGTCACCTGCAGTCCCTATCCCTGGAGGCTCTTAGAGCCCAGATGCACACTGCAGTTGCTGGGACACTGGCCTTCTAAAGCAGAGGGAGGTAGTGGTGTATGAGAGCTGATGTCTTCAGTGAATGGATAAGTATAAGGATGTCTCCACATGGTTGTACATCTTCCACTTTGGTAAGAATGGAGTTCCTGTGTCCTAATCTCTGCCCAGTTACCTTTGCAGTGGTCTGAGCCCTGAGGCCCTTGGGGGCGGTCCCTGGTCTGCTGCTATGACCTCATTCTGTTGGAAGTCAGGAAGGAAGCTGAGAGAACAAAGGTCCTGATGTGAAGAACTGAGACTTGAACAGCAGGTGACCGTCATCAGGTCCCCAGGACCCCTCCTGGTTAACATAGAGGGTCTGAGGAATTGAGCTCAGAGCTATTATGTGAAACTAAGAGAAGACTCTAAATCTTGGGTGTGAATACCATGATGTGCATGGGACTCAAGCATATTAGAAATTCTAACTATAATTCATTGACTGTCATTTAGTTTCAGTGAACATGTTGAAGAGCTTAAAATGTCAACGGTGGTGATGCTGTAAAACCAAGCTCTTCTCCAGCCTCAGATTGTCACAGTGACTTTATTTATGGACACATGGTAGTTTCTGGAACCATGCAGAGTTAGTAAAATGTGACAGAATGATTTCTTGTGCATTAAATGATAATTATTAAATTAATCTGAGTCAAACTGTTTTAGAGATTTACATCATGGTTATAAATTTTCAGCAACCAAAACTGTTGTCATTCACGGAGTTACAGCAAAGGTCCAGGAGGAGATTACCCTGCCAGCCTGGAAGGGACTCTTCTTGTGCTATGACTTGTTCTATTCAGCGTGGCAGAAGCAACCATCTGGAAGGCCTGCAAAGCATTTGACTGTGGGGAAATGAGTGTAGGTGTTAAAAATAACATTTATAACTATGAACCTGGGAGTGCTACTTCGTCCAGTGGTAATATTTCAGTGTGGAAATAGGGTAATTGTCATTCATTCCAACAGTGCCGACAGTGAACCACAAGGCTAAAAGAGGAAGGGCTGGCTCTGTGACGTAACTAAAAGTGAAAACAAAAATGTCTGAAAGATGTTGGTATCAGCGCTGCTGTAAGGCTGTGAGTGGGAGGGTCTGGTACAATTTCACCCAGCCTTTGTAACACTTGAAGGTGTATATTAACTGCACAACCCATGTTAAGAAAAGACATACGAAATTCCAAATGCTGGATTGAATACAACAGTGACTATTTTCTTTTTTTATATATATAAATCTTTTGTTTTATTTATTTATATGAGTACACTATAACTGTCTTCAGACATACCAGAAGAGGGCATCAGATCCCATTACAGATGGTTGTGAGCCACCTTGTGGTTGCTGGGAATTGAACCCAGGACCTCTGGAAGAGCAGTCAGTGTTCTTAACTGCTGAGCCTTCTCTCCAGCCGACTACTTTTTAATTTTAAAGCCTTTGTAAGTATGGGGATTTTGCCTGCATCTATATCTATGTATCACAAACATGCAGTGCCAGAAGAGGCCAGAGGAAGGCATCAGATCCCTTGAAACTGGAGTTTTAGAGGGTTATGGACCACACTATGAGAGCATTGGGAATCAGATCCAAGTTCTCTGCTAGAGCAACAAGTGCTATTAACGCCTTAGCCATCTCCCCAGCTCCCAAAGTAATTTTTTTTTACACAAAACATATGTAAGGTACTCATTTCAATTAGGAAAACAAATCTGCCATATTTTAAAAATCGAGAAATGCTACAAAGATCCAAGACTTAAAGCATTTCACAGACCAGCTGCCTGACACAGTGCTATCAGTCTGCTTTCTCATACTTTTCTTTAGATGATCTCAGTTTTTTCACAACTAGTCACAAGATCATTTTTGGAAGGGGGAACAGAAATATCATAATTTAGTCTTTCTTCTATCACGGTTGATTGAAGTTTGCGTCTCACTAGCAATATGAAAACTATTCAATCCATTGACCGCTTTGGTGACCCTTTTGTGAGCGATTCCAAGATGAACGGTCAAGCCAAAGTGCCTTTCATCTGCCCTGAGGAGTTAAAGCCTGGATGACTTGCTCAAACTTGCAGACTGCTACAGACCTCGTGTCTTAAACAGTTTTGATGTATCTCATGCAATCGGCTGCTGTGTGACAGTTTCCTCCAAATTCAAACAGTCCCTCCAGGAAGGAGGGGAAGGATTGTCAGACTCAGAAGTAAACACAAGGTCATCATAAGTCTGAGACAATGAACACCTACAAGATCCTTGAAGGCCCTTCGTCTATTGTATAGAGATAGTCAGTAGCTACTGGATTTGGAGAATTTAACTGGCTGAGCTGCACCAGGGAGAGATTTCTCCCTGCTCAGCTGCCTATGAGCTCTGCAGAGAACTGCAGGGATACAGCTTTTGCCAGCTGGACTGGGGGTTTCCTTGTTTCAGTTGCCTTAGGCTCATCCCTGCTCCTGTAAGTAACCCCCCACGAATACTGCTGTCAGTACCCCAGGGAAAACTCATTACCCATCAAGTTAGACTTTGGTGCTATTATGACTATGCTCAGTTATGGTTTCCCTTTCTGGGGTGAGTAGACATGCGAGTTCTGTTTCCTGGGGTGGGGGGGATCTCTCACATATTATTCCCATAAAAAAGGATGTATGCCTTGATCTGCTATGATGATATTCAGCTGCATTTATTTCATTATCTAGGATTTTTCTGGTAGAAGCATTATTTTAAACAGGCACTTATGAAAACGGGGCCATTCACTCAGATGCTTCATATCTGATGGAAGTGTTTTCAAGAGACAAGGCTCAACTGCTCTTCTATCCCGACTCACTGATGCTACCAGCCAGTCAGCAACACTACAAACCTCTCAGACTACACACACCCTTCATGTTACCTTAAAAATCTATACATTTAGTAAGATATCCACAGTAACACTACACAAAACATCAAACGGAAAAGGTGTGGTATTTTAGAGCCGAATTGAACACGGACACCCTCTATAGAAATGAATATGAAAAAGCCAGATATTAATAGGCTGGAAGAGTCTCCAGACAGCAGGGATCAGAGTAAACAGAGAAGGGAGAAAGATTTCCCTGCCGGTTGCAAGCTGAAAGAATTCCAAGTGTGGGGGAAGGCTTTGAAAAAGCAGAGTTCACTGCGGACCTAGGCTCTGCTCAGAGCCAATCAGATCCTCATTTGGATTTCATTAGAGATTCGACTCTGAAACATCTTGAGTTTGAACATTCCCGTTTGAGTCGCTGATGTCCCCCACACAATCACTGCAACCATATATTTCCCTTTCAGAAGAAATGAACCATTTCTCTCTGGTCTGCTTTTTGGCTCGTAACATCAACTACCTTCTTGGTAACGCTGTCCAAGAGGCAGGAGAAATGGATGCCTTTGACCTGAAGAATTTCAGTCTCCTGGGGTCTAAAGCAGCACTGTGAGAGCTTGGGCAGAAACATAGATAAAAATACCCTGGCACTTATTTCTTCATGAAGAAACCAGAACTGGGCTCTGCCAAGCAGACAGCTATGAGCTCATTGGTCTGAAATAATTACTTATTGAGACTTTCCCCCTGGACAAGGCTAATGGTTTATGCAGGGTATAACTTCATTTACAGGGAATTTTTTAACTCAATGATTGGTTACCTCGACCTAGACTTAAGCCAGACAAAGTTCTCCATTATATTAATTGATAAATTAGCAAATGGAAGTAGATAGAAAACAGAGAATAAGTATTCAATCCAAAGAGAGTCATTCTCCATGGTTTTATGATATTATTCCTAATTTTAAAATCAAAGCCTCAATTAATCAAAAGTAATAGGGAGCTTTTAGAAGATCCCAACAGTCTCTAGTTGAGGTTCGGAATGCAAGCAGGAACTGAAGTGAACCCCAAAGACACCGCTCTAAGTAGCTAAGAGCTGACCTGAGAGCTCCTTTTAATCAAGAGGAGATGTGATGTGACATC
Organism: Rhabdomys pumilio; assembly: GCA_030674055.1. Taxonomy (NCBI): domain Eukaryota; kingdom Metazoa; phylum Chordata; class Mammalia; order Rodentia; family Muridae; genus Rhabdomys; species Rhabdomys pumilio. Next base: position 49,839,105 of record JANHMN010000009.1, on the reverse strand, counting down.
AACTGAAGGAACAGGAACTGCATTCAAATGATGTTTACATCAGTAAGAAAAGCAGGATCTAAAACATTGCTGATAAGTATTACATATATATATATATGTAATATATATATATATATTGCTGCATGGTGAATGGAAGGCAGCCGTTAGCTCACTGAGAACTCAACTGCTGTCTGCTAGATGGCCAAGTCTGCTCAACACTCCCAGTGCTTTAGGAAAGGATGTGAGTGCAGATCTGTGTGAAGTCTGAGCTCCAATGTCAGTAAAGAAGAAAGATCATGGGAGGGATGCCAGGGATGGAAGATTGGAAAGGATACAAGGAGTCCCGGCAGATAAGACAAACTGACATATTCACACGAAGCCAGCTATTCACTGGTATACAGTCAGTGAGCCGGCAGCTGAAAGAATATAAATTTGGAGTCAGAGAGATGAGCCAGTGGATACTGTACTTTGCATGCAAGGGTGAGATTCAGAGTTCCATGTAAATGCAGGGTGGATGTGGTGGCCTGCCTATAACACCAGCCCTCTCCAGGGCAGGGATGAGGAATTCTCATTTCAAGTCTGGCCAACTACACTGGGAAATCAGGAAGCTTTGGGTTCAGTGCAGACCCTGTCTCAAAACAAACAAACAAACAAACAAACAAACAAGCCAACAAGAAAGATAAAGAAAAAAAATCAGAAAACAGATAGATGACGTTGGCATCTGACTTCCATACATGTGGCACGTATGCACACTCATGTGCATGCACAAGCACATGCACACTCCACATGAGAACGTATTTATACACTTGTACAAGAAGTGCATACACACACAAAGAAATATGAATATCTCGGTGACAGTATACATTGAAAGATTATTAAAATGATTACTGCCGTCCCTTTTTTTACTAACAGGTTGCTGTTTTTTGTTTTTTTCTCACTGTGGGAGATGAGCCACATTGGAGCCTTTTGAACTGTCAAAGTGGGATCAACGCCATGTTCCGAGTAAGCTGAGGAGTTTAAATAAGTGTTTGGAAGCGTGTCCTCAGACAGGACTTGTAGCCCGTCCTTTTTTTTTTTTTTTTTTTTTTTTTTTTGAGACAATGACATACACAGTTCTTCTACCAAAAAATGACCTCATTTGTTAACAATTGATTGTCCAGGGGTTTGGAAACGACAGTGTGTGATTTTTACCACACAGTGTGAAACTGACTACAGACCACAACCACCAGTAACTTTGACCTTCCTGGGATCAAAGAGAAAGGGAGATAAATATTTGTTTTTGAAGTTGCTGAAAACAATAATTATCTGTCTGGACTTTTAAATGTCCTAATCATTTTTCCCAAGATGAAGAGAACACACAGCTTTACTCTGACATTTCAAATAAGACAGAGAAGGGTGATTTAGAATCACCCAAAGCAGCCATATGGGTAAAAGAAACCAAGGAAGGACAGCATGGGAGAAATAACTCCTTGGAAACAAAACGGAAGAGTCAGAAAGGAAAACGAAGCTAATTTTAGAGGCTAGTAAAGTGAAGAGTGAAATTTAATTAATAATAATAAAAAAAACCCCAAAGATTCAAAAGGAGAAGTGATTTCAAAAAGTGAAATGCGGACTCGCAAGCTGTTCGCCCGCTGACATCCAAGTGTCCCTCTAAGGGAAACTACTTGCTCTTTAGCTCAAAGCTACAGAATGCCAGGGCAATTTATTGTCTGAAACTTGACACAGGTAGTATACAGATGAGCAAAACAACATCAAATCTCACACACTCAGAAGAGGGACCAAGCTTCAAAACTCCACGTTATTGCAGAGCAGAAATGGCTGTCTCCCATTTGCTATGTTGAACTCCACTTGCTATGAGATCAGAATTAAACAAAACGATCACCAAAGCATTGTCTGCTTAACACACCCAGGCCCCTGCGTTCACTGTTACCAAGGCCTTCGAAAACATCTTCCCCCAGAGGCTCAAACATCTGGCACTGGCCGTAAGGACTGCAGGCTTACAGCTGGAGAGCGTCAGCGGAGCAGCCAAGAGCAGGAGAGCTGAGGGAGGCAGCCAAGGAGCAGGGCTTTCTCAGGGCGCTGCTGACAGCCCAAGGGATTTGCCTTCTGATTCACTGGTGTTCAGAAATGGAAGAGTTGATTTTGGAGACCAAAGCTCAGGCAGGTAAGTTAGGGTCACCAATGAGAACACCCTGAAAAAAGTATATTCTTTGCCTTCTTTGTATGCCTTTTCTTGAAGGATAGATATAAGCTCAGAATCAGAAGACAGGGCTCCCGTATCTTTCTTCTGACTTTTCTTTGGTTCCTAACAGTTAAGCATCAGCAAGGAAACAGACCGCCCTGCTTAGCTTCATATCACAATGGTCCTTCATGGCGTTCAGACTTTGGCCTCAGAGGCATGAGATACAGGCCAGGTTTTAGCACCTGGCCTAAATAAAGGTGAAGTAAAACTTTCCCATTGCTCATTGGCCTGTCGGGACTGGATCTTCAACTGCCAGGTTCTTCTAACACAGTGGTTCTCAACCTTCTAATGCTGCAACCCTTTATTAGAGTCCCTCATGGTGCGGTGACCCCAACCATAAAATTACCTTTGTTGCTACTTCCTATTTGTAATTTTCCTAAAGTTATGAATCAAAATGTAAATATCTGTGTTATCTGATGATTGTAAGCAATTTCTATGAAAGGGGGAAAGAATCATTCACCCTTCAAATGGGTCAGGTTGAGAACCACTGCCCTAACCCCTACAACTTGTAAGTAAGCTACTTCTTTCACCGTGAAATGGACTGAGCAGAATACACTGGCCTGCAGGGCTGACCAGCAGCCTTCACATAGAAGAAACACACACACTGTTTCCTGTCACAACCACAAATGTCACACTCCCATTTATGTCTTTCCCACAGTAAAAGAGGAAACATTCTGGAGACTGGTTGTGTTCACGTATTTTGTTTGCAATAAAAACAGTCAAACGTAACGGGACACCTGTATCGTGTCCACTCACGAAGCATGTATTTCATCTAGTGCTGCTGCGATGGCTTCCTCAGCTGTCAGCTCAGGAGTAGGCTTCTCTCACAACATTCTCCACACTCTGTTTCTTCTCTTCAGAGCCCTGGCATGGGGAATTCGAGATATAGATAACTCCAAATTAGGACAGAATTCGAATACAAGTGCAAATAAAAGGGGCATGGTAGTGTGTGCCTTAAACTCCAGAACTTGGGAGGGAGGGGCAAGCAGGTCTCTATGAGTTTAAGGCCAGACTGGTCTATCTAGCAAGTTCCAAACCAGTCTAGGCTACATAGTAAGACCTTGTCCAGACAAACAAATACAACAAAAGTTGGGTGGAGTTCAATATGTCATCTCAAGTAATATGACAAGGGGTGAGGTGTTTTGTAGTTAGGGTCTGGGAGGTGGAACTACTGAAACATAGGTGCTTGTAGCCTACCAAAGCAAGGCAAAGCATCATGGGAAACCTCAAGCATAGCAGATACAAGGCAGAGATGATGAAAGGAGATAGCACTCAGAGAATCCAATGAGACTGGAGCTGAAAGCCCTCAGACGGAATGTTTCAGAATACCCCTCACTCACTCTGTCAGAACTGAAATAATGATTAGACCGGATTCTAAGAGGCAGAGGGTGGGGAGAGGGGCTGTGAGAGCCCATCTTCTGAGCATGCACATAGCAACTATGAACCCAAAGTAGATGTGCATACAGGTACTGGATCTACAGAAGCAGGACCCTCCTGATGGTCAGATCAGGACCATCTGACCATCAGGAGGATGGGAGAAGGGACACACTGGACCCAGTCACATATCCTGCTGATCTGTGGATTCTTAGAGAAGTTTAAGCCGTGGACCCACTGGAGACCACTGAGCTCTGACAGTCCCAAACGCAGGGTCACAGATAACCCTGATGGAACTCTGGATAGTAACCAACATCTGAGCTGGTAACTAGGAGAGAAGGATTTACAAGGAGGAGAGAACTCTGGTAGGGGGAGAAAAGAAATGGTAGAGAAGAACCAAAATGTATCGTGCACACATAAAAAATTGCAAATGAACACAATTGACTACTACTAATAAAAACAAATATTAGGTCCTGCTGTTTAACTGCACACTTCTGGGAAGCACGGACAAGGTGGATCATGTGACTGGACTAAATAATCTGGTAAGGGATAGGCCTCATTACATCTAAACTAAGGGTACCTTGAGCAACATGGAGGAGTCAAGGGCTTCTTTTATGTTTATGAGCCACATGGCAAAAATGAGGCTTGGGTCCTCGCAGAATGCATTCCAGAGGCATGTCTGTTGAGAGGACTGAGCGGCTTCACGTCTCCCACAGGGAGCCCGACTGAGGGTACTCGTGACTGAGGCTCACTCCTCCTCTCCTCAGATAAAACACCAGCAGTTCCTTTTCAGTTCAGCTGCTTTTGCATAGATCTCATGAAAAATCTGTTGAGATTCAGAAGAGAACTCAGCAGAACTGAATCTAGGCTTTGATGGACAGAAAATCCAGCCAGAAACAGAGCTGTAACTGCCAGTCACCTGCGGACACTGCTGCAACCTGATCCTGAAAAACTGAGGACCCAGTGTGGCTTTCAGGCCTGGTCAATGCTTTGAAGCTGTGTCAAGACCACAGGACAAAGGCAGTACTGTTTATGCAAATCCAGAAACTCCAAAGCCATTAAAAGTAACATCAGCAATTCAATACCCAGAGATGATTAGAGGCCCTGCATCAGTCTGAAACAGAAAACCCAAAGCAAAGCTGGGCGGTGTACCAGATTCCCAGAGTAGGAAGGGACCCTGGGCTGGCCAGAGCCTGGCTGGATGTGCTTTAGAAGGCATGTTGCATGCAGCTCCCCTAGCCAAGGGGCAGCTGTCCAGGCCAAGGAAGAAAGTTCTGGCCTAAAGCTGCTTCTACACCTGGTGCACAGAACCCTCCGTGAGAAACTGCCGAATGAGTCTCTGCAAGATTGGTTGTCATGTTGCCACATTCTTCCACAGGACAGTCATTGTGAGCACATTCCATCAGAAGGAGACAACAGCTGTCAGGGAAGCTACAGCAGTAGACACTGGGATGGAATACCATGAGCTCCTAACAAAATCCAACATTTTGAGGCCACTCTCAAAAGATTTAAAGCTTGACTAAGGATCCCTGAAGAATCATTTACGCATTTATGATTTGTGAAAGTTCTCGGGTGTTGTCATTCTCATTAAGGGGGTGGGGGAACAATATCAAATTTTAAAAGGACTCCAAAAACATCTGCTCTAGAGGTTTTCAATCTTAACTTCACAGTGAGATCCCCTGGGAGGTTTACAAAATGCATCAGCTGTCCTGGCCCTACTCCATCAGCCCTGGCCTGGGTCTTTCCTTAAGACCTCTTCAAATGATTCTGATAATTAGTCCTACTTGAGAGCCATGATTCTAGGACATTTCTCTTACAGTACTTGTCTTCATTAGGGTTTTACTGCTGTGAACAGACACCGTGGCCAAGGCAACTGTTATAAGGACAACATTTAATTGGGGCTGGCTTACAGGTTCAGAGGTTCAGTCCATTATTATCAAGGCGGGAACATGGCAACTTCCAGGCAGGTATGGTGCAGGAGGAGCTGAGAGTCTTCATCTGAAGGCTGCTAGCAGAATACTGACTTCCAGGTAGCTAAGATGAGGGTCTAAAAGCCCATACCCACAGTGACACACCTACTCCAACAGGGCCACATCTTCTAATAGTGCCACTCCCTAGGCCAAGCATAAGCAAATCATCACAGTACTGGACAGGAAACTGGGGTGCACAGGGAATACGTTACTTATACAGAGTGGTACACACAGCAATGTATCTTGGTCCTTTCACAGGACAATGCAATTAATGAATCGAATGCCCACTGCAAGGAAAACGGCCAATGGATAGAGCAGGGGATCATGTACCTTTCTTAACTTCACACCTCAGTGTTTACTGTTTCCTTAGTGCTGTGTACTCGGTTATAGAATGCAGCTCACATTCTTGAAAAGCAAATAAGGGTTAAAAACAAAAATAAATGCACACACTTAAGAATCTTTACTATGGGTATGGTTTTTTTTTTTTTTTTGAAAGAATACAAAACCCAGCACTTGGGAGGCAGAGGCAGGTGGATTTCTGAGTTCGAGGCCAACCTAGTCTACAGAGTGAGTTCCAGGACAGCCAGGACCACACAGAGAAACCCTGTCTCGAAAAACCAAAAAAAAAAAAGAAAAAGAAAAAAGAAAGAATACAAAAAACTAGGTATGAAACAGTACAAGATTTGCACCCAAGTCATTACTGCCCATAGAAGGCAGCGACACTGGTAACTGTATTGGCTTCTTACAAAATGTACCAGTGACAAACCCAAAGAAATCTTTTGTACACAAGACTAGAATGATATGATTGTCCAAAAAGGAAATGTTAAGTTCATTATGAGTGAGGACACAGGCTTGGGAAACTTGTAATATCGTGTAATTAACAGCTGAATTGCCAGCTGTTGAAAACAGTCCAATTTTATTAGTCACAAATAAGAAGAGGAGTTTTTAGTGACATGGGAAGAAAAGGAAGTCAGATATAAGACTATTAAGCTGGGTATAATAGCTTATGCCCAGCTACCCTACTTGTGGAGGCTGAGGTGGAAAGACTACCATAAGTTCAAGGCCAGTGTGTGCCTGCAGAATTAGCTACAAAATGGCATAAGCTATCTTCAGTGTGTGGCTTTGTCTTAGAAAAGAGTATGTTTTCACAGGAGGAAGGGGTAGGAGGTTCAGTGGGTAAGAGTGCTTTTTGCACAAGCACTGGAACTTGAAGTTTGACCCTCAGCAGCCACACAAAGCCGAGTGTGGCACATGCACCTGTAACTCCAATGTTAGCTAATGGAGATGGGCAGGTCCTTTGGATTAACTGGCCACCAGTCTAAGCTCCAAGGTCAGAGAGAGAGAGAGACCCTGCCTCAACGGAGTAAGACAGACAATAACGTAGCAGAACATGGAACATTAGATAACCTTCTTTGAACATACACAGGCTGGACCTAGGCCTCCCCACACATATACAGCAGATGTGCAGCTTGGTCTTCATGTGAGTCCTGAACAACTGGAGTGGGGGTTACCCCAAAAGCTGTTGCCTCTATGTGGGATATGTTCTTCTTGGCTGGACTACATGGTCTGGCCTCAGTGGGAGAGGAAGCATCTAGCCTCGCAGAGACTTAAATTGCCAGGATAGTGGGGGCGGGGGCACCTGCTCAGTGGAGAAGGGTCTGAGGGATGGGGAAGGATTGTGGGGGGAAGGATGACCAGGAGGGGGCAGTAAGCAGGATGTAATTGAATAAGTAAAAATTAAATTCAATTAAATTAAAAAAAAAGATATCCTGTTTTGGCCTCTACACTACATGCACTAATACAACGAATACACACACATACTCACACAGGGAGGGGAGGGAAAAGGAGAGGGAGAGAAAGGAGAGAGGGGGAAAGTGGAAGAAGAGGAGGAGGAAAAGAAGGAGGAGAAGGAGGAAGAGGATGAAGATCAGGAAGAAGGAGGAGGAGAAATTAAATACAAGCAACAGAGAACCAAGATCAAGGAAAATGGGACCCAATATAGCACAGGTGAATACTGTGTATAGTTAGAGGCGCTTGCTAGTTTAGTCTCCCTCCACTCTAATAATGTCCACCAATAAGTATCGTTTTTCTATAAAACTAAGTGCTAAATAATGCAAACTCAAAAGGGAGCTTGAGGGACTGTTTTTTTATATTGAGTGTAAGGCACAAGCTGTATACAAAGGGTCAACCATTTGTAGCTCTGTCTTTACACAAATTTGAAAAGAATCCAGCCACAGAGAAAGACTGCATGCTAACTGACCTGTTTTTGTTCATAATAATCTCTAACGGTCCTTGTATTTGTATAGTGCCATTGATATTTCTCCCTTTTATTCATCTCTGATTCTATTTATTAGAATCTATAGATGATGTAGACTCCATATATATTATCCTAGCTAAAAGTTTGTCAGTTGCATTGGGAAAGTAGCTTTTTTCCTTTAACTTTTGGACCTTTTAAATTTTTTCTTCCATTTATTTCTGCTCTGGTTTTTATTAATCCTTCTCTTATACTAATTTGGAGACAGGCTTGCACTTGTTTTCCTAGCTCTTTGATAGACATCATTGTTAACCTGTTGGTTTAGAAACCATCGATTATCTCGCTAAAGTGAGACTCAAAGGACAGAAATTAGTGCGCTTAGCAAAGTTTAAAATCCAGTAAGACTGAGGAAAGCTGGAGAGGAGAGCAATTGTTTTTCTAAATATTTGGAATGCTAGCTGTTTCAAGCCTTCCATGTCAGCTCTCCAAAACTCACCCAAAACAAGGCATGCTCTGGCTGCCTGGGCACTCTCCATACAATCTGTGTTGGCAGAAGCATAGGCATGCAGGAGCTGTGCACTAAGCTGGCTGTTCCATGGCACAGTGATGACATGAAAAATCCTGATCCCACTTGGCATTGATTTTCCACTATCTTGGCAGGTCTACACCACAATCACTGTGGTGTGTGCCACTTGGCTGGGAATATAAGGCTGGCTGGCCACCAAGAAACAAAGAAGCCTTCTATTAGCCCAGCAAGATACTCTGTTGGGAATGCCAGGGCCCTGAATGTCTACAAATATGTTTTTCACAGGTATCTCAGGAATTTAATTTCCACTGTTGAGTGTCTAGAAAGTCCTGCGTTTCTCAAGACCTTAAAAAGGAGCAATTTCTCACTGCAACCTTCAGTGAGAATAGCAACAGCTCATCCTGGATCCTTCTGCTTCCCATCTCATCTGTTACATACTAGAATAAGGAGCTTGTGATTGTCCTCTACCCTGCTCTCCAAAACATGGACAATCACCTCCAAAGGAGCAACTAGAAAAAGACCTATACTGTCTTAAAATCCTATTGTCCAAAGTACATGTGCTACAGTCTAATTCATTATTATTATTGTTTGGTGGTGGTGGTAGTTAGTAGCCCAAATGAGGATATTTCAATTTAAGAAGCCTTTCTCCAGCCTGGTATATACCCCTCTGCTGACTCTAAAGTGACTGAACTTGGAAGGACATGAACTATTCTAACACAGTCAACATATCACTGAACCCAGATACTCATAAAAATCCTTTAGCAGAAGTCTTTCTGGCTTTCTGCTTCATTTGGGACCTTATTGTCTAGGATAAATACTTATGTTATTCTTGCTTCTGAATGCATGTTTTCTAAGGTATCTTCAAACAGAAATCAGAAAAAACAGGGGGGAGAAAGTTATTTTTGTATTGTTTATAGAAACAATGAAATCTCAATGAGGTGGGAGATCAACGAGGGGAGGCCATCAGCCTGTTGAATTTGCCAAACAGCTAAAATAATAACAATTATAGATTCAACAAAATGAACTTATTATAATGCCCTGAGTTTAGCCTTAGCAGACCATCAGGAAGTTGTTATTCAAAGTTTAAGTGTGAAAAAAAAAAACATTGCACATATGGCATTCCTGAAGAAGAAAAGAAGTGCTTTCTAGTTAAATCTAAGGTTTAATTCATTTGAGAAACTCGGCTAATGCCACCAACCACAGATGCAATGGTAGCAGGGCAGCATGTTCCACTAAATGAATTCTAGCCATTATGCCTATATTCTGCATGGATTTCCAATTATTACCTATAACAAGTTAAAGTTATGAATATTAACATAGCTTTCCTACTAAAAGAATGAAGAACAGAAGGAAGGAAAGTTAATATAATCCCAATTTATTTACCACTACATCATCCAATGGCGACTTGCCAAGCCTTTTAATGCTAAGTAGTTACTACTTGGGTCCCAGCCTGAGGAGGGAACACCCAAATGCCGTCAGAGGTCAGGTATAGCAAGTCAAAGAGTCAGTAGGGGCTTATTGCAAACCCATACAGTGTGGAGCTAATGAGGACATGGCAGCCTCAAAGTTCATGGAACAGAGACTACTTACTTAGCCTCTCTTGTGAAGAAATGCAGATCTGACAATGTCACGTATTCATTTCACAGACATATTCACTTGCAAAATATTATAAACTTACACATTTATGATATAAGCTTTGCGGATGCACATTGAAATTTATGCACAATTACAAAAAAATTACAAAAGTACTATTTAAAAGACTGATTAAGAGGACTGAAGAGATGGCTCAGTGATTAAGAGCACCAGTTGCTCTTAACAGGGGGGCTTAGGTTTGAGTCCCAGTACTCATAAGGCAACTCACAACCTTATGTAACTTCAGTTCCAATGCCCTCCTCTGGCTTCTGAGGACACCAGGCACACGTGTGATGTACAAACACACATGCAGACAGAACATTCATATCGATAAATTAGTAAAAATGTAAGCTCTTGCCTGGGCCTGCTGCCTGGAGCAGACACCCTCCTAGTCTGCTCCTGTGTGGACACCATATCCTGAGACATCCTAGAGGGACCACTGAACCCAGAGCAGCAGGTAAGAACACTCACACACTGCCCTACGCCCACCCCAGAGCCATAACTGGGTGCAGGGAGTGCGCAGGTTTCAGCAGACAAACAAACCCCGCCCCTGCAGAATACCACTCCCTTTCCACCCCTCACCTGGGCCTGCTGCCTGGTCTGCTCCTGTGTGGACACAGTATCCCAAGACATCCCAAGAGGAACAACTGAACTCAGAGCAGCAACCACTCATATCCTGAGACATCCTAGAGGAGGCACTGCACTTGGAGCAGTGAACACCTTATCCTGAGACATTCTAGAGGAGACACTGCACCTAGAGCAGCGGAAACTTAGCTGGTCTGCTACCGTGGAGACACCATATCCTGAGACATCCTAAAAGAGCCACTGTACTCAGAGCAGCTGGAGCTCAGGATTAAAAGATCACAGAGACATCTGGACCCTGAGGAGTTCAGACACAAGCAAGAAAACTGGAAAGGCAGGTTCCAGTCAGAAACAGTGAGTACAGGTAGCACTAGAGTTAACTAGACAGCGAAAGGCAAGCACAAGAACGTAAGCAACAGAATCCAAAGTTACATGGCATCATCAGAAACCAGTTCTCCCACCATAGCAAGCCCTGAACACCCCATCACACTGGAAAAGCAGGATTCAGAATTGAAATCACTTCTCATGATGATGACAGAGGACTTTAAGAAAGACATAAATAACACTCTCAAAGAATTTAAAGAGAACACAGGTAGACAGGTAGAAGCCCTTAAAGAGGAAACACAAAAATCTCTTAAAGAATTGCAAGAAAACACAACCAAACAGGTGAAGGAATTAAACAAAATCATCCAGGATCTAAAAATGGAAGTAGAAACAATAAAGACAACAAAGGGAGACTACCTTGGAGAAGGTAGTCTGGGAAAAAGATCAGGAGTCATAGACACAAGTATCATCAACAGAATACAAGAGATAGAAGAGAGAATCTCATGTGCAGAAGATACCATGGAAAACATTGACACAACTGTCAAAGAAAATACAAAATACAAAAAGCTACTAACCCAAAACATACAGGAAATCCAGGACACAATGAGAAGGCCAAACCTAAGGATAATAGGTATAGATGAGGGTGAAGATTCCCAACTTAAAAGGCCAGAAAATATCTTCAACAAAATTATAAAGGAAAACTTTCCTAACCTACAGAAAGAGATGTCCATAAATATACAAGAAGCCTACAGAACTCCAAATAGTCTAGACCAGAAAAGAAATACCTCCCATCACATAATAATCAAAACATCAAATGTACAAAACAAAACAAAAAAAATACTAAAAGCAGTAAGGGAAAAAGGTAAAGTAACATATAAAGGCAGACCTATAAGTATTACACCAGACTTCTCACCAGAGACTATAAAAGCCAGAAGATCCTGGACTGATATCACACAGGCCTTAAGAGAACACAAATGCCAGCCCAGACTACTATACCCAGCAAAACTCTCAATCAATATTGCTGGAGAAACCAAGATATTCCATGACAAAACCAAATTTACACAATATCTTACCACAAACCCAGCACTTCAAAATAATAATTGGATAATTGGATAATTGGTGGAAAACTCCAACACAAGGAGGGAAACTACAACCTAGAAAAAGCAAGAAAGTAATCTTCCAACAACCACAAAAGAAGATAGCTACACAAACATAATTCCACCTCCAATAACAAAAATAACAGAAAACAACATTCATTTTTCCTTAATATCTCTTAATATCAATGGACTCAATTCTCCAATAAAAAGAAATAGACTATCAGACTGGATACATAAACACAACCCAGCATTTTGTTGCATACAAGAAATGCACATCTGTGAAAAATACAGACAACATCTCAGAGTAAAAGGATGGAAAACAATCTTCCAAGCAAATGGTCCCAAGAAACAAGCTGGAGTAGCAATTCTAATATCAAATAAAATTGATTTTCAACCAAAAGTAATCAAAAAAGATAAGGGAGAATACTTCATATGCATCAAAGGAAAAATGTTCCAAGAAGAACTCTCAATTCTGAACATCTATGCCCCAAATGCAAGGGCACCCACATACATAAAAGAAACTTTACTAAAGCTCAAAGCATACATTACACCTCACACAATAATAGTGGGAGATTTCAACACCCCACTCTCAGCAATGGACAGATCATGGAAACAAAAACTAAATAGAGACACAATGAAACTAACAGAAGTTATGAACCAATTGGACTTAACTGATATCTATAGAACATTTCATCCTAAAACAAAAGAATATACCTTTTTCTCAGCACCTCATGGTACCTTCTCCAAAATAGACCATATAATTGGTCACAAAACAGGCCTCAACAGATACAAAAAGATTGAAATAATCCCTTGTACCCTATCAGACCACCATGGACTAAGGCTGGTCTTTAATAATGACAAAAACAATGGAAAGCCCACATACACGTGGAATCTGAACAATGCTCTACTCAATGATGACTTGGTCAAGGAAGAAATAAAGAAAGAAATTAAAGACATTTTAGAATTTAATGAAAATGAGGACACATCATACCAAAACTTGTGGGACTCCATGAAAGCAGTACTAAGAGGAAAACTCATAGCTCTAAGTGCCCACAAAAAGAAAATAGAAAGAGCGTACATTAACAACTTGACAGCACACCTGAAAGCGTTAGAACAAAAAGAAGCTAATATACCCAAGAGGAGTAGACAGCAGGAAATAATCAAACTCAGGGCTGAAATCAACCAAGAAGAAACAGAAAGAACTATACAAAATATCAACAAAACAGGAGCTGGTTCTTTGAAAAAATCAACAAGATAAATAAACCCTTAGCCAGACTAACCAAAGGGCACAGAGACAGTATTCAAATTAATAAAATCAGAGCTGAAAAGGGAGACATAACAACAGAAACTGAAGAAATTAAAAAATCGTCAGATCCTACTACAAAGGTCTATACTCAACAAAATTGGAAAATCTGGATGAAATGGAGAATTTTCTAGACAGATACCAAGTGTCAAAATTAAATCAGAAGCAGATAACCCATCTAAACAGTAATCCATAACCCCTAAAGAAATAGAAGCAGTCATTAAAAGTCTCCCCACCAAAAAAAGTCCAGGACCAGATGGTTTTAGTGCAGAATTCTATCAGACCTTTCAGGAAGACCTAATATCAATTCTCTTCAAACTATTCCACAAAATAGAAACAGAAGGAACACTATTCAATTCGTCCATGAAGCTACAATTGTGCTCATACCTAAACCACACAAAGACACAACAAAGAAAGAGAACTACAGACCAGCCAATCTCTCTTATGAATATTGATGCAAAAATACTCAATAAAATTCTCACAAACCAAATCCAAGAACACATCAAAACAATCATCCATCATGATCAAGTAGGTTTTATCCCAGGAATGCAGGAATGGTTCAATATTTGGAAATCCATCAATGTAATCCACTACATAAATAAACTCAAAGAAAAAAACCACATGATCATCTCACTAGATGCTGAGAAAGCATTTGACAAAATTCAACATCCCTTCATGTTAAAAGTCTTGGAAAGAGCAGGAATTCAAGGCCCATACCTAAACATAGTAAAAGCAATATACAGCAAACCAGCAACCAACATCAAACTAAATGAAGAGAAACGTGAAGCAATCCCACTAAGACTAGACAAGGCTGCCCACTCTCACCCTACCTATTCAATATAGTACTGGAAGTCCTAGCCTGAGCAATTAGACAACAAAAAGAAGTCAAAGGGATACAAATAGGAAAGGAAGAAGTCAAAATTTCTCTATTTGCAGATGATATGATAGTATACTTAAGTGACCCTAAAACTTCCACCAGAGAACTCCTAAACCTGATAAACAACTTCAGCAAAGTGGCTGGATATAAAATTAACTCAAACAAACCAGTAGCCTTCCTCCACTCAAAGGATAAACAGGCTGAGAAAGAAATTAGGGAAATGACACCCTTCACAATAGTCACAAATAATATAAAATACCTTGGAGTGAATCTAACCAAGCAAGTAAAAGATCTGTATGACAAGAACTTCAAGTCTCTGAAGAAAGAAAAGAAGATCTCAGAAGATGGAAAGATCTTCCATGCTCGTGGATTGGCAGTATTAATTTAGTAAAAATGGACATCTTGCCAAAGGCAATCTGCAGATTCAATGCAATCCCCATCAAAATTCCAACTCAATTCTGCATAGAGATAGAAAGAGCAATTTACAAATTCATTTGGAATAACAAAAAACTCAGGATAGCTAGAACTATTCTCAACAATAAAAGAACTTCTGGGGGAATCACCGTCCCTGACCTCAAACTGTACTACAGAGCAATAGTGATAAAAACTGCATGGTGTTGGTAGAGAGACAGGCAGGAATGGAATAGAATTGAAGATCCAGAAATGAACCCACACACCTATGGTCATTTGATCTTTGACAAAAGAGCTAAAACCATCCAGTGGAAAAAGGACAGCATTTTCAGCAAATGGTGCTGGTTCAACTGGAGGTCAGCATGTAGAAGGATGCAAATCAATCGATTCTTATCTCCTTGTACAAAGCTCAAGTTCAAGTGGATAAAGGACCTTCACATAAAACCAGATACACTGAAACTAATAGAAGAGAAGGTGGGGAAGACCCTCGAATACCTAGGCACAGGGAAAAAGTTCCTGAACAGAACACCAATGGCTTATGCTCTAAGATCAAGAATTGACAAATGGGACCTCATAAAATTGCAAAGCTTCTGTAAGGCAAAGGACATTGTCAATAAGACAAAACAGCAACCAACAGATTGGGAAAAGATCTTTACCAATCCTACATCTGATAGAGGGCTAATATCCAATATATACAAAGAACTCAAGAAATTAGACTCCAGACAACCCAATAACCCTATTAAAAATGGGGTACAGAGCTAAACAAAGAATTCTCAACTGAGGAAACTCGAATGGCCGAGAAGCACCTTAAGAAATATTCAACATCCTTAGTCATCAGGGAAATGCAAATCAAAACAACCCTGAGATACCACCTCACACCAGTCAGAATGGCTAAGATCAAAAACTCAGGTGATAGTAAATGCTGGCGAGGATGTGGAGAAAGAGGAACACTCCTCCATTGTTGGTGGGTTTGCAAGCTGGTACAACCACTCTGGAAATCAGTCTGGCAGTTCCTCAGAAAATTGGACATAGCATTACCTGAGGATCCAGCTATATCCCTCCTGGGCATATACCCAGAAGATGCTCCAACATATAACAAGGACATATGCTTCACTATATTCATAGCAACCTTATTTATAATAGCCAGAAGCTGGAAAGAACCCAGATGTCCTTCAACAGAGGAATGGATACAAAAAATGTGGCACATTTACACAATGGAGTATTACTCAGCTATTAAAAATAATGAATTCGAGAAATTTTTAGGTAAATGGATGAAACTAGAAAATATCATCCTGAGTGAGTTAACCCAATCACAAAAGAACACACATGGTATTTACTTACTGTTAAGTGGATGTTAGCCCAAAAGCTTGGAATAGCCAAGACTCAACTCACAGACCACATGAAGCTCATGAAGAAGGAAGATCAAGTGTGGATGCCTCAGTTCTACTTAGAAGGAGTAACAAAAATACTCAAGGGAGTAAATATGGAAACAAAGTGTGGAATGGAAACTGAAGGATGGGCCATCTGGAGACCATTCAACCTGGGTATCCATCCCATGTACAGTCACCAAAGGTAGACACAGATGTGGATGACAGGAAGTGTATGCTCACAAGAGCCTGATATAGCTGTCTCCTTAGAGGTCTGCCAGAGTCTGACACATTCAGAGGCAGATGCTCACAGCTAACCATTGATCTGATCAAGGGATTCCCAATGGAGAAGTTAGAGAGAAGACTGAAGGAGCAGAAAGGGTTTGTGGCCCCCATGAGGAGAGCAACAATACCAACCAACCAGAGCTCCACAGGGTCTAAACCACCAGCCTGGGAGCACATAGGGAGGGACCCATGACTCCATCTGTATATGGAGGGGAGGATGGCCTTGTTGGGCATAAGTGGGAGAGGAGATTCTTGGTTCCATGAAGGATGAACACCTAGTGAGGGGGAATTCGAAGGTGGGGAGGTGGGAGTGGGGGGGGTAGGTAGGGGCACATCCTCATAGAAGCATGAGGAGGAGGGTTGAGATAGGAAGTTCCTGGGTGCGGGGCTGGGGAAGCAGGGTAAGGGGATAAAATCTGAAATGTAAATATAATATCCAATAAAAATAAATTTAAAAAAAATTTAAAAAATATTTTAAAATGAGTGATCAGAGTCATATTTTCTAGAGGACAAAGAGTGAAGGGCAGTAAAGCAGGGGAATGTCATCAGAGAGGGGAATGATATCATCAGAGAAAGAAGAATGATGTCATCAGAGAGGGAATGATGTCATCAGAGAGGGAATGATGGCATCAGAGAGGGAATGATGGCATCAGA
>JANHMN010000009.1:49718685-49814084 GCA_030674055.1 Rhabdomys pumilio | reverse complement strand
TGTGTGTGTGTGTGTGTGTGTGTGTGTGTGTGTGTGTGTGTGTGTGTACATAACGGTACAACCCCAAGAAAATTTATTCTGCTTTTGCAAACCGCAGTCTGAAGCCCTTCACAGTGACGCGATGTATCCAGGGTTTTATAATGCACCTATTGACAGATTAGAGTTCTAAAATTGGATGTCTCCTCAACCACCCAGGACTGTGAGAAACAATGTTATAACTTCGACAGAGGCAGGCACACAACTTCTGAAAATTTGAAGACTTGAAGAATTTTAGACCTCAAATCAGTACCCTAAAAATACTAGCTCCTTATGGACCACTATTCTGGAGCCTCTTTCTTTCTTTCTTTCTTTCTTTCTTTCTTTCTTTCTTTCTTTCTTTCTTTCTTTCTTTCTTTCCTTCTCTCTCTCTCTCTCTCTCTCTCTCTCTCTCTTGCTCTTTCTTTCTTTCTTTCTTTCTTTCCTTCTCTCTCTCTCTCTCTCTCTCTCTCTCTCTCTTGCTCTTTCTTTCTTTCTTTCTTTCTTTCTTTCTTTCTTTCTTTCTTTCCAGGAAAGGTTGCAGTAAGAACTCTTTAACAGCTGGGCCATCTCTCCAGCCTGAGGAGCCCCTTCCTAAGAGAGAGATGCAGAGGAAAAGATTCCCATGCCCTTCCCCCCTTAATCACCCAAACTGACAAAGAGTGGGTAGATCAGCACATGTCAAAGAGAAGAGAGAGAATGAGGGCCAGAAGACAGGCCCAAGGTAGAACACAAAACACAATCAGCTGGCAAAATGTTTAAGCCACTGGAAAACTCAGCTAGAGGTTGTTTACTTTGAAGATAACACAGGGGCCAGAGTAAACTGTGACATGAAATCCACAGCCTTTGCCCTGTGTGCAGGCTGAAGGAGGGGCCCTGGAAGTTAATGACTGTCACTGGCAGGGCCAACCAGCCCTCAGCTCTGACACACATTCTTTTACTAGTTGTATTGCTCCTTCTCCATAAACAGTTGGAAGGCCTCAACTCTCTCTTCTCTGTTCTCCAAACCTTCAACTGGTCCATTTGTAGCAATTCCCTTCTCTCATCCTAAAACGTAGCCCCTTCCCACAGACGTAAAACACACACACACACACACACACACACACACACACACACACACACACACTTTTTATAAGCATCAGCAGACATGATAGCCAGGCTCCCCATTCCAACACTAAGGAAATAGACGTTCAAGGAATCCGGAGTTCAAGGTAATCTTAGCTACCTACATATCACAGTGTCATGTAACCTGGGCTATGTAAAACCCTGCTTCTGAAACAAAAATAACAACCTTTGTCTTCTAGCAGTCTTCCATTGTTCAAGCTCCATGAAAGAGGAGTTAACACTGCCTTCCTAGATTTCTTAATCTCCCTTAGCTTCTGCCCTAACAAAAGGTGACTTTGTCCAGCACTCTCCCATGAGATTCTCCTGGCAAAATCCACAGAGACTTTGGTATTTACAAATGTAGTGACATCTTTTGTTTTTGTTCTCAGCTTCCCAGACCTTTGTCATGTAAGATCCAGTCCTTGACTTCTTCAGATTCTACTTGCTCTAGAGTTCTCTTCTGCCTTAGTTGCTGTGAAGAGATACCATGACCATCACAACACTTACGAAAGAAAACATCTAATTGGGGCCTTGTTTATAGTATCAGAGGTTTAATTATTATCATTGTGGTGGGAGCACGGAAGCAGGCAGAGGTGGTGCTGGAGAAGTAGCTGAGAGCTAAACCCTGTTCCACAAGCAAAGAAAGAGAGCCTTGCCCATCCCCAGTGACACACTTCCTCCAACAAGGCCACACCTCCCAATCCTTCTAATCCTTTTAAACAGTTCCATTTCCTGGTGACTAAGTATTTAAATATAATAGCATATGGGGGCCATTCTTATTCAAACAATCACCTGTGCCCCATAGACTTGATGTCACATCATAACACAATGTGCATTTAGTCCAACTTCAGAAGTCCCCACAATCTTCCATAATCTCAACACTATTTAAAAGTGCAAAGTTTGAAGTCTTTTCTGAAACTCAAGCCAGTCTCTTAACTGTAACACTCTGCAAAATCAAAATAAAAAAAGCAGATCACATACTTCCAGCATATAATGGTACAGGGAACGTAATGAGGAAATATTGGACCAGAGCAAGACTTAAAACTAGCAGAACGAACTCCAAATTCTGCCTCTCCATGTCTGATGTCAAAGTGCTCTTTAGATCTCTAAACCCTTTCAGCTTTGTTGACTGTAACAATCTTCTCTCTCTTGGCCAGGTTCCACTCCCAGTCTGCAGCCCTCTTTGGTTGGCATCACACAACTCTGGCATCTCCAGCATCTTAGGGTCATGGATTCATACATTCTTTGAGACTCCATTCAGGGACGTCCCTGACACACGCCTGGCCTCAGCAGCTTTCCTCAGTCATGGAGGAAGATTCCACAGCCCCTTTCTTTTATTCTTGGCTCTAAAGACAAAACAATATGGCGAAGCTGCCAGGTTATGTTGCTTGATGGGGACTGGAACTTGACCCCCTTGTAAAATTACAATTATATTAGCTTTCTCTTATTGGTAGTTTCCTTGACTGTTTAGGCTTTTCTTTAATTTCTTTTCACAAGTTGGAAGCTTAGTTGGGTGGGGTCTTGCCCTGAGGTCATTACTTCCTTTATTCATGAAGGAATCAGACTTTTCTTTAGATTTACCTCCCTGAGCACTGAGACTTCATTGTCTGGTGCCCTTTGTTTTTCAAACTTTACATTTTATATTTTTCCTTTCTCAGCTTGCTCCTTTTCACTATAGACTTGCATACAATTTACCATTAATAACTACTCAACACAGTCAATAAATACTAGGGTGTTTTGAAATCTCTGCCAATGCCATAAATCCAAACTCTTCAATTTGGCCTCAGGCAGATTTTTTGGACAAGGGCAAAAACCAGCCACATTCTTTCTAAAGTATCATAAGAATGGTCTTTAGGGCACAAACTAATATTTTTCCCCTCTGAAATATCTTGAGCTGGGTCATCATAATTTACATTGCTCTTAGCATTTGCCATGCTCCACTGGGATGGCTTAGTAAGCCCTGTTCAAAGCGTTCAATTTCTTTTCCAATCCAAAGTCCCAAAGTCTTCCATATTCCTCCAACAGCCTGGTCAGGCCTGTCACAGCAATACCCCACTCCTGGTACCAACTTTTGTCTTAGTCACTTACATATGCTCTTACCTGGTCTGTGTAGTCTGTAGGGCAATTTCACTCTATGAATCTGGGTCTCCTGCCCTAATTAATGGGTCAAAATCTGCTTCCTCCCCTTCCATCTTTCTCAGAAACTATTTTCACTCTCAGAGACTTGCCCACTTGCAGAAGATACTGAGTGAAACATCTATTAAAAGCACTGTGGCAGAAGTATGTCGGGCAACAGCTGAGGAAGTGTTCTACAGGGGTGGTAGGGATGGATTACCTTTAAGAAGGGTTTCTCTGAGGTGTTATCTCTTCTTTCTTTTCCTCTCCCAAGCCATGTTTACTCAACTTTCAAAACTAAGATTTCCTTACCATTAGAAATACTTGGTTTAATATTCATCATTTGTTAATCATACTACAAACCAAGTGAGTTAAAATTAAGAAGCCATATTACCTTCTTATTTTCTTCTGTTACCATAACAGTTTATCTGAGCTCTTTTTTTTTTCCTTCAACAAACCTGGAAGCCGGATATTGACAGCAGCTGTCTGTTTCAGTTGCTGTCTACTGAACATGGAGTTCACTATTGATTGATGTTGGTTGTAGGTCTGCAGTAGAGAGAGAGCTCATCACGATGGTAAGGCTTCATTTTCTGAAGGAGCAGAAGGGTTCAGCCTTCTTGGAAAAGACTGACACCCGGCTAGCTCACTCCAGTTACTTAATTCAAACATTATTCAAGATTAATTGGAGCTGGGGAAGGTTCCAACTACCAAAGTTATCTTGCCCTTGCTGCCCCTGAGAGCAGACAACCCACATAAATCTCAATTCCTTTTGGCCATGGCTAGTTATAATCAAAAGTAAGGACTCCAGGTTTGCCAGGACTGTCTTGGGACCAAGGTTGGTGCAGCTATTCTCACATAGCACCAAGTGTAGATTCTCTAGAAAGACAGCACTTCTTCAAGGTTCAAACAGTCTCAAAACAATTTCTTAACCTCTACTAATATTACCCAAACATGGCAAAGGCTTTGCTGAAACACTTCACTCAACTCCAGACACAAAGGCTTTACATTTCATTGAAAGCCAGACACAAAGGCTTTACTATACAAATCACTACTGTTCACTCCTTCTAGTGCTTTCCTGCAAGACTTTCAGTCCGCCATCTCTGGGATTACAGAGATTACATGCCCTGCCAGCTTTCACATGGACCCAACTCAGGTCCTCATGCTTGGACAGCAAACATTTTACTCACAAAGCCATCTCTCCAGTCCCTGGAATAATGTCGATATCATGTTTTCAATTTCATGTATTTAGTGTGTATTTATAGGTAGCTTTCTTTAGAGGGATGAACACTCATATTGGAAGTAGATTGTAGTGATTTGAATAGGTATGGTTTCACATATTCATGGGTTTGAATCCTTAACTATTAGGAGGTGTGGCTTAGCTGTAAGTGTGTCACTGTGAAGGTGGCCTTTGAGTCATATATGTTCAAGCTACCCAGTGTGATACACAATTTCCTTCTGCTGTTCTCGGATCAAGATATAGAACTCTTGGCTCTTCCAACAACATGCCTGGCTGCATGCCATCATGCTTCCCGCCATGATATTTGCAACTTTAATGTTTTTCAATGCCTATTTTTAATGATGGTTCTTAAACGCTTTAACCTCCCTTCTAGCCCACCACCCACCAGAGGTAATGGGAAAGAAAGGATAAGGAGGAAGTGGACCTGTTTAGAAAGGGTCTTTGGAGCAACTCCCATCTGTGTTGTCAGGAAATCGGCAGTTCAGTTCACAGGTTAGCAGTGGCAGCTCGAGCCACTCACAAACACTTCAGAGATACACCAGCAGTCCAGTTCTGTAGAGTCAGAATAGCAGACTTGAATCAGTAATGGTGGCACAACCTAGTAGGAACAACCAGGCCTCAGCCTGGGCACAAGTCATCAGGAAGGACCACCAGAAATGCTAGGAGAAGTTCTCTGCCATGCCTCTCTCAGCAAGCAAAGATCAGTGAAGATGGGAGACCCACAAACCTTGTACAGCTAGCTCTATAAGCAAGCCTAGCTCAGCCTCCTGCACTGCCCATCAAGTCCCTTCAAACATTTAAATCCCTTCAAACATCATGTGTCCTCCACAGGTCTTGCCTCAGCACATGTCTGTGTCAATTGACATCACTCTGAAAATCAACGTGAGTCTGAGGAAGTGGCAAGGAGCCACTAACACACCACCAGAAGTTTTTTGGTGCATTTCTCTCTACAGAGTCCCACAAATGGAGCTCAACTATGCTATGTAAGGCGGACCAATACATGTGTGTCCTTAGTGAAGAATCCTTCATCACGTGTCCTTTCATATGCTTGCTTTAGCAGAACATACTTTTACTTGTGTTTGCTTCAGCCAAATGTTTCTTTTCAAGTTGCCCTTAGCCTTTCATCTGTGTCCATTTCAGCAAAACACTCCTTCATGTGATTGCCCCAGCAAAACACCACCTGAGGCAACTGACTTTCCAAAGAACCTCTACATTTTCACTTCAGACTATAATGGACTAAACCTCTGAACCCATAAGCCAGCCCCAATTAAATGTTGTCCTTTATAAGAGTTGCTGTGGTCGTGGTATCTGTTCACAGCAATGAGACTCTAACTGAGACATGGATGCTGACTATATAGCTAGAGCTGAGATGTTTGGAGGACGATGAATTAGTTTTGATGCTTTTTCATAGCCAGCTATTATTTAAGCATGCATATCTACATCTGTTTACAGAAATACCAAGTTATTGTCCTTTTGTGTTCCTAAAGTACTTCTAAACACAAACTATATTATAAACAAATATAATCCAAAACCCCACGTTAATTTCAACACTATTAATTAAATTTGTGCTCAGCACCTGCTTGGAGAAACAGATAATGGCCACTAACATGAAACCCACTTGTGTCCCTTCTTGTCACATACTTGGCTCTTCTCCCCAGGGATGAGCAACAGACTCTCAGTGTCTCTCTTTTGTTTGGAACTCCTTTTCCCATGATTAATTTTAGGTGTCAGCAAGGCTAGGCAGGGGGTGCCCTATTATTCAGTCCAAACAGTATAGAGACTGCTGTGAGGTTTTGGTTGTTGTTGTTGTTTTTAGACATAATAACATTCAATCCAGTAAGTTTTAAGCTAAACACATTTCTCTTTGTTGAGTAACTAAGCCTCATCCAATCTACTCAAGGGGAGAGGATAGGATTCCAGAACAAGGAAGAAGTTGTGCTCCCAGACTGCCTTTGGATTCAAGGCTGTAACATCAACTCTTTCCTGGGTTTGCTCCCAGCCTGCCAGTAGGCCAGCCTGCCCTGCAGAGTTGCAACTGTCTAGCTCAGCTCCCCTGATCACATGACTACCATTCCTGGTACTCCTCCCCCCCACCTTTTTGGCCAGCCCAGTCAGTCAAACAGGTTCTCCAGCGCAGGAGTAAGGATTAAAAAGAAAAAAGACAACTAGACAACATTGTAGCATGACCCCAGCCAGTTCTGAGACTGAGGCAGGTTTATTTTTTCCCAATCTGCTTTTATACCATTTTAATTACATGCAAGTATTTAGGTTGGTTCTAGGTTGAGGAACTAGCAATTCAATAGATGCAAATAGTCAAGGAACAAGCAAGACAATAAGCAAAGTCTCTGCATCACTCCCGTGATCTGATCACTGTTTCTAAGGTCTTGTCAGGATGACCGAAATAGCTGAGCCTACTTCCCTGTCCTGGCCCACAGTTATACTCAATGCCTGAGGCCTACTTCTTTGTTCTAGCCTAAGATTTAGATTCCTGACTGAAACTACTTCCCTGTTTTAGCCTAAAATTAGATTCCTGCCTGAACTTCCTTATCATGGCCCAATGTCAGATTTCTGCCTGAAGCCCATGTCCCTGTCCTTGGCCAATGTCAGATTCCTGACAAGTGGCCCCAAAAGCTCTCTCCACAGGTAAGCAAGAACAGAGATGGGATGTTTGGAGGAGTATAAATTGATTTTGATAACTTTTCATATTTACCAAGCCAGATACTATTTAAGCATGCATACATGCTTCTCTCTGTCTACAGAACTGTCGATTTATCTTCCCTTTGTGCCATTTCTCCCTCTGGTTATAACCTCAGACTGTTTCTGCTTCAGTTTCTCTAGCGCTGGGAGTACATACACATGCTCTGCCGGTTTACCATATTCTGTTCACTGCAGACTTTCATAAGCAGTTTACTCCCTTTTTAAAAAAAATCATAAAAAA
This sequence comes from Rhabdomys pumilio, assembly GCA_030674055.1. Classification (NCBI taxonomy): domain Eukaryota; kingdom Metazoa; phylum Chordata; class Mammalia; order Rodentia; family Muridae; genus Rhabdomys; species Rhabdomys pumilio. The sequence continues at coordinate 49,806,675 of JANHMN010000009.1, read as the reverse complement.
AATCTTAGATACGTTGTATCCTTTTTTATGTCTACATTTCAGAACCTGCCCATCAACTATTGGAAAAAAAAAATCTCTATTGGGATTTTGATTGGAATTGATAGAACTTATAGATAACTTAAAGGAAGTGTTTTATTTTTTCTTTACAAGATTAGACCTTTCTAGGTGCATTGCCTCTCTATCCATGTATCTAGACTGTATCCAATGACCTCTAAGAATATCAATGATATTCTTCAAAAACATTTTGCTTGATTTTTATCCTAAGAAATTTATTTTTGTTGTTTTGTTCTAAATGTAAATAGCCCTTAAAATGAAATACATTATATCTTGATTTTTGTAAATGCAGGCTTTAGATTATACTTTTAATTGTGTGAAAAGAATCGGAGACTTGGATTTGGTTTATTTTAGATATTTTTGTACGTGTTGGAGATTACCTCGCATATGTTCATGCCTGTGGGTAGGAAAATATAACTTTCTGTCTTAGTTAGGGTTTTACTGCTGTGAACAGACACCAGGACCAAGGCAATTCTTGTACAACATTTAGTTGGGGTTGGCTTACAGTTTCAGAGATTCAGTCCATTATCATCAAGGAAGGGGATATGGCAGTGTCCAGGCAGGCATGAGGCAGGCAGAGCTGAGAGTTCAACATCTTCATCTGAAGGCTGCTAGCAGAATACTGACTTCCAGGCAGCTAGCATGAGGGTCTTAAGCTCACACCAATAGTGACACACCTACTCCAACAAGGCCACACCTTCTAATAGTGCTACTCCCTGGGCCAAGCATATACAAACCATCACACTTTCCAAATATTTTACTAGAAGAATTTAGTATCTCACCTACTCTTGAAACAAGAGAATGTGAAGTCATATGGTTTGTGTGCAAAACATAAATTACAATACACATATATGGATATAATCAAAGAGCTAATGAATAAAAGCTACATAAAATATGTAGCTCTAAAATGCTACATATTTTAAAACTTGGAGTTAGTGTCTTATAGAATGCTATATAAAAGCCCTTCTTTTTCTTCAACACACTTTGAATCACTCTTTAGTGATTTTTAGTGATTTAGTGATTTTTTCTCTTGAGACTAACTGAATTAATATACCTCTGCATAGATATTACCAATTTTTTGGTAGGAATAAAATGGTCTGGGTAAAATATCAACCTGGGAAATCATCACTGCAAGTGCTGGTTTACACAGAATGTGCTTACACATACTATTCAGGAGGGAACTCTATTCACTGCTGCTTGCTTACCTAGCTTTTTCCCTCTAAGCCCTCAGTACTCTAAATCTAATGAATTATTGAAGCATTTACAAATGGAAAATTCCTGAAGCCTATCAGAGCTGAAACTCTCCCCTGCTAGCTGGAAGATTTCACTTTAAGCTTGCCACAAGAGTTCTTCTGATTCTGTGCTTTAAACGCAAGGTTCTCTGAGAGTCCTGAATCCTTTCTGTTTATTCTTAGCCATTTCTAACCAGCAAGTCCTACTTTAAAGTCTTCATTTCCCAATCCAGCAGGAAAAAAATTTCATTTTTGTTCAACTCTTAAATAGACAGTGGAATTAAAAGTCAGAAGCACTTTATATAAAGTGTGCATATATCATTATTTTTTTTTACACAATAGAATTTAATCTATCTATAAAAAGTTTCTAGTGCTTTCATTACCCTTTCAGGGCTCTCTCCCCACTCAACTCTTCTGCTTATCCTTTATCCCCCTTCCATTTTAAAAAGATTTGTTTATTTTATGTATATGAGTACACTGTAGCTGTCTTCGGACACAACAGAAATGGCATCAGATCCCACTACGAATGGTTGTGAGCCACCACGTGGTTGCTAGGGACTGAACTCAGGGTCTCTGGAAGAGACATCTCTCAGCCTCACAGAAAACCTTCCCTTGCGGATGTTGGAGTCTTATTCACTCCACTCTCCTTAGATCTCCTTCCTGAACTACAGGGTCTCCATTCTCAGATTAGGAACCAAATGCTATTAACTCTTTGACCAATTTAAGCCTTTAGGAGCCAGAGAGGAGAGTTTATTTATTCATTTCTAATTAGTGTCAGTGTTTGCTACTTCAGGGAGGCTCACAATTTTAGTACTATTTGCTTTTGGGGTTGGGGTGTTGTTCAATAGCTGTTTTGTGGAGGCAAAGACAATCATTTCATATGAATCTTTGTAGGTGTTTCCTTGTAGTTAGTGTTATGGTATATTTAAGGTTTTCTTGCTCTCTTTTTAAACTCAGCAATGCGATTTATGCCTCATTTAATTGATACTTATCATTTTGTATTGGCAAATGTATTTCATTAAAACTGCGAAAAAAATTGGTCGTCATTTCTTCAACATTTTCTACCCATGTGGCAAATCCTTAAGGCTTTGTTCGTTCTCTGTGTGTTCGTTTATCGAGACAGGTTTTGATATATAGCCCAGGTTGAACTAGAACTCACTCTGTAGACTCAGCTGGCCTCAACATCCTGGTCCTTCTGTTTCAGCCTCCCGAATTCTGAGATTATAAGCACTCACCACCAAGCCTGGCACTTTGCCCCTCCCACTTATGAAAATAAATTTCCATTCTCTTGCTCATCTCTAGTGATTTCTCTTGATCCACCTGCAACCTCACCTGTTCCCCTCTGCCCCCAAATTTCATTTTGGTCTTCAAAAAAAAAAAAAAATTAACCACTGAAAAATCTTTATTTCTGAAATCATAATCTTGAATTTTAGAATGCCCATTGGATTTTTAAAATTTTTTATTTTTGAGATTTGAATCTTGAGATTTCCATCCATTAAGAATATACTTTGCTGTACTTCATTGCTGATGGTTGTACTGGTCACATCAAAGTCTTGTTTGTTTCAACACAAGATTCTTAATCGACTGTGGTTTTGAATCACAAGTTTTCTTTTGCCTGGTACTGTTTTTAATTTGGAAGCCTTTTGGTCTTGGTTAATATAGTGGCTTTGAAACCACTCCTCTTAATATGTACCAGGAATCTCCACTGGCTCCTTTTTCACTCGGTAAATCCAAACCCACTTGCCATGCCGTATCCATCAGTCTGAAGGGTCTCATCTTTGGCTTTTAAACCACATTTTTATGTTAGTTCTCAATACCCGTTCAACACCTCATGTTTTTTCTAATCTTGAAAGATGAGTTTGTTTCACAACTATGTTTTTATTTTAAACTTCCACAGTAGGGCATTGAATGGGGTCTTCTCCTGCTCCCAGGAATTGAAGATCAGGATCTGAAGGCAAAGACGATTTAAGAATCCTTCATTTCTCAAGCGAGGACACGTGTTTACGAAGGGCTGAAGAATTCTGAATTAGGTTATTAGTTAACTTTCTCTACCCTACAACCTGCCAGACTAGGGTCGGTAGGGAGGGGAGGCGTGGGGGCAGAGCTCATCCGCGTTGGTGCAGGTCCCAAGGTCAGAGGGCGTGGCCCGGCCAACTCTCCGCCCAGTGTGCGCGGCGGGAAGCGGAACTCAGGCGCGCTGGTCTCGGCTTCTGGCCGGGCGGGGTTCGCGGTGCACCACGGTTCTCTGCGCGGGTGGCATGGAGGAGCGCAGCGATTCCGAGCCTACCCCGGGCTGTAGTGGGCCTGGCCCGGGTCCCGTTCGCGATGGCGGCGCCGCCCACAAGTGGGCTCCCGAGGACGCCTGGATGGGCACACACCCTAAGGTCAGGAGGCGCGAGGCCATCAGGGCGCCGACCCGGCCCTCGGCACCGCGGTCCCTCTCTGGCCCAAGTCTCAGCCTCACGGCTGGGAGTCTCGGGGGATGGGTAGGGAGAGGGGGAAACCCCGGCTGCAAGGCCACTGGTCGCCTGCAGTTTCATTTTTGTTTGTTTATATGAGTTATACAGTACAGACTGACATCATTCCTATCGTGCTGCCAAGGCCACTCTTAATTCAGAGGCCGCTGATGAGCCAGCCCTCCATTAATACCTGTTTTCCTAACTAGATAGTCCTTTCTGAGATGGACTGAGTCCACAGTTAACCGATCAAAAACAATCTGTGGGTTATGGCTGAGAGATCGAGGAATCCTCAAATAATGTGTTTAGACACAGTCGCATTACACTTAGCCTTAGGCCCAAAGTGTGTGCATCTTGATTCTGTATGGAAGCAGAATCCTGACTTTCTTAGAAAGTTTGAGTAAGCTTTTGCATAGGGCAGAGACATATTTTCTCTGTTGGCCTCAAGGAAAATAAGAATAACCTTTTGCTCGGCTCTGCTTGGGAAATTAAATTGATGCTTTGTATCCGTAAAGCCACAAGCAGTCTGCTGATAATGAATGAAGGCTGTATAGAGACCCTGAGGACTGGTACATTAATAAAATGGCAAGTTTCCTCTTTGAAAGTTACTAAGTCAGATAAGAGTCTCAAAACAATCAAGGAAAGTGGATATTTGTAAATACAAATCTTAAAAAAAAAAAGATACCTTTCCCTACTTTAAACAATAGCATGGGGGATGTTACTTGGTTCCATAATGGCAGGGGAGGGGTCAGAGAAAGACAGAGAAGACATCAACAGTGACTAGGAATATGAAGGCCAATTCAGACTTCCCCTAGTTTGAATCTTATTTCTGTTACAAAGGTGGTAAACGTTGCTCTGCTTTGACTTGTTTGACCACACTGTAGTTGTGGTTCAATTTTTCATCGTGTCTCAGTATATCACAGTTTCATTATTTAAAAATAGGGGATAATGGTAGTACTTAACCTCATAGGGTACTTTTTTATAAGGAATCTGACTTATATAAGTACTATATAAGTATTTTTTAGTAACTCTTTGAAGGTTTGATGTTGCCTTTAGACAGTTTTCTTACTTGTAGATTCTTTTCCTATTGAACTTAATGACTGTATAAACCACCAAATATTTCTGTTGATATTTTTTTTTCTTCCAGGATCAACAAATTAGACCTTATAGCCTAACCCAAAATTATGTCATGATACCATTGTCAAGCATCTTTTGAGATTTGGGACACACAAAGCCTTTCTTTTGAACCTGTACGTTTACCATGTAGCCAATGGAGACGGTGACTTTAGGTCTGCCCCCTCAAGGTTCTGCAAATATCTGATCTGTGCATCAACTCTGTGTATACATCTGCCCCACTGTCTGTGGATGCCCAGGGCCTTCCCTGCAGCAGTAGATTTCTGAGGTTTTCTTGTAACAACCAGCAAGTTTGAAAGAAGTAATTTGCTTTTTTAAAACTCAATTAAATAACTCCCACTCAAGAGCAGAAACTGTTCATAATTTAGCAGATATTTTTCCTGTATGCAAGTTAGATGCCAGAGGAATTGAGGCATCCCATAGCATAGCTCAATGAAAATCTAAATTTTCTCTGCTCCTGGTGGGTATGATTCTTTATAGGCTTGAATATCTGTAGCTTATTCTTGCTTCCCATAATTACTCACATTGGACCATTACTCTTCCGTATACTCAAGTCCCACAAGGCTTCCTTTCCATCCAGTCTGTCACGAGTCATTTGCTAGTTCATCCTCTAGGAATACTTTCTCTGACCTATTCTGTTATTGTTCTATGACTCACACACTTTTAATAATTGTCATTTGCCTATCAGTTTTAAGTATAGCCAGTCCTCCATATGTAGGATTTGCTAATTAGTTGTTAATTGAAACCATTTGAAAAAAATTTCCTCTACATTGTCCATGTGCAGACTTTTATTATCATTATTTCTAAACATTATGTAGCACTTAAAGTAACCTATAGATGGTTCAAAGTGTGTGGAAAGGTTATACAGATTATATGTAAATATTGTTGCATTTCTATAAGGGACTTAAACATTCTTAGATTTCTGTGATTGATAAGGCAGTGTCTTTGATGCAGAAAGGGAGGCTGCATGGATGTGCTTAACAATTGTAGATTTTCTTTAGAGGCAGAGATAAGACCTTATGTTCTTTTAACTTCCATTAAATCTGGGCAATACTTTATATCCATATAAATATATATGTGTGTGTGTGTACATATATTTAATGAATATTTGTTAAATGAAAGAAAATATTGAACTATTATTTTCTTCTCTAACAATTATGTTTTGATTTTCAGTACTTAGAAATGATGGAATTAGATATAGGAGATGCCACTCAAGTTTATATAGCATTCTTGGTTTACCTGGATCTCATGGAGAGTAAGTTGCTTGTTTAGATTGGTTTGCTGTTGGGGTTGGGGAGGTTGGGGTTGGGTTGGCATGTGGGATTATTCACATATAATAAGTAGTATTGTAACAGTGCAGTTTGCTCATCTGAGTATTAGAAGTTTAAATGCTTATCTTTGCTTTTGAATGAATGCATTTGCCCATTCTTGATGCTCTTTCAGGTAAAAGTTGGCATGAAGTGAACTGTGTAGGAATACCAGAACTACAACTCATCTGCCTCCTTGGCACTGAGATCGAAGGGGAAGGGCTGCAGACGGTGGTGCCTACACCCATTTCTGCTTCCCTCAGCCATAACAGGTGAGCGAGGACTTTGGTCTTAGTAAACTAAGACCCTTGCCTGTTAGACTCGTTATGGGATTTCTTTCTTGTTTTTTTTTTTTTTTCTTCAATTTTATAAGTTCTTTTTATGTTTTTATCAATAATCTTTCATTGGTTTTATGTTCCAGTTTTTAAACCCACCCCTTGCCATTTTTAAGGTCTGCTTTAGTGGGTAAAATCTTAATTTGAATATAATTATGTACACTCATCCTTTCTTTTATGATCATCATCTTTGTGTCTAGTTAAGGTATATTTCTTGCTTGGCATTCTAAGTAAAGGTCTCTTTTTAATTTAATTTTTAAAAGATTAACAAGAGATTCTGTGTTTGAAAAAATGACATTGGAGGAATAGGGCCTTCGTTCTCCTGAGTAGCCGTCATCCTCATTTACAACAGAGTTCTCTAACTTTACCCACCACTCCTTGGAGTTTCCAGACTCCACATGTGCAGTGAGGCCGTGGTGTGGTAGTTGTTGTTGGGGATTACTGCTTCATTCTCAGGCTCTCTGTGGTTTATTATGTTGTTTATCTACTAGGTTTGTTACGTTTGGGAGACAATATTTCTATCAATTTTCTCTCGATTTTCCAATCTTTTAGAATTTAGGTCTTCAAAACAGTTCCTTAATGAACCTCTGAATTTTATTAGTATCTGTCTTCGTATCATCCAGATTTCATCTGTCTTCATCTCCAGATTTACTAGTGCAGGCATTCTCCGTCTTTGGCTAATTTGAGTCAGTGTTTGTTTTATCTTTTTAAAGACTGAGCTCTTGGTGTCATTGGCTCTTCGTCTAGTATATGTTTTATTTCCATTTCACTGACTTCTGCTTCATCCTTATTATTTTTCCATCTATTTTGAGTTTGGCTTTCCTTATGTTTCTGAAACCTAAGGCACATCATTGAGTTATTCTTAATGTTCTCTTCTTACTAATTGCTGTATCCCTAAGTTCTTCTAGGTCAGGAAGACTCTGACTACTCACACTTTCAGATGTCTCACTACTGAGCACATTCTAGGCAGCTCTTGTGCTCAGGTGTGTGCGTCCTAAGGCAGCGCCTAGAGGTGGAAGGATTGGGACATGGCATTGATACCTGTCTCTTGTCTGTTACTGCTAAAGTGTCCTTGAAGAAGGATTGCTGTCAGTTTACACTGTGAGTGACAGTGTAGGAGAAGAGATATGCCATGTATAACTGGCAAAGGCCTATTCAGATTAAATGGTTCCTGTGGCTCTTATTAGCCTGGCACTCCCTGAGAAGGCTTGGCTGCAGGGCCAGTGAGCTCTAGAGACCTCCTGACTGCCCTCCCAGCTCTGAGATTGTAGGCACCAGCCCTCATGCTCACTCCTGTTGTTTACTGGGGATTTTGAGGATCAGGCTTCGGCCTTCATGATTGTGCAGCAAGCACTTAGTGCCTAAACTTTTCTCCAGCCCCTTGTTCTTTCTTTATTGAATTTTAAAAGATCTTTTATTGTAAAATAAAATCCATACAGAAGACCCCATAACTCCCATAACCATGGCCAAGACCTTTTCAGGCCTTCTCAGAGCCCTTCCCAGTGTGTGGAATGGCTCATTCCTTCTCTCAGAGGTGACTACTATTCTTACTTTATGACAGTTGACCTATCCCAGTGTGTGGAATGGTTTGTTCCTTCTCTCAGGGGTAGCCATTGTTCTTACTTTATGACAATTGATCTATCAGCACAGCTCAGAAACTGTTGGGATGTGAGTGGATGCAGCTGATGTATTAACAAGAACACTGATTTCATTTTATAAGAATATCCTGCCTGGCCCATGTTGTTAGAAACAAATGACGTGTCACACATCACAGAGCACACTGTTTCCAGGTGCCGTTTGAAGCTGCACTGGCTAGCTTCTTATTCTTAATGCTTCGTATTTCTCTTCTTCTTCTTCTTCTCCCCTTTTTTTTTCTTCGAGACAGAGTTTCTCTGTGTAGCCCTGGCTGTCTATAGACCAGGTTGGCCTCGAACTCAGAAATCCACCTGCCTCTGCCTCCCAAGTGATGGGATTAAAGGTGTGTGCCACTACTGTTTTGTATTTCTGACAATACCATAAATAACATTTTTATTAATAGGGAAATGGGAAGCATACTAAACCCGAGAGCCAAAGACATAAACAGGCTGCTGGAGTTCAGTTTCATATGTGTTTACCATAATAACTCCTTATGTACAGTCAGAGTTTTGGAGTCTATCAACTGGGCAGCTGGCACGTATTACCTGTAGCTTGTGTTGACTACCGTGCAGTTACAGAATGTGCCGTTAGTGTAGACAAATAGTCCTACTGTATCAGTTCAAACCATTAGCTGTCTTGCTGTTTGATTATTGAGTGGCAAATAGAGTACATTATAGCTGTCTTCAGACACACCAGAAGAGGGCATCGGATCCTGTTACAGATGGTTGTGAGCCACCATGTGGTTGCTGGGAATTGAACTCAGGACCTCTGGAAGAGCAGTCAGTGCTTTTAACTGCTGAGCCATCTCTCCAGCCCTCATGACTCATTTTTTTTTTTTTTTATGCTATAGAGTGTATATTTTTTGATTCCTTAAAAGTTAATAGTTCTGAGCAGTTCTTAGTATCAGCTCTTAATGTCACTGTATATCTGGTACATTTCTCAGAATTCCTGGACTTTTTTGTGTGTATTTCCTACTTGCTTTCCCATGCTGTGGTCCTGGTGGCTTTGTTTTTATAATTTCTGGCACTAGACAGGCAGATTTCATTCTATTACTAATATAGACCCACAGCCATTCAAGTATAGTTAATGTAGTGTGTCACAGTTTTCAGTCTCAGAAGGTTGTGTGTGTGTTGCATGAAATCTATAAAAAACAAGGCACCCACATTAATTTCTAGTATTGAAGTTTCTCTGTGCTAGGGTCTCCATGGAGTGGGTCTTAATCACATTCCCAGCCATCCACCCCCTGTGGCTAGTGGTCACAAATCCCTTTAACCCTGTAAAATCATTTGATTTTACAGGGTTAATATTTTTAAAATAAATGACAATAATTTGTAATTTATTAGTCGGATTTATATTAGTAAAATCTCAACCCACAAAACGCCTGCACAACGAACTCAAAACAATTGATATAAACAAAAGTTACACACGTAGATGCACCCTACTTATTATTAAATCATCTGTCTAAGAATCCCCAATACTTTTGGCTCCTAGGACTGTGTGGTTCTGGCTCCTCTTCCCACTCGGGTAGGTTCCATCTTGTCTCCTCCTCTCCGTCTCCCCCTCTTCTCTCTGTCTCTAATTCTCAGCCCACCTTCTTTTTCCACTGCCCAATCACAGGCGCTATCCTTATCCTACACCTGCCTTCACGTGCTTACAGACAGCAATCTGTGTGTGTGTGTGTGTGTGTGTGTGTGTGTGTGTGTGTGTGTGTCTGTGTATCCTTCTGAAAATACTAGTTTAATTTTAATTACTCTTCCTTTGGGAGAATAAAATTTGCAAAATGTCTGTTTCTAATTAGTGGAGATATTATGCTGATGGATATGAGTTGTCTATTTACTATTGTTTCTTTTTTTATTTACAATATTTTCTAGATAATTTTTAGTCTGCATTATGAAATAATAAATGAGCATGGTATGTCCTCAGCTTGTGTTCTGCTTAAGTGAATCTCAGGGATCTAAGGAGTCCGTATAACACTTCGGTAAATGCCTGTGGATGTGAGTGCTTTTCCCAGATACAGCAGTGTATGAAGTCACAGTCATAGATTCCCACAGAGGTCATAGAGCTGATGGATTTAAAGGTGAAGACTGGGGATGTAGCTCAGTGGGTAAAAGTGCTTGCTATGCTAGCCTAAGGACCTGAGGTCAATCCCCAGCATCTATGTCAAAAGCCAGCTGTGTGCCTGTAACCCTAATGTTGCGGGCAGAGACAGGCAGACCTTGAGGGCTTGCTGGTCAGCCAGCCTAACAAAAAAAATGAAGTTCTGTGAGGGAGTCTATTTTAAAGGAACGAGGCAGAGAGAACAATTGAAGATGACATTCAGCGTTCTCTTCTGACCCCTCCATGTGTGCAACTATGCATCCCTCCCCAAACACACTTAGAACAAAGTGAGACAACAAGGAAGTCTGCGTCAGTTTGAGGCATGCTCCATCTTTTTCAATGCAGATTTTGAAAATGAAGTAAAAATTATGTTTAGGTAGCATCTCTTTGGGTGAAAATTAAAACTAAGTGTTTTACCATGATCACATATACTGACAGCTGATAGAATACACATTCCTTCAAAGAAAAGCTACTCTGCCATTGAGAGTCACACCTGAGTCAGCATTACAGTGTTTCAGGCATTTGGAATGGGGTTAGGTACGGTAGATGCAAAGGGGAAATATTTTAAGTACCTTACAGCAAGGCTCAGAATGAAATAAGAGGGAAAGGGCGTTTTCTGTTTCTTAACTACCAGTGTTTTGTTTCTTCTTGACAGACCTTACATCCTGTCTCAATTTCAGTGTCAGTGCAGTAGGTCATCGAGGGTAAGGATTCTCCTTTGGCAAGATTCCTGTACAGTGAAGGAGTGTTGGAGCCAAAGTTAGGATTCTTGGTTTTCCTAATCTAGATTATTTAGGCATATCATGTCCTGTGTGCCTCAGCCCTCTCAGAGAATGTACCTCCTTCTTCCCACACTGAACTAAGTAAATTGTAGTTCTTCTTTTCATTTGTTATTTTTCTCTACATAGCCTTTGGAGACCGTCAATAGTAATTTTTCTTTAAGTGACATGATTACTTACACAAGTACTTTATCAGCTATTAGTATTGTCTCTGCAAGATACCACAGCAGTTTTCCACACAATATAAATGGATAAATTATTTATTTGTATACCAGTTGAATGAATAGATTTGTAGGGAGAAGATGATATTTTAAGCTGAATAGAGAAAATTAAAATCATGTTTACTGTTCTTACACTAAAATGATAACAATGTTAAGATATAAATAATCATTTTATAACCATTAAATGCAATGAATATAAATTAATATGAATAGAATTATAGACTACTGAAAGGCAAAATAGGATATTTTGGTTTGGGTAGAGGATAAGAAGGTAAATTTTAGATTGCTTGTGATTTTTCTCCTTTATATGGAAGGCCTGGGGTGAAGGGTACAAAGTGCCACAGACCTTTCCTACGTGATGCTCAGAGTCCAGGGTTTAGAGAGACAGGTTATACTCGGGTGATTTAATGTATGGAGGGATGTATCTACAGTACTTCAGAAGACTGCAGGGATGAGACAGAAATCTAATGGTATAGGTAGGCATGGGGAATCTGGGAGTGTTCCCTGGAAGACAAGCCACTTGAAAGAAGTACAGACCTTGAGATGGACAAGAAGGAGCAGCAGTAGTCATGGTGGAAACAAGTGTTGAGCCTGAGCAAGCCTGGCAGCCGTGACTGTTGGGTTGTGAATGGGTATGTAGCAATGGCAGAGGCAGCAGCTACCTACATTGGGTGAGAGCTTGTATTTTGTGTTCAAGTTCATGTGTACATGTGGGTGGGGCAAGGGAGCGATGTGCTCTGGGAGACACAAGTGGAGGAGTGGGGCAGAGCGGAGAAGAGGAACGGAAAGAATGTTTAAGAGTCACCCTCCTGGGCAGCAGTTTTCCAGGAGAAGCAGCCTGGTAAGGATGAGAAGATCGGGATTTGAGAGTAAGGAATTCAGGGTAAGAGAAAGTAGAGCAGGAGTTTTGTCACTGTGAGGCCTTTAGGAAACAGCAGTAGGTCCTGAAAGGGAGAGTGAGTCAGCAGTGGAGGTGCTCATTGTTTCCATAAGGGATCCGCACTGGACGAGCCTGTGAGGATGTACGAGGCAGTTAGTGCAGGAGTGTCCCCGGATGTGCGGCCACTCCTTCGCTTTCTCTTCTTTACCTCCGCTGAACTTTTCAAGTTCCTGGCCTCTAGGTGTTGTCGTGCCCTGGACTTGGTCTTTATCTTCAGGCTCACTCTCTGTCCATGGTTAAATGTCATCAGTACACTGATGCCTCCACAGTTTATATCTCCACATTTCCACTTTAACCGGCACTATGAACTTTAAACTCATATATGTAACTCTTTCCTTGACGTGTCTACCATGATCTAAATGGTGACCGATGAGCATGTCAAAAAGAACTCATTTGTTCTATATCTGCTCCTCTTGTGATGTCTCCAACTTCGTTCATTCTGAAGCAGACACATGCGCGCGCGCGCGCGCACACACACACACACACACACACACACACACACACACACACACACAGAGAGAGAGAGAGAGAGAGAGAGAGAGAGAGAGGTGGGGGTTATGGGAGACTATATATGGGTAGAGAAAATACATATTTTTCTTGCTATTCCTCATATTTGATGACAAGTAATCAAACCCTCTCCGACTGTAACCTATGCCCAGAGTCTCAGTCTTCTCATCTCTGCCACAGCTTCCTCACTGAGGCTCGAGCTACCATCTCCCCTTCTGCACTGACTGAGGTTACCTTACTACTCTTGGCACGTTAACTGATAGGCAATGTGTGTTTGGTATTAGTTCCACAGAAGGGGAGACTTCACTTCGTTCAGTGGTTTACCCCCAGTGCCTACCCTGGTGCATGGTACACAGAACTCAGTATGTGTTGCCTGGCTAAGCTTCTGAGGCAGAGAGATAATAGGTAATACACTAAAGAATGTTAACCGTATTGTCCTTTCAGGAGTTTACAGAGAGAATGGTGGAGGGGCATATGTCTGGACACTGCCATTCATTTGCAGAATCTCACTGTTTCCCATTTTTCTGCTGTAACTGCACTCCTGACAGAGGTGACAGTTTGACGAGGCAGTCTGCTGTGCCTTCTGCTGTCCACTTCCCTTGCACTCTTTCTCACCTGTGTGCACCCTGCCCTTTGACCCTCTGTCCCCAGTGGTGTTTCACAGAATAAAAGCTTAGAAGAACCAAGTTTCTTTACATCATTTCTACTCATTAGTATTTTGATTTAATTGTTTTTTTCTCAATACAGGGTCTTACTCTATAGCCCAGGCTACCCTGGTATTCACTTTATAGCCCAGGCTGTCCGGTTGATGATCCTCCTGCCTTACTCTCTTGAGTGCTGGAGTTATAGATAGACATGTGCTTCTGCATCTGCCTGAGATTTAGTACATAAATGCTACATTTTTCTTGAACTATAACTTTGTACTTTAAAAATATTCCTTTCTGAAAGCATGGCTTTTATTAGAAGTTTATTTAGTAGCCACTTATTTGAGGCCTGAAGTCTGGTAATGGATAAAATGACTCCTTCATAATCAGGACACGTGGCCTCTGCTGGGGTCTGCTGCTTGCTGGTGAAACCCCAGCTCTGGCCACGTCTTTCATTGACACTTTTTTTTTTTTTTTTTTTTTTTTTTTTTTTTTTTGTTAACTCTAAGGGAAAAAAAAATGTAAGCTCATTTTTTTTTTTTTTTTTTAAATTTTAGCAAAATGACTTCCCAGTGAGGTGAATAGCCACACAGGCACTTGATTCTTCAGCAAATCCCCACTGAGCGTTCAGCTGCCTTGTTTTTTGTTTTTTGTTTTTTGTTTTTAAACTGGGAAGTTTTGGCTTGATTCCCAAGAGGTGGCCTGTTCTCCCTGGCATTTTTTCTTCAGGCCGGAGCCCATGGAAGAACACAGTGAATTCTGAGCTATTGCAGAGCTCACTGTTAGGAATTTTGTCAAGGATGCCCTTCCATTATAGCCCGCTGAGGCTGATTAAGAAATCAGTAACTTTTATAGGTAGAACCACAGTCTATTCTTACTTGGCTATTGAGAACAGAAGGATCTGTGAATCAAAGTTAATATAATTTTTAATTCATGATGCATTTTATTTCAGTGTTTTTAGTTAAGAGTAATACTTCCTCAGTTTCTTGTCCTCACTGCAAATCCCTAAAGCTTCCACAGTCTCTGCTTTAGGGTCATTAGAGAAAAATCAAATTTAAGATTTATGGGAAAGGCTTAAATAATCCGGCTTTGAGACATTACCCAATGGTGTTGAGTTTGTCTTTGGTTATATTAAGTTATTAAAAATCAACCCCCTTTGTTTATCACACAGAGGTCACCTGTGAAGAATTATCAAAAGGAGAAGTCTACCAGCAGCATCAGCTTTTGCTACTGATAATCAACAGCTATGGTTATTATCAGCATGCCCTTGTCTTTAGTTGAGGTTTTCTCCAAGATTTCATGAAGTAGAAAAGAAGTCAGATGTTCAGATGTAGAGTTCTCTGGTTTCTAAGTAAGGTTTCAGTTATTGAAAATTAAATGTCATCTTTCAGTTTTTAAAGTAGAACTTCAGAGCGGCTGATGTTATCCATATTTATTAATAATTAAGGTAGCAATGACCTGTTGGCTTACGTATTTTTAAGAGATTATACAGTGTACTGTAAAGTGAACAAAGAATAAAGTCTTCACTAGGAAGATGACGGCTCTGTATTAAACACATGATCAAAGTAGACCAGACATGAAGCTTTGAAGAGGAAGTTTTGTAAGGCTGCCAGGTGTGGTCAGGCGGTAGCGAGGTACCGTTCTCGCCCCTGTTCCTGTGAAGACACACTGGTAGTTTTCCCACACACAGCACCAAGTGGGATAAACAAGCTCAGAGATGGGAACTTCCATTTAACCTGGCAGTCATATCCCTCAGCTCTGAGAACAAAACTTCCTTTACAACTGTTGAGTTAATTCTCTAACCTAAGACTCTTTTGCTGTTGAGGATTCCAAAACCAAGTATGAGCTGAGAATGAAAGAACAGCAGTCAGTGCAGTGGAGGTTTCCATCCTCACTGGCAGTGTGAGATGCACACGCGCCACCCAGGTCATCACCTCGCCTTAGGATACATGTACACCCGTGCGCACACACACAGAAGCATACACATGAACACATACACACACAGGCAGAATAATACAGTGCACACACACAGAGAAGCATGTACACACAAACATACAGGTGTGCACATGCACACTTACCTTTAATTTAAACATTTAATAACGACACGTTTAAAAAAGAGAAATTGAAAGAGTTATCTTAAGAAGGTGTTTCTTTTTCTTTCTCTTTCTCCTTTTCTTTTTGTGTCTGCCCTGTTCTCATAGTCTGCCAGTTAAGGGTACTTAGAGAAATTATGTGTGCTGTATACTGGGAAGAAGCCACATGAGTAGCTCAGAGCAGTGTTGCTGTTGCAGAGGCCTCTGGTTTTGTGCCCGTCACCCACGTGGCAGCTGCTGGTGACTGCAGTTCCGAGGATGCAGCACCCTCTTCTGCAGGCACTGCATACACATGATAAGTCGACATGTGCAGGCAAAACACTTGCATCCAAAAATAATTTTTAACAAGCAATACTTGACAGTTTAAACAAAAAGTATAAGGGGAAAATGAAATCAGTTTTTGAACAAGGAAATGATGCCAGGACAATGTGATTAAAACATTATCAGAAACTGGAGAACGTTAATATAAAAGACTCTAATGTGGCTTCTCCCAATTAACTCGGGAAAAATAACACAAAACAAAAAAACAAAACGAGCCTCACAACAGTAGGGGAGCAGGTGGGCTAATGGGTAACCAGTGGGGAGTTACATATTCAAAGGCAGTAGTTATAAACCCCATGGAAAACCAAGGGGACATATTTATCCCAGTCTGTTGCTTATTTTTCAGATATTTTGAGACAGGGTTTCACTGTGTAAGCCCTGGCTAGCCAGGAACTCTGTGGGCCTTCTCCTCTCTAGTTTTCTATGACTCTCCTGCCTCTGCCTCCCAGGCTGGGAGGATAGATATCTTCCATCACAACAGCCCTACAGTCTGTTGAAAATCATAGACCCACGTGCCACTTTGTTCCAATGAGGAACCAAGTTGGAAAGCAGGAGAATTAACATCTGTGGTCCTTAGCTAATTAGATGCATAAAACACTCTTAGGTTGAAGTTGTGTTTTGGAGGTTCCAGAATCAGCTGACCCAGAGAGAGTGAATAAGGCAGTGAGTACGTAGGCCGTTCTTAGGGTGGTACATTTGAGCCTTCAGACATGGCCTTAGCATTTTTGGATATCCTACCTTTCCCTCAAGAATTTATACTGTTTGATCTTACTGTTAATTGAGTAACTGTGAGTCTCAAACATACTTTGTCTTCATTTTCAGGATAAGGGAAATCTTGAAGGCGTCTAAAAAGTTGCAAGGAGATCCGGAACTGCCGATGTCCTTTACTTTGGCCATAGTGGAGTCCGATTCCACAATAGTCTATTATAAACTTACCGATGGATTTATGCTGCCAGACCCTCAGGTCAGTGTTGAAGTGATTGAAGGAAACAGTAGTAGGAGAGAGGGGTGTGGCCCGACCCTGAGCGTGGATCAGGCAACTCAGCTTTCACTTCTTTTGCCATGTGAGAAATTCAAGGCTAAAAAGGCTTGGTTTTTATGCCTCAGAATAAGAAAAGACTGCATTTTCCTAGCTATATTTTGAAGAAATAATTTAATTTTTCTGTTTTGTGGAGAATATCCTATTTTTCTAGAGCATTTTGTGCAGTCATGCATCTAAGTAACTTCAGTGAAATGCAAAGACCAGTAATGGTTGTAATCAAATACTTAGAAAATTCTAAGTTAACATTGTGTCGGTAACATTTTAGTACGCATCTGATATCTGCTGGCTCTACATTTGTCCACCAAATCGGGATAGTTACAGTAAATACCTTTCTAATTTTAGTTTTGCACGTGGTCTCTATTAGGTGTGTTCTGACTTCTTCCTCTGTGTTGCAGAATATTTCTCTTAGAAGATGACATCTGCCCTTCCTGGTTCTGATCCATCCCTGAAAGATTGGCTGTGATGCTCATCTTTGCCATGCTTCGTCTGTCGTCTCCGAGTAGTCAGGGCCGACGTAGCTAGTCCCAACCCATAAACTTCCTCTCAGAATAAAATCTTCTCGGATGGAAGCATGATACTGCTTGCAGATATAGTTAGCCTAGAACTTTCTTGTCAGAGACAGTACAGTTACATGCAGGTTTACATCAAGGATACATTCAGCATGGTGGAGCCTGGCTGTGCCTCTGCCATCCCACATGTGTAGTCGGTAGACAGGTATCCGTGAACGGTACGGAGAAAACACTACAGCAAGAAACTGGACAGAGCATTAACGTACGTGGTCATGGATGTTAACGACATTCCAGGCTATGAAAGTAGACAATCAGATTTTGTGGTCCAGTAGGATGGCAGGGCAGCAGGTGGATGCCTTGACCTTCTCCACATTTCATTTGTTATTCATATTACTTTTATAATAAAACAGTTTAAATAAAAACTATCTTGAAATCTGTAGTAATCATCCATCACTGCATGCTAAAGCTAGCAATGTATAGCAGCACATTATGGTCTTATGTTGCTTTGGGCCAGCGCAGCAGGCATGGGCTTTTGGGCTGTGTCTTAGCTGAGGTGCCACTGAGATGCGCTTCCTCTCTTGGCTTCCTATGCCTTGTGATGCTCTCCACCTCTGAGGGTGTGGTGGAGGCTGCATTCTGTGCCTTGCCACATGGGCTATCCCAGCACAACTGGTCGCTTTCTCAAAGCCAACAAGAAAGTCGGCACATTGGACTTAAACCATCTCGTGTGATGTCACTGGTCTTCCGTCTCTTTTGCCTTGTTCCTCAGAAGCAAGTCACGGTTCCCACCTACACCAGATCTCGTGGCTCATTAGGCAGCAGCGCAGGAATGGGAAAAAACAAAAACAAACAAAAAACCCAACAAAAGTCAGGAGTGGTATGCCGAGTGTGACAGGCTTTTCTTGGTCTGTAGTTGGCCTGTGCCTCCTTGACCATTCCCGAGACCCACTTTTTCTAGATGAAAGACTTTCACAACTTCAGATTCCCTTTGCTGCCCCAGGCTTGAAGAAGATGTTTCTGTCACTCCAATATGGCAGTTCCAGATCCAAGAATCCTAAGGAATGAGTTCTCGCCTTGATTCCTGATGTGGTGCATTGCACTGCGGTGCTGGAGAAAGCAATCTACATTTCAGACAAATGTGAAGCTTAAACATCAGACCACTGAGTCAGAGCTAGGTAACAAGGCCAAAATGGCCTTTCAAGTCTAAGGCAGTTTCACTGTACAGTTTGGGTTGCTGACTCGATTCTAGAATGTTTTCTATGGCTTAAAGCTGTTCTGCCAGAGCCAGCTAGATATTTGCTAATGCAAACAATGACCTTACACAGTCTGAAGGGAGGGAAGGGAAGTGTCTCATTTTAGTGACACAACTAGGTGAAGTGGCCTGTTTGATTAAGTGACTTTGTAATTGAGTTTACATTAGATTTTCTCGTTAGAGCAAGAATCCTTAAGAACAGAACAGGAAACCATGTCTTTTAAAAACACACCTCTGTCCCAGTTCCCACAGTAACTGGTACTTTGCAGACTCAGTGACTATATGACCAACAAAGCCTGCTGTATATAGATAGACTTGGGTCTCAGACAGTGGCTTGCTTTTTGCCTGGAGGCAAATTTTAACAGTCCACATGGACGCCAGAGGGTGCTGTAGGCTAAGCGCATCTCCAGACTGCAGGCTAAAATTAGCGTGTGGGTTTTCTTGAGAAGAGTTCTTGAATTGTTCCAATCTGTGGGAAGTGGTATAAATAAAAAATACAAATAAGTCTTACGTGCCCACACCCCCTCTTTCTGACAGGCCTTTAAAATTACACTCTACCCGCATTGAATATGTGAGTTGAGTCAGGCTTTGCTCAAAATGTAAATCTATATTTAAAAGAAAGCCTGTTGGGGGAAGGGGTGAGTGGGAGAGACTTTTCCCCTCCAATCCATATGCATCTCATTTGTGCTTGCAAACGCCTAATTTAGTCAGTGAGATTCAGGATTCGCAACCCAGCATACAAGGCCTCAGCTCGGAAGCTGCTCTGTATTGGCCAAATACCTACAGTAAAAGACATGAATTGCTGTTCTATTCCATTTAAGCTTGCTTCCTTTCCAGTTGGAAGGAGGGGAAAAAGTTTTGTGGGATTTCTCTCTGGCTTTTCTTCCCTGGAGTTCCTGCTTGGTGTGCCCTCTGCTGGGGAGGCTCAGGGCAGCGTGAAGTCACCCAGGTCCAGTAGATCCTGACTGATTTCTTTTGTCCTCCTGCCTGGACCTCTTTAGAAGATTCTCTCCACGCCATAGAGCTGCTGTAGAGAGCACGGGCACAGAGACACTTGCGAAGTCACAGATTCCAGCAGACGAGCACTTACGGCATTCATGTAATCTGTATTTGTTGGCTGCAACATCTCGTTCATGTAATCTGTATGCGTTCACTGAAACATCTTTACAGTTTTATAAGCCTGTAACCAAACAACTTAAAGCTTTGCTTGAGCTGTCATCTCTTGTTCAGAGAGCATTTCTGTGCTGAGTTCTTCTGTGAGGTCACTTTTTCCATTGCTGCCGCAGCAGGAAGCCACTCTCCTACTGCTGTGCGCTGCTTCTTGCCAAGACACAGAGCTCCTGTCAGGAGAGGGTTGTCTGGCAACTATATTTTACTTTGAGCCTTTACAGAATAATGTGCTGTCTAATCATATGCTTCCTCTTCTTTCTGGCCAGCAACTATTCTGTTCCTTACCACTGGCCTCTTCTGCAGTGTAATCCTCTTAATGGCCTTTGGATGAGAACTGTATGTGCTCACAAATGGCAAAAGGTAGAAAGGTCGTACGTCAGTGGGGTTTATAATGTCCAACTGAACTATCTGATGATTCTGAAAAGCTTTCCCTCAAATTAATGAAATCAGAATCTAAAGACTGACATTTGTTTTAGGGCTACTGAGTAGAGGCAATATGTTGTTAAAATTCATCTATTTATTAATGTACCAGATATTAGCTAATGTCTTAGTCCCTGTTGCTGGAGGTCAGGTAGCTTAGAAGTAGAAATTTATTTTCTCATAATTGTAGCATCTAGAGGTTTCTGAACAAGGACCCTGATCAGCTGACTTGGCTCAAGGCTCTTTTCCTTCCTTCCAGCTCTGTCTCTCATGGTCTGCTTTCTACAGAGAGAAATAACCTGGAATCTCTCCCTCTTCTTACAATGGCACAGCCTTGTTGTTGAGGCTGTCACAACCTCACACCCCACTAATACCTTCCCAGAGCTCCACTCATTTCTAAATCTAGTTGCACTGGGGTCTCAGCGTGTAAATTTGGGATGAAGAGGTAGGATACAGTCTACAGCATGTGCTTAGATAGTGTGGACACAGTGCTGGACCCGTGCCCCCAAGAAACTCAGAAACAATTGCAGTTCTCAGCCTCCAGACGGATGCTGGCAATGTGAACTGAAGAACACTTGTCACAAGGCACACGGAGTATGTTGTTTGTATTGTTTATGTAGTCTTCTTAGGGGGGTGGGGCTCAACAGCTTCTGAGAGAGCTTTCAAACACTCATTGTATGTATACACACTGCTTCCCCTCAAAAATATACATTAGAAGAAACAAAAAGAAACTGGGGTGTGCATTTCTCAAGGAGCTTACCGTCGGCTAGGAAGAATGAACTATGTATGAAGCAAACTGAGAGAACAGCACGGGAAGGGTGCCGTGGCCGTTCTAAATGGTCAATGTGCTGTGCTGTGTTTGCTCTCTCTTAGTCCTTGTCCTGATTCCACAACAAAGAGGATGCTATTTAGTTATTATTACCGTTAAGCTGTCCTCTGAAGTTGGAGAAAAATGATCACCTTAGTAGTTAAGCAAAGGCCTCCTGTGGTAGCAAGTGTTGGCGTGGGCCATTTGGGTAAGAGCCTGTCTCTCAATGTCTGCCGCACTTTTCAGACTATGTTGCTTCTCTCCCCGGTGATACACAGAGACACATTAAAGTCTGCCAAAGCGCCTTTATGGCACTGTATATACAGTTTTATTTCAGAGAATGAAAACATGCATTTCCAGGTTTAGGGCACTCTTAAAATCGAAGAGTAAGCAAAGAGCTTAGTACAGTCTCCACTCATTGGAACTGGAGCCCGTGTGGGCAGGGGAACCTCGGAGGCGCTGAACTGATCTCTGCTGGCCACGGCTCACAATCATTCTGTGCTTTTGCTTCCTACTCATGAAGTTACGACTTGGTTTCATCTGACAAATATTTCTGTAGAACCCTCCTGGATAAGAAAATACTATATATGAAGTTTTGGAGAACAGGTCTACATATTTTCTGATTATTCTCAACATTTAATCAGTTGGATGTAAGAGGCTCTGAATGTTCACTCCAAGTGACTGTACTTGGTTTTTGGAGACCAGCAGCAGTTTGCAGTAGCTTGTGTCGACAGTTCAGAGGGGCGGTGTGAGAGCCTGGGCCCAGCAGTCTCCCAAACCATTTCAGGATGGGTTAGAGCATGAGACAGCAGCCACCAGTGACTTCACTTAACAAATGGCCGCTTTGCTTCCATCACATGTCTCCACCCAGTGTGCGTGTGCCCACATTACACATCGGCCGGGAGTCCCTTTTCTGGGAATTCTGCTGATAGAATCTCCTCCTGGAATGTATCAGTTCTGGTGACAGGGAGAGGACAGTACTGACATGTCACACACTGCAGCTTAGTGCTGTTATCATGGCAACCTACATTTCATTACTCAAGTTAAGCAGCAGGGTGTAATGGCTTAACTAAGGGAAGTGAGAGTCTACGATATTCCTGGATTGGGAGAAGAGACTAGTAGGCATGAATTAGAAAGGAGAGAGAGCAGCGAGGTGTATTTAACTGACTGGCTGTGGAGACTGGAGCTGCCGTTGCAGTGGGGAAGTAACAAGAGGGCATCTCAGGGAGTAGAGGCACTAAGATCCCCTCAAGGGGATGGCAGGCTGCTCTAGGCAAATGCAGAGGAAAGGTAAGGCAGGGCAGCATTGTTCCCCACTCCTCTCCGCAGGCTCTGTCCCTATAAATTAGGACCCTTTGTTTCTTGGGGGAGTTTCTTGTGATGTATCATGGGCTGTTACAAGTTACCCTGAGCTTTTGCTTCCTAAGAATGAAGAAAAAAAAAGCCAGTGCCTGCATTGCAGGAGAGCAGCAGGCTTTCTGAAGGCAGCTGGTTACTGGTGAGTTCCTGGGTGAGGAACCTGGTGCTTGACTTCTAGGATGGATAATCGCTGTTCAGGGCTTGAACCTGCAGTGTTCATTTATAGAAACCCAGTGCTCACTAGGGACCCACTGGCATGGGAGGGGGAAGACTTGGAGGTGGATGTCACCCCTTGGGGTTTCTCATCAGCCACGTTGGCATCAGCTGAATGGAACAAGCTCCTCTCCCTGGTTCCTCCCAGGTACTCCCCACACCCAACCCCAAAACACACATACACAAGGGCTTTCAGACCTAGGTCCCTCTCAGCCTTTCTCTGGGGTTCCTAGAAAATACTTGGCTTTGTCCCGTAACTCCACGATCATGTGGGGGAACTTTCAAGCCATTTGGCCCCTTCTCCATCCAGATTGTTTTGTCGTTATTTTGTCAGGTAGACGTTCTTCACTGGCACCACAATAAGAAGCCTTGTCTGTGGTGTTGCCCGCCGAGGAGGCAGTAGCAGGAGTGGTGGGGCGGACTGATGCGGCTCAGAGTCTTCTCCTATTTCCTTGTTTCCCCTGCCACGTCTATTGTCTCTCCTCAGGACCAGGAACTTGCCCAGACCAGGTCAGAGTGAAGGGGACAGAGCAGTGTCTGCTCAATGACCTGTTCAGCTCAAGGGTCTAACTCTTCTGTTTGGGTTCTCTCTCCCAGTTGTTATGTTTTGTTTTGTTTTGTTTTGTTTTTTTCCTTCCAGTTTTGTCTTAGGAGGGGGTAGGGAAATTGACTTTGGCTAGTTTGTACTCCGTTTTCTTCCTAAACATGTTTTTGCCAAGATTTCAAATTTTGAAAATCAAAAGCCAAGGATTTACCTCTTTTGTTCTGGAGCATAATTCACTCTGTAAGGCAGCGTGCCAAACTACAGTACACGGGAGAAGGGTCACAGGTAACAGCAGTCACTGAGCAGGAAAAACATCGGCTAATACCTTAAAATATTATCCTGCTGTGTTTGCAGACAGAGGTGTTAATTACCACTGACATGCATACTTATATCTACAAGAACGATTTAATCTTCAGAGCACACATTCTCTCTTATCTAACATGTGATGTTCTGCCTGATGGATCTCCACAGAGTAAGCACTCAGAGACGGGGTTATTTTATTGCATTCAAATATCCCCAAGTTGACAACTTCTCACCCAATTCCACCTCCGCTATTCAAAGGACAGAGCAAGGATGTATCCTTTCTGCTTTGCATATTTTTTAAAAGAAACCCCCATATTCATTGAGCAAGATAGAGCATATCCCAGGCTACTTCCCTTTAAATATACACGTTTAGGCTGTGAGACCCTAAGCCTAGTAGTTTTGAGAGATTTTTTTTAAAGCAAAACAAATATACAAACTCTATGTGCCTAATAAACCCACTCTTTGATTACTCATCCCTTCCTATGATGAAACTCGTATTTATTTATCCAGCAGTTTGGGATGGGTGAAGGCACGAGGGTGGTGCTAAATTCAGAAATTACTTAGGACTGGTAATCCCTCCTACACGACTATGAAGTTACGGTGGTGGCACTTCAGTTGTTCACAGATAGGGACACTGAGGCTTTGAACATTGCTTGAGAAATCCATCAGGTAAGACTGCTGGGTAGTTTGGCTCCTGTAAATATAATTGCGTAGATTTGCTCTTCCTAGGTTGCAGGATCTCAGTGATTTGGATGTGAATGAATATAATTCATCTCCTTTATCGTCTATAGACAGAAGGGGTTGGTGCACATATGACTTGAGAGGCCTTATAGTCATGAATTTGGTGAGCTGTGACTGAAGGGTCTCTTCTCGCCCCCATTTCTGCCACCTCTTCCTACCTACATGCGTGCTTGGTTTTTAAAATACTCTTCCAATCTTCTGTTGGAGACCATGCTTCTTTAAAGCTCTAGGGCTGAGGAAGCTTGAGAAGCAGTTTTGGTTTCAGACCATCCAACATGATGTGGGCAATTAGATCCTGTCCCTGAGCCTCAGTTTCTCATCTGTGAAATGCAGGGCATGCTGCACCTTCACATACTGAAATGATTGCCAAGGAGAAAGACTGGTGTGTAATATATCTTCATGTTCACTTCCCTTGTGATCTCCAAGAGTTTCGTGTTCACCTATAGATTGACACCTTTGGAGGAAATACATATACAACCGACTGCAAAGCGTATCTCCCAAGAACGGAGTCTAGCTGTGAACTAGGGAAGGGCAAGGGTTGCCTCCATCAATCTTGTGCTACTGTGACTCAAGAGTGGGTAATTTATGATGGACGGGTGTTCGTTGTGCATTGTTCTCGAGCCTGGGAGGTCCAAGATGAAGAAGCTAATGTCATCCTTTGCTGCAGCATTCCATTGTAGAAGACACCGGGACAAGAGAGATCAAGACGTATACAAGTCTCCTTTCCCAGGAGCACCCGTTCTACCCATGAATAGTGCTATTTCTTCAGCCTCGTCTCCTAACACCATCACATTGGCCTGAATTTCTGCAGGGGCGTTGGAATAGACAAAACAGACCATAAAGGTGCAGAAAGAGATAATGAAAGAACACCACAGATGCTCTGCCCTAAGAAGGCTTTTCTCAAGCCTAACTTTGTGGTTGTAATTCCTGCTGCTGCCACTGTTTGCTGACTGTAATACAGCAGTGTAGTCCCATGGTGGGGAAGTGTCAAATTCAGCTAAGGGCATGAGAGCAAGACAATCAACAGCTAGGAAAATGGATGTGTGCATGATGTCAGAGACATTTCTACTGCAGAAAGACAGTCCTGGAGCAATAGCAAAATTCATGAAGTCAACTGAACCCCAGTAGCCTGGCCTAGCCCCAAAGCACATTGCTGACACTTCTCACAATGCGAAAATGGAGGGTTCAAGTATTGGGACCAGCAATGGACTTTTCTGCACTGGATGGGACTGACTCTTCTTGAAGAAATTACTAGTTTAAAATAATGAAATTCTAACTAGAACAGGTATTTGTGTGCTCTAATGCAGGAAGAGATTGAGAGACTTTGTTCTGTTTCCTACTGTGTCCTCAGAACTTAAGATAGTGCCTAACTCACAGCAGGTGTTACATAAATATTTTTGAAAGGAAAGTTTTAAAAACGATTATGTAAAACAATATCGTATTGTAAAAATTCCATGGAGAAAGTGGAATGGTAGTGGTTATTGTGGCTAGTCTCAGTGGCCAACTGGACTCGATCTAGAATTAACTAAAACCCCAAAGTGGAGGGGTACACCTGTGAGAGATTTTTGCTTAATTTGAAGTGAGAGGATCCACTTCTAATCCATATGTTTGAGGTGGGAAGACATCTTTAATCTGGATCTTGGAGGTGGGAAGACCCACCTCTAGTCTGGGCCACACCTCCTACTAAAAGCCTATATAAGGTCATGGAGGGCAGAAACTTTCTCTTTGACTGCTTGTTCTTGCCTTGCTAGCAAGACCGTTTCTTCACTGGCATTAGAGCCTACTTCTTAGGTATTCTAATAATACTGAAGACCAGCTGAGTTGCCCAGCCTCGCTTTATGAACAACTAGTGGCTTCTTGGATCTTCCATTTATAGGCAGCCACTATTGAATTAGCTGGACCACAGCCTGTAAGCCATTCTAATAATCCCCCTTTTCTGTATCTAGAGATTCATTCTGTAAGTTCTGTTAGTCTAGAGAATCCTGACTAACATGGGGACAAGATATGGCAGGAAGACAGTGTTCGTTTGTTGGCTAGGAATGGCTTTGCTTTGCAGGAAACACTTGGGCAGAAATGAGAATGAAGAATGGGAGGAGGGGTGAGGGGAAAGTGCTTCCTGCAAATAACGAAGGACTATTCCTTCAGTCAAGGAGAGGGCAAATGCCCCGTGGTAAAAGTGTGATAGGTTCTGAGGCTCTGCGTGTCAGGAGAGGTCTCTGGTGCTATTGGTCCCGCAGGTCTGTGCAGCACTCTTTGAATAACAAGAACTTTAGAATTTGTTCTGAGAGTCAGTAGCTGAAGACAAGAGGTCAGGAACTGAGGGACAAGGTCACTTCATGATAAGAGGAAGGGACAAAACTGCATGTGGAAAATAATTTGATCAATATAAGAACTCTGCCAGTAAGGGATATTAAAATATTCATGTTTTTTCTTCAATAAGACCAATTATCAGGTGACTTAGTGTTCCTTTTTGACTGTCTCAGGATTTATTGACCACATTTTGTTTAGAGTAATTTTTTTGATAAGTTAATTAAAACTAGGAAATATTTATTTTAGCTAATATGAGTTCCAAATCTTAACAGTTCTAAATAAAGTAATTTTATAGTAGGAATTTATATAAAGTAATTTTATAGTTAGAAAAGGCTTCATAAAAGGGTATGCTTTTACAGCAGATCTTGATATATAGGCAGGAAAAAAATCTTAGCAGGCTCTCTTTTCTTTCCCTGTCCTCAGATGAAGGCAGAGAGAATATAAATGTTATAGGTATCTTATAGGTATCTATTGTGTAATAAATTTTCCCAGTTATGCAACTTAGAACAATATCCAAATGAACCAAAACCACATATAGTGGTTTTGAGGTTCAGAAATATGGGAGCAGTTTAAGAACACGGTTCTGACGTGGGATTTTCTATGGAGCTGCAATGAAGACGATGGCTGAGGCTGTTATCATCTGATGGCCCAGCTGGAGCAGAAGAATCCACTTCCAAGATGGCTCACTTCATGGCTTGTGGCAGCTGAATTCTTTGCAATGTGGGCCCTTCCACAGGGCAGTTTGATTCTCCTCATGACATAGCAGCTGGCTTCACTTGGAGGGAGTGATAAGGAAGAGAGAGTAAGGAAAAGAGAGGGAAGGAGAGGAGAGAGCGGGAGGGAGGATCTCTTGTCAGACTGTTTTACTCATGTCAGCCAGTGTGTCTGCACAGGCAGTGTGTGTTTTCCCATGTTGCCTGACTCACCACCAATGCTCACTGGATTTTTTTTTTTTTTTTGCGTGCTTGTTTTTATTCTTGAGAAAATGTAATGAGTCCAGTCCTACTTGCTCATTCCTCTCACTTCTAGAAGGCAGGCAGAGCCATGTGACATGACGAGACGCTTCACTTTTGGAGGAATCTAAGAGTCACAATATGGGAGGTAGGGTATTCCCCTGGCAGGTGGGGCCCACAAATTTGGAGGTTTTCATACAATCTACCATTCTCTATCTTCTCCAAGAAGCTGCCAGATTATTTAAAGTAAATCCCATGTTTAAAAGCAGAATGGAATGTCAGTCATTCCTGAAGCTGTCCTGGCCCTGGATGAAAACAAAGTTTTCTTGGTGTGCAGAGATGGCTCAGGGATAAGAGCATGTGCTGTTCTTGCAGAGGACTAGGGTTTGGTTTCCAGCACCCATATGATAGCTCGCAACTATCTGAAACTTCAGCTCGAGGGGAGCTAACGTCCCTGTTCTGATCTCTGCGGGCACCCCCTATGCATGTACTATACTTAAACACAGAACATAAAAATAAATAATCTTTAAAAAGTTTTCCTTTTTAGTGTTCAAAGTTAAATAAAAAGAAACACCAAATTGAAGAAAGAACCATGTGTGTGTGTGTGTGTGTGTGTGTGTGTGTGTGTGTGTATAGGGGCACTGGAGACAGAAAAAGGAGGGGGATATGTGGAGTAAAATGGATATTCTAGGTATTCTCTGTGGGATGACAGTGCTCATTATGTCTTCCCTTCTTCCTGATCTCTAAGGCAGAGCTACTATATATATATCTCCTATATGCTACAGGGACCATATGCTGTAGATGATATATGCTACAGATGCTGTGTGCTGTATGTTCTATAGGCTGTAGACTCTGCATGATACAGCTGCTATGTGCTACATGTTCTATAGGCTGTAGAGTCTATATGCTATAGATAATATATCCTTCAGATTCTATATATAGATCCTATATAGTGACAATCTAGGACACTGAACTGTGCTTGATGGCTCTCTCCTCAGTAAAAGTAATTCATTATGTTCACGTAAAGACTTTACGTGGGGCTGGGGAGATGACTCAGTTGGCAAAAGCACTTGCTGTCCAAACATGAGCATCTGAGTTCAAATCTCCATCACCCATGTAATCATTCAGGCATGGCCATGTGTGCTTGTGACTCTATGTGGTAGAGACAGGAGGATTACTAGGGTTTGCTGGCCACCCTAGATTGTGGTTCAGCAAGAGTTTATATCTCAAAGGAAAAAAGAGGAAAGTGATATAGGTCACTCAATGTCCTCTACTGCCCTTCACGAATGTGAGCATATAGGTGTCCATACACCTCCACTCACACATACATGTATGTATAAATACCACATACACACATACTATGTTAGGGTTCTCTAGAGGAACAGAACTGGTAGAATGACTCTGTCTCTCTATACATAGTGGGAATTTATTGGATTGGCTTACAGGCTATGGTCTAGCTAGTCCAACAATGGCTGTCTCCCAACAGACAGTCCAAGAATTCAGTAGTTGTTCTGTCCACAAGGCTAGATGTCTTAGCTAGTCTTCAGTATATTCTGGAACCCTGAATAAGTAGGGCTGCCACCAGAAGGTGTGACCCAGATTAAATGTGGATCTTCCCACGTCAAAAGAGCTGGATTAAAGGTGGGTCTTCTCACTTCAAATGATATAATTAAGAAAAAAATCTCTCACAGATATACTCAGCCATGTGAGTTTTAGTTAATTCCAGATATAGTCAAGTCGACACCAAGAATAGCCACCACACACACACACACACACACACACACACACACACACACCATACACAAAGTTCACAAAGTTTCTCAAAACTTTAATGTCCATCAGCAGGGAAGAGGGTAAACAAACTGTGATTTAGCCATAAGATGGTACACTATACACCAACAAAAAGAACAGCCTACTGATATACAAGTCCTAACCTATTCTAATGGACTAGAGAAGTCATATCCCAAAGTGTTCATAGGATGTGAGTTTATATGAAAATGTTAAAAAAAAAAAACTCTTGTTTATAGTTACATCACAGAGCATTGGTAGAATAAGACTTGAAGCAGGCACATAGAATACAAAATGGCATGAAGAAATTCTGACAGGAGGAAGAAATGATGCCATCTGGCTCTAGAGGTGTTCTCTCGGGAGATCAAAGTTTCAAAATGCACTTAAAGTGGGTACGTATTATTTTATGTGCATCAGAGCTACTGTGATTTGAATGTGAACTGTCCTTTCTTAGGGTTTTATTGCTGTTGAGAGACACTATGAACCAGCAACTCTTATAGGGACTGGTTTACAGTTTCAGAGGTTTAGTTCATTATCATCATGGTTGGAAGCATGGTCGACATGGTGCTGGAGAAGGAACTGAGAGCTCTGCATCTGGATCCACAGGCAGCAAAAGCAAATGCCATACTAGGCATAGCTTGAACATATATGAGACCCCAAAACTTCCTTCAGCGAGGTCACATCTATTCCAACAAGGCCATACCTCCTAATAGTGCCACTCCTTATAAGCCAAGCATTCAAATACACCAGTCTATAGCGCCATTCCTATTCAAACCACCACATGTCCCAGGGCAAGTTTCTGTTCTCCAGGTGGTGGCACTACTGTGGGATGCCATGGAGTCTGTAGGACACAGGGCCTTGGAGGTAGTAGTGGCTAATGGTGGGCCTTTGAAGGAAGAGCCTAGGCTGCTATTCCAGCTGGCTCTGTCTGCTTCTTGGTCCTCCCCCATGTTTCTGGCTGCCATGGGCTGTAAGCCAATACAAACTGTTCCTACCCAAAGTTGTTTATGTGAGGCGTGCTGTCACAGCTATGAGAAAATACAGCATCATAGAGCCGATGTAAACCGAACGCCACAAACAAACATGAATTCTCTCCTGCACCCATTTCATTTTTGCTGCAGAGGCAGTCAGTCTCCTTCCCGCTTCCATGTGGCCTGGGTAGGAAGGAAGCAGACCCTTTCTGCTTAGGCAATGTCCAGCCAGCAAGCAGCCCTGCCTTCAGGCCTCCTTGCCTGCTTGGTCTTCTCTTACAGCAGGTGAAGTCTGGTGAAATATCAAAGTTGGCTTTGGGCAGGTGGCAGGAATGGTGTTGTCACCAGAAGTCTCCATGCTTGCCCAGAGCTCCTGCCAGGCTTCAGGGGCTCTGTGAGTTAGGGTTTTAGTCCAAGCCCACTGCTGTTACGAGACTGGATATCTTACAGACAGACGAGGCTAATCTCAGCTCATGGTTTTGGAGTCTGGGAAGTCCAAGACCATGGTGTCAGCATCTCTTAAGCTTCTGGGAGTGTGTCCTGGAATAAAGGGAAGGGTGTTTAAGGAAAAGTCACAGTAACTGATCCAGTCTTACGAGAGTGAGACCTCATTGCCTTGAGAGTTAAATTAGTCCTGGAAGAAAGGCTCTTAAAGGCTCCGCCTCCTGGCACTCCCCAATCATAATACAGTGACTTCCAGTCCAGTGTGTTCCAGAGTCTGCAAACTATATTTAAACCAGGGCAGGAGCTTCTATGGAATGGAACACTGTCTCCTCTTTCTGCTGTTTACTCTTCTGTAGGGATATGGTTCCCTAGGGGGAGTTTTGGAGAGAGGTAGCTGGGATTTGGGATATGATTTAGATATTTCTAATGCCTTTGTGTTAATGGTAGCTAAACATCACGATCGTGTCTTACATGAGTCTTCCACTGGCATCCTGTGCCTTTTCAGGCCTCAGTACCTTTGCATGTAGATCTTTAGCTAGCAAAGCCATTTCTTAACTATAGTGATGTGCTGGCTGGTTAGATCCTTACTCTTAAAGTCCAGCTTGAGTCACTATACATAATTCTTCCCAGGTAACAGTCTCAAAAGTAATATACCTGTTTATATTACTTTGCTTTGCAGAGCAGTGAAGGGCTCAAAATGATGTGACTGTGGGTTTACATCCTGACCTTCCATTGTATTGTATGCCTTAGCACAAATTGTCTACCCTCTGGTCTCTCTCTCTCTCTCTCTCTCTCTCTCTCTCTCTCTCTCTCTGTGTGTGTGTGTGTGTGTGTGCAAAATCCAACATTATATAGTATTTATAGTCACCAAGACTCAGAGTCTGAATCATACATTTATATATTTTTAGTTTTCCAGGGTTGTTAGATAAGAAATAACATACACAGTTTCCTCTGTGAAGATACATAAGGCATCATTTGGCTGTAATTATTAAACTTTGTGACAGCCATGGCTGCCAGCATTTCCTTGCATCTGGGTCAGGAGAGATGACATGGTGGGCATCTGGGCTGCGAATGCTGTCTGTCACAGCAGTAAAACCTTAGATGATGGCTTGCCATCTCCATTGTCTCTATCTCCTTCTGTTGGCTTCATGAAGAAGCCAAGAAGACGCTAAAAGATAGAAAAATGCACGGGTTCCCAGGGTCCCTAACTCAGCATCCAGGAGACAGATGCCAATCACCCAGGAATACCCACATTTTGTAAGGAAGAGTCAACCTGAATTTGAATTGGGTCTTGAAATTTTATTTACTAAAGCAGCTAGTGTTAATTACCTGGTAAATTTAGAAACTTGCACTTTGACTTGGGAATTAATATAAAGCACAAACACATAAAATGTGCTGTTGGGTTGTTGGGTTGTTGGCTTAGCAGTTGGGTGGAGGTGGCCTAGACACTGAGATGAAAGGTTGGGGAGTGGAGACTTGTGGAGCGGATGGTAGAGCCTTCAGTGAATCTGTGCTGGTGATAATTGGAAAGGCAAGGCCAAGAGCTTGACAAGCTTTGGTCTCCAGGAAAGAGAGTGGTTTGTTAGCAAGGTGTAACCGACAGAGATGAGCTCAGACAAAGCTCGCCTTGTGTGACTGCAGAGATGAAAGGGGCTGGACAAAGTTCAGAAACTTGATGCTTCACAGGATTGGAAACGCACATGGCTTTTTAAACGCTGGTCTGTAGATAACATAATTGCCACCGGCTTTGAGTAGTGTGGGTTCATTGAACTGTTTCCACCTAGTAAATAGCAGTCTAACCTGTGGAGAGGCTATGAAGCAGCCAGGCGAGGGTTTCTGCCCTCAGGCACTTTATCTTTTAGTAGAACACAGATGTACAGACCTCTGCAGTGGATGAAGTTTATCGAAACATATATATTCCTGTCAAGGATGGAGAGCCTGCTACACTCCCCGAGGGCCCAAAGCAGGGGTTCTCAACAGGACAGTTCACTGAGCCTTCAGACTAACTAGTGAAGCTCAGCGGCTTTGTTTCACACATGCATACTTGCTTTTGTCTTTCTGAAGCATCAAGGCTCAAATCTGGCCTGCAGATTTAGTAGCTGGCATATTGGGTATCAAGACGGTGCCTCAGGCCACCAGCCACTTCTGATTCCTGCTCTTCACTGACTTTACAAGTTGTTTAATGGAGGCTAGCCTTATTTACGTATAGAGAGGAGAGGTCCCTTCTTCACACAGCCTCTGCACCTGCCCACGATTATGAGATGCTCCAGACCCGAAGCACACCGTTGTGTTTGCTGATGTAGCTTGCTTTTATTGAGTGTTGCTTTTTTAGAATAATCATTCTTTGGGGGAAACATGAGAGCTTGCAGCTCTTTATTGTGTCGCGGCACCAGCCTAGAATCTTTGTAGCTTGCTTTTATTACCTCTTTGGCTCTGCCAAGCATTTGTCTAAATATAGAAAAGGACATCACCCTGGATGGAATGAGAATAAGATGCAATTCACTTTCCAATCAATTCTCTTGCATCTTCCCTGGGTTCTGGTTACTGTTCTTCCCTTGATGCCAAGACTGGGCAGCGAAAAGCAAGGGTATTGAGTTGCAGAGGTGTCCAAGGTAGAAGAAGCAACTGCTGCAGGCTTTCTAAGGCCAAAGGGCCCTTTAAGGTTCCAAAGGTCAGACCTGCAGAGCTCTGGACACTAGCTCTGCCTGTGACTTTGGGGGAGCCTCATAGCCATGGCCAGTGGTGCAGGCTGTCCTTTAGTAAACAAAAGTTATGGAAGGGTTATGGCCCAGAGATCAAAGTGGGGTCTTCTCCCCTGCCACTCACCTATGGGCTAGGCTGAGTACTTGCTTAGTCTCACCTGTGCTAGAGGGAGGTAAGAATAAAGCCCATAAAGGCTCTTGTAGGATTAAACAGATGAATTTAGGTAAGGTATTTTTCTAATTGCCTTTGGGGATGGGTAGCATCTCAATATACAGTCCTGGCAGGCTCAGAAATTGCTATGTTCACTGAGATCTGCCTGTCTCTGCCTCCTGGGTGCTGAAATTAGAGGTGTGTGACATCATACCTGCCCTTAAATAGTATCTATTTTTTTTTAAAAGGTGGATACTTTTAAAAGGTGGATACTTGCTGGGCAGTGGTGGCACACGCCTTTAATCCCAGCACTTGGGAGGCAGAGGCAGGTGGATTTCTGAGTTCGAGGCCAGCCTGGTCTACAGAGTGAGTTCCAGGGTAGCCAGAACTACACAGAAAAACCCTGTCTCAAAAAAAGGTGGGTACTTTATACAGTTTGATTGTACCTTTTATTCCAGAAGAAACGAACTGTGTAAGTTTATTGATGACATAAATGAAAAGCAGTGGTCGCCTTCCCCGTGACTGGGGTCTATGTTCCTTGCTGCATCTTTTCTCTGGCTATGGGATTGCGTGGCTAGAGCTGGTGATGGAGTTCGAGGTAAGGCTGGAGCAGGGACCCAGCTTCCAAGATTCAAATCCTGGTGCTCCAGCGCCAGTCCTTTTAAGTTCTCTGAGACCATCCTCTACTTGCCACTCTGACACGAAATATTTTCTAGGCGGTACCTTTCTAGTATATTCTTTTCTTTATTTGTTTTATTTTTGATCCTGAAATAAAAATACCAAATAGAAGCCTAGGGAACCATTTAAGTCTAGGCCACTGCTCCAGAACTTGATGGGCACTCTGTGATACATATTATATGCTCCATTTACCATAATTAAATATGAAGTCTAAGTTCCAGCAATTCATCCGGCTTCAGGAGCTTTGAGCGAGATACCCTAGCTATCCCTGCATAGTGTTGCCGAGCTACACAGACTTCATGTAGCCTCTTTGAATCCTGCTAGCAATTATCATCATCATTGGTGCGATCTTTTGGGGCATCAACTGTTATCTCATCTTACACATGAGTGAAGTGAGGCCCAGGGAATTTTTCTAGTCATACAGTTTCCATGTGGGACAGCTCAATGGAAACAAACTATTCTCACACCAAATGTCCCATTTTCTATCAAAACAAACTGGATCTCGGGGTCCAACTAAGACTCAGAATCTGTGTTTAAGAATGACAGTCAACATGAACTGTTCTCTTTGGACATGTCCATGGATAGATCTGTTCTTGATGGCTCCCATCCTCTTTCAGTGGCTAGGCAAAGGACAGGCAGTGGGTGGCAGGTGTCACATGGCACAGTGACAGGGTAGGGCCTGCACACTGTACTCTGTTGTGCTCCTCGGGCCACTTCTCTGCTTGTTTGGAATTTCTCTAGCAGTAAACCTGGAAAAAAAATGTCAGTCCAAGTAACTCATTTGTGAAGTAAGGAAACACAGTGTTATAGTGAAAGACACAGTAAGACAAGAGAGCCAGTGGCTGGCATGTCCTGACCTCAGCCTTCATAGCCAGTGGCCAGCCATGTTCTGACTCCAACCTTTGCAGCCACTGGCCAGTGTGCCCCAACCCCAGCCTTCACAGCCAGTGGCTGGTGTGTCCTAACCTTAGCCTTTGTACTGAGTACCTGGATTCATGGGGACATTTGACTCCTAGTTTATAACATGTGACTCAGAATAATCCCACCCAGGAGATTTTAGGGAGCCAGAGTGTTTATACTCAATCTCTCTAGAGTCTGTGGTTAAAGGGCTTACTCTTGGGGGAAGCCATTGGCAAGTGAGCAGAAGCACTTTGGATTTTTCGATTCTGAAATGGAATGCCTAAGAGATATGAATGATCACAGAGGTCTGCATTGAACATTTTAGCAGTTTGGGGTTGTGGTAGAAACAGCCTTATTTGGGAGATGCCTGGACTAGATTATGACTTTCATGCCCACTGACAAACACACCTGATATCAGAAGAATTTTACCATATATATATATATATATATATATATGGTATACACACACACATACGCACGTGCATGTGTGTGTGTGTGTGTGTGTGTGTGTGTGTGTGTGTGTGTAATCCTATAAAAATATATGTTATAGGGCTGGAGAGATGGCTCAGTAGTTAAGAGCACCGACTCTTCTTCCAGAGGTCCTGAGTTCAATTCCCAGCAGCACATGGTAGCTCACAACCACCTGTAATGGGGTTTGATGCCCTCTTCTGGTGTGTCTGAAGAGAGCAATGGTGGTGTACTCATATGCATAAAATAAATTAATAAATCTTTTAAAAATATATGCTATAAGTCACTAATTCTCAGAGGCCACCAATGAAATATTACCCAGAAGAAGCCACCAGCACACCTTAACTATCCTAGTTAGGGGATATGCTCAAGGGAGTGATAAAGTTTGGACCAAAAATGTTTTAATAAAGAGCAGATCAAATTAAGGGATAATAAAAGATGAGCTGCCAGGCAGTGGTGGCGCACGCTTTTAATCCCAGCACTTGGGAGACAAAGGCAGGCAGATTTCTGAGTTTGAGGCCAGTCTGATCTACAGAGTGAGTTCCAGGACAGCCAGGGCTACACAGAGAAACCCTGTCTCAAAAAAAAAAAAAAACCCGAGGGAGAGAGAGAGAGAGATTGAGAGAGAGAGAGAGAAAGAGAAAGAGAGAGATAGGGTGGGGGGGTGGGCTACAACCACTGACAACCTGGAATGCCAAGTTGGAGGTGGCCTCTGGTGAGAAAAAGCATCAAATGAGGACTGGAGTGTCTCAGAGAAGGAAGAACACCAAAGGGACTACTTGTACTTGTCAATGGTACCTAGTCAAGACCTGGGAAAAAAGACTTCCTATGAAGTGACCAAGATGGCAAGTACCTGGAATCCAGCAAAGGGGCTTGGACCCATTGAACTGAGCAGAACATCTGTGGATGTGGTACCCTGGTCTAGTTTTCATCTGCTGGCCTCTGACTTTTATGTCACCAACCTTGAATATACTCAGATGAGCACTGCATGTAGATAACTTCTAAAAGTAAAGGCTGCATTAGTGTGAGCTTACTTATGGTGAAGAGACTTTGGGAAAATTACTGAGGTCTGTGTTCATTGATAATTGTAGTGTGTCTATGACTTATAAAGCTACTTGTGACATAGTGAGTTTGTGACAGACTGACCTGTGTCCCCTTAATACTCCTATGTTGAAGTGTTAACTTCTAATATGACCAGAGATAGGACCTATGTGAAGACAGTCAAGTTATTATGAGGTCTGAAGTGTGGGACCTTCATCCCTAGATAAGAAAGACCTTTCTCCCCTCCAAGTGGCCCATCACAGAGGAAAACTCAAATGAGCAAACAATGAGAGAGAAGCCATTCACCAGGAAGCAAGACCTCACCGGAGGCTGGGTTTCCTTACACCTTAATCTGAGTTTCCAGTACCCAGAACTGTGAGAAAGCAAATGTCTGCCATTTAGTTCTTTGAGCCTGTGGTCTTTTATTCTGTCTCTGGCAGACTAACTACAGAGCATGTAAAGGGCTTTGGTGGAGCTCTCAGTGCAAAGCAAAGATTCACTAAGTGTAGTTCTCACCACCCTTGCTACGAAATAGAACACCAGCCTTTCCGGGACAGAGGAGTCTAGAACTCTGCCACTAAACAGCTGCAGATCTACTTTGAGCTTTTCATGAGACGTTGAGGGCATTAGAAAGAAAGCTAACCACATCTGCTGAAGTTTCCCAATCTCAGTTTTCAATATAAGTCACCACGATTTGCATCAAATAATACGAAGAACTGAAAATGCTTGTGCCAATTTCATAGTTTTTAGGCAAATGTTTGCTGATGAGACTGAACTAGGAAATATCTTAGAGGCTCAGGTGCCCAAGGTTAGACCTATATCCAGAGGGGGCACTAATACAAAATAAGATTTGTTCCTTCTTCTCTGCAGTTGACATGATACTGTTAGGAAGAAGGCCAGCCCCAGACATATGGCTGTTCCAGTTTTAGAAGACCAGTTACATGTGCACAGGCACACCAGGGAAAGCGGACATTCAAGACTGTGTTCTTTCACAGAAACTCTGAGGTCCTTATTCCTCAGAATACTTCTAACTGGCTTGTCACATGGGCTTCTGGGATAAAAGTCTAGAGATGGACAGGAGAAGAGAGCAGAAGATGCCTCTTAAGCAATCTGATTACTTTTGCCTTCGTTTATAATCTACTTGAATGTGGAGGAGATGATACCAACGTCAGTTTGGGAAATAGAACCCTCTGGGATCATTGGTGGGGGCTGTAACTCTGACATGTGGGACAGAGTTATGGAGGTTTAATTGAAACCACTTGAAGGATTTGGCAGTTTTTAACCCATTTAAACGAGTGTCATCCAGTGGTCCCCAAAGGGCTGGCCCATAAGGCTCAGCTGAAATTCCCAGTGTTCTTTCCTGTCATGTCTCCATGACCCTGGCTTCTCAAGATGCATGGGTGGTCTACAGGGTCCCTTGTATTTTTGGCTCCCTCACAGATCGATGGAAGCCACTAATCAGAGTAAGTAAACTCACTTCTTTTTCTATCTCCTAACACCAAATGTTTGCTCATGATACGTCAATGTTTTCAATAAATTCAACCAATTTTTTTTTCAATATCTACTGCATGCACCCCTCTTAAAGGTCCTGGCAAGTGAGACAGCGATCTTACTTTCAGAATGTTCCAATGAAAGAGAAAGAAGAGATATGCTAGCATATGACTGGCAAGAAAGCAGGCAGAAAGCAAGGCTTTGAAGAAGGTAACCGTGGTTACGGAAGTGACCTCTGGGGTCGGGGAAGCATTGAGGGGAAAGCAGCCGACAACAGGTTACTCCGAGTAACAGCAAACAGTCTTCGTGCTGTGTGGATGACGGCTCTGTGATGAATGTTTACTGATGGGTATATGACTGAAGGCAGCTCTTAGTGTTAGCATAGAGGAGCTTCAGCATATACTTATCTGAGAAAAAAGGAAAGGTGAAGAAGCAAAGAGGTCTCACATGCTTGAGAATACACCATCGATTAATCCAGTCACAAACCCATCCCATAATAATACTCCTGTCTCCAAGGAGTTGGAAGATTGGTCTAACAGAGTTTCTCTTTGATGACCATAACGTATAGGAAATGAACACCAAATTCCCTCT
This sequence comes from Rhabdomys pumilio, assembly GCA_030674055.1. Taxonomy (NCBI): domain Eukaryota; kingdom Metazoa; phylum Chordata; class Mammalia; order Rodentia; family Muridae; genus Rhabdomys; species Rhabdomys pumilio. The sequence goes on along the minus strand of JANHMN010000009.1, from coordinate 49,768,071 downwards.
TGCCCTGTTTCTGAGAACGCTGAGGAATGGACTCAGCTTATATCAGATGCACAAGCAATGGTGACATTACATACTTACAGGGTAATACTAAGATCATTATATTAAATGAAATGTATATTATTATCTGGTTTGGACATGATAGTTAATTAGAATGCAACTCTGCATCTGTCATGTGGTCTGCCAAAAACCTGTTTAAAACATACTGGAATGGATTCCAAGTGCACCATCCTGAAAGCAGGTCCCAGAGCGGTGTTCAGTTTCTTCATACACAACTGTAGGGTCACTCGCAAGGATCAGGGACAAAAGTATACACTGGCTACTATATTATGGATTGCTTTCCACACTAATGGCGCTGGTGGTAGGCTTGAAGGGCGTCCCTCTCGGGCGGGATGGGGGATTATGTGGGATGAAGTCTTGAGACTTTCCACAGTTTATGATTTTCCTTCTATTCTCCACTAATTGGGCTTAACTAATGGTGTTGGGTTTGATTTTATCACCATATGTGAGGAGGCCCAGATAGTGGTACAAAAGGAACTGCCTCAAACTTGTACAGTTCAGAGACCAACTGACAGAAACAACTGACTCGTTTTTGCACCCTGTGTATCCAGAGTAGACACTTCATATTAGTTAATTGTTTGATACTTTGCAATGAGAGAGCACCAGGATAGAAAATTAAACCTTCTATGATTTCTGCTAATCTTAGAAGCTGTGAAGATATGGGTCTTTTCTTCCTCTTCCACATGGTTTATCTTTAGATACTTGAAGAGAACAGGCCACGTGGCTTTAGGAGGCCATCAGAACCATCTGTTGCTCCTTTGAAAGTTTTCCTCAAAGTACAATTTTAAACAGAAGCCTTTCTGATGTAGAACACGGTTCATCTGAGACCAGAAGGTCGTGTGTGTGTCACATTTCCACAGAAATTCATATTCACCCAAACACATTTCCTCTGGGACTCTGCCACTCATGGAGAGTTTGCGTGCTCTCAAGGGAATGATATTACATTTTTTAAATGCTGAGAGAATAACCCAAAGAAACAAAACAAACAAACAAAAAACTATCCCTGATCAGAATTAGATGCTATGCATGGGAATCAAGTCTTAAAATGGAAGTGGAGCCTTGTAGAAAGGGTCACTAATCCCTGGTGGGTGGGGTCAACCATATTCCACCAGAATTTATTTTAAGATGGTATTGTTTGCATTTGTTCATAATTGTGTCTTCTTTTAGTTTTTATAATGCAGTCCGTAGAAAAGCATTAGGAAAGACTTCCTGTTGGGAACCTTACGCTTCCCTTAAAATACAAACAAGTAACAAAATACCTAGCGGTGTGCATGGGGAGAGTTAGAGCTCACTAATATATTAAGTGGTTTCTCACACCAGTCCTCTGCCCTGTGGAGCCTCTTGGGTCCTGTTAAGAGTGTCACTGGACAGAAATAGCTGGGTTCAACAGCTTGCCCCATGCCTGGAGCTGCCTGCCAGGGCTGCCAGAACCTTAGGTGAACAGATGGAGCCGTATCTCCACTCTGATCGGTCCCTGTTTACCCAGCTCCAGAAGCAGCTAGCATACTATCACCTAGTGAATGTGTTTAATAAGCATTGAGTTTGCAATATTCTCAAAAAGATGTTTGTCACGGGTGAACGTATGATAAAATAGACCACACAAATCCTGATAGGGATTTATTATGATGTGTGGAGAGATTCGTTCACTCAAATATAGAAGTGCGGTGCGGCGGAGAACCTGGGACATCTGTGGAGTTGAGAAAGGACAATGGTCAGTTGTAGACTGCACACAGAATTATCTTCTGTTTTTTCCAACTGTCTTTGTACTCTGCCCTGTTGGTTTTCTACCCTCATCTCTCCTGGACTGTTGCTTGCCTCGTTCTAGAGCCTTCTCAGTGACAGTCTCTGTTTATACTCCTCCTCAGAATTTCCTTTATAGACACCCTTTCTCAGAAACAAGGAGGTTTTGATGGCTCCAATACACAGAACACTGGCCACTTACTTCCTTTTCCCCAGCTCGCGCTGTACGGTCCCATCTCTTCTCTTGGTGTTCATTTCTGCTCTCGTGTCCTGCTCTATATATCTTCTTGCTCACCACAGTGAGGAGGAGAAATTCCAGCTCAAAATGTAGCCCTTGCAATGTGCATGAGGGCTGTTTTTGTAGTACCAAGGTCTATTGAAGGTATCTGCATGTAGAATACACAGTACAAGTGGCTTCAGAAATGAGGGGTGCATTCTTGAGGGTGGTTAGCAGAGTAGCAAGGCTGTGAAGGCTCCAGGTAGAATTTCTGTCATCCTTTATCTCTCTAGATGCATGGAACATGGTCACGTCAGCCACTGTTATCTCAGCACTGTGTCCTTATATAAAAACTTAAGGAAGGGAGGGAGAATGCTCATAATATACTGTCCAGAAGATTTCCCTTTAAACATTAAGGGCCATGCTTATTTTAATGACGCTGAAGAGGTAAATGGCTCTTATGGTGGAAATGGGCATATGTATATATGTAAATTCTTTCATTCTTTGAGAGTTTCATATGCACATGAAAATTCACATGTAAGCATATGCATATATGTGCATATGCTTATGCAGCATATATTTATATGTATTTATGTATATATTCACATATATACATATATGTATGTATATATAATGTTTTGATCATCTCAACTGCCTATGTCCCTCCATGTCCATTCAGATCAACACACACACCCACCCTGACCCCCGCAACCCTCCCATCCACCGCTAACTTCATGTTCTCTTTTCATAGGCCGCCGAGTGCAGTCAGTGCAGTGCCTAGGCATAGAGCTGTTCACAGGAGCATGGGCATCCTAACAAGAAAGGGGCTTTGTGTAAAGGAGGAGGAAACTGTTGGATAGTTGACCACTGCCATTAAATGCCATTTGAGGTAGAGCTGACATATAGCTAATAAGAGATCACAGAAGGAAAAGAGACTCAGTTCGGGATAAACTTGTCCCCTGTCTCCTGGGGACAGAAAGCCGTCTACCTCAAGACTTAAAAAGAACAGACATAGCATCTAATCCATCACTTTAGGCATTTGAGTGGATTTCTGAGACTTTTTAGCACATTTACATGGTAATGTAACCACCACTATTGGCCACATAGAGAATAATTTCATCTTCCCAAACTGAATCATCCTCGCTCCCTTCCTCCTCTGGCACCGCCTTACTTTGTATCCTCATTGTGACTACTCTAGGTATCTTGCACACCTAGTTGTGGGATATTAATCAAGTTTAATCCTGGTAACCTTTCTTGATGTACAGGCCCCTTTTCCTTCCTCCCGCCTTGCCTTCCTCTTCCTCTTCTGCCTCTCTTCTCAAATCCATTTCATCCCTTAAGGCTGAAAACAACATTTACACTTCTTCCAGCCTCTGAGAATCTCTGCCTATCCTGACTCAGAGACTTCAGTGCTTGGCATCCCTCTGTGCTTGGCTCTATGGACACTCATGCAGAATTTGCATTATTTTCTTGAGTTAACCTTCCTTTAGTGAGATGGTCTCTCATCTTTCCAACTGGATTGCATCTTCTTGAAGAGTACAGGCTGTGTGGCTTAGTTTCCTCTTTCTCCTCCCAGGTCAGCTGCCACTCCATCAACGCTTCTTTGCTTTGTTTAGGAAAGGGGCTCAGGCCAGCTTTCTAACCCATACACTCTCTCTTACATCTGACCATCTCTTGAGCTGAAAATCTGAGCCCTCTCTCTCCACTCCCTTCCTCCTTCCTTCTCTCCCTTTCTTACATATAAGGGAGAATGAATGTCCTCATTAAACCTTTGTCGATTCTTGAGGTCATTTAATGTGTCACCTCTGTTTCTGACTTTCAAGGCTAGGCCCAGAAAATGAGGCAAAAGTGTTACATTTACACAAATCATTTTTCTGAAAAACATCCATTATTTTTAGTAGTTAGAAATCAGCAAATATTTTCCAACGTGGGAAAGATTGTGGAAAATGTTATTGCTGAGTACCCCAGAGCCCCGGACAAGTCTGTTTTTATTTATTTATTTTACAAAAAAAGTCCTTACTTGATCTTTATGTGCACACACACACACACACACACACACACACACACACACACAGAGAGACAGAGACAGAGAGACACAGAGAGGCTGAGACAAAACAGGGAGAGGGAGAGGGAGAGAGGCAGGGAGAGAGGGAGAAACAGAGAGAATAAGTACTTTATCCAGGAATTAGAATTTTATATATTCAAAATCTTACACTTTAAATGAGCAATCTGTGGCTTAACCTCTCCACATCACTGATACAGTGACTAGTTACAGGTTTAGCTGACTTTGTAGTGATGCTCTGGGTGCTTAATCCTAGCAACATTATTTGAAGTAATCCTAGGGACAGTGAAAATAAATATGTGACCCACATTTCCTTTCTTAATCTCTGGTGACAGACATGGATCCAAAATACTTGAGAAAAGCAAGAAAATGCTGTAGCTGAAATACTCAGGATGCGTCTTTGATACATTTGAAGACTCATTTGGGGGAACCAGTGTGGGGAGATGAATTTCATCTGGGGCTGGGAGTTTACTGCAGTGGCATATACTGCCTGACATTCTAAGATTGTGTTTGCTCTCCAGCACTACAAGGAAAAAAATGACTGACTTTAAGTATCTTGAAAGATCAAGAAAATGAATTTAGATTCAAGAAAAAAATGCCTAAGCTATTTGAGTGAGGTGCTTCCTTATTAATATTTGAATTATTGATCTGGCTTGGTAAGAGATTTCAGGAAACCCTCTTTTCTTGTTTACTGCAAAATCATAGAAATGACATACAGAAGCCAGGAGTGGGTCTTTAATCCTAGCATTTGGGAGGCAGAGGCAGGAGAGTCACTAAGAGTTTGAGGCCAGCCAGGTCTACATAGTGAGTTCCAGAACAGCCAGGGCTCTGTAGGAAGACCCTGTCTCAAAAGAAGAATAAGGAGGAAGAGGAAGAGGAGGAGGAAGAAGAGGAAGAAGAGAAGGAAAAAAAGAAAGAAATAATAATGAATAGATCATTTGCTCTATTATTAGGAGATAACAGCAGAGATTTAGTAGATATTTTATTAGTGAATAATTATTTTACTAGCTTTCTTTTGGCTCAGTTGTGCTTTTGAAAGTCTTCATTTTGAGAAAATGAAGGAATATTAAATTGCTTCATGTTACTTTATAAAACATGTGTGTAGGGTCTAAAAATGAATAACATTTAACAAAAACATTTTATATTTATGCAAAACAGCTCTGACTGAGGTCCCAGTGTCAAATCCATGAGGTGCTGGTGAGCATTTCCCAACAGTCACTTCTCCCATCATCAGAGAGCACCGTGGATCACGCCTTCCAGAAGGGAAGCATTGCTCCTAGAGTCTTGGCTAGGCACCAAGGACAGTTTATGGGAGCTTAAGGAAAAAGGTGTCTTTTTTTGTGCGAAAAAATTAGGGCAGAGACAGAGTAGGAACTGAGAATGTTGAAATTTTAAAAAAAATAAAGAGATTTTTTTTGACAAGAATAGCATATTATTATGGCTTCCTATTCTGTTTTGAGGCTCAGCACTGATGCTGCCCCTAGGGAAATGCAGGCAGCTCAGGATGTCAATTCCATGACATCCTCTTCATCACTTGTGTATCCCCCATTCATTCCTTATTTGCCTGGAATCACTGGTTAGGGCCTCTTGCATACCATGTGCTGAGGCTGTGAGGCTGAATGAGGTTTTTGTTTAGAGGATTTCCAGTTTGCTTGGGGCTGGAGTGGGGGCGAGGGGCGAACAGACTTAGGGAAGTTGAGTAAACATGACCAGTTCTATGCTAGACTTGCAGTAGCTAAACCTGACACACACAGGGAAAAGGAGCCCTCATTCATCTGGGTGGTCAAGAAGATCACAAAAAGTGGGGTTTGTAGTAGATTTCTGTTGGAGTCCAGGAGTCGCCCCACAAACCACACGAATACAGGGATAGTTTATTGAGCATTTGCCCCAAGATTAATAGATCAGGGCCACAGAAAAGACTTGGGAGCTGAGAACACCCATGAACCAGCATCCTACAAAGCCTGAAATCCATAAACATCCATGCCAAGTTATTCCTCCAATCAAGCTTTAGAGATAGGGGACTTCCTTAGGAACATGTCTTTGTGATACACTTATCCTGTTCCCATTAGTTGGGGTATTCCACTGTGATGGGGAAGCTTGCCTTACCTAACATGTCTTAACTTGTCAGTCAGGATGTCAGTTACCTACATAAGTAGGCATAATGGTTTTTTGCAACCTACTTTTAATAAGGGTTCAACCTCTCTTCTAGCTCACCACCCAGCAGAGGTTATTAGGAAGAGAAAAGTTATTAGGATTTGGGGGAAGTGGACCTGTTCAGCAATAGTTCCTTGGGGGAAAGCTTGATCTTCTTTCTCAGCAATTCGGTCCCATAGCAAACACCAGAAACATTTCAGCAGCTGCAGACCAGTCCTCTAGGTGGGCAGACACCACACAGGAACCAGAAGCTACAGTCCAGGACTCTTGACAGGCAGGCACCAGGCACAAACCAGCAATCATAGTTCAATCCTGAGGAAACCACCAGGTTTACCAATTGGTCTGAGGCGAGGACGCTGAAGTGGCAAGCTGCTGCAGGAGCCTCACAAGCAATTCTTCAGTGAGTTTCTCTCAATGGCAGTGTTGTCACAAGTTGAACTCAACAACGTGATGTAAGAGGAACCAATACAATTATGTCGTTAACAAAGAATAGCAGGGCAGAGCAAATCAAACCAATGCTTATTGATAGTCTCCCACTGTCTATGGGGTCATATTTATGTTCCTTCATCCCAGGTCCTTTCATGTGTTTGCTATATCCAAATATCCTTTCACTTGTGTCTGCTTCAGGAAAACATTCTTTCGTCTGTGTGCTCCAGCAAAATACCATTTGACGTAAGTAACATTCCAAAGAAACTAGAAGTTTCCACTTCAACATACCTGACTTTTCTGCCAAGTAGGATATCAGTTCCCAGGGAGGTCTTGGGAACTTAAAACTTTACTTGACCCCTACTCAGAATGGAAGTCTTACTCCAAATGGCTTCTTATATTGCTACAGATGTCTCTTTTATGTTGGGGTCCATCCCAGGAGCAGCTTACAAAGGTAATAACCATTAAATCTCAGACATGGGTGCAGAAGTGCTGCTGGTTGGTTGGTTTAGGTCCAGCCTTATTGTGGCAAACTATAGAATATATTCTATAGAACTATAGAATAAAGCAGTTCTAACTGACCTCTATTGTTATTAGTTTGCAAGAACACCAAAGCATAGAACATAACAGAATATGCAATCAAGCTGGGCATGAGAAAATTTCCTATTAACAGCACTTGAGAAAGTTTCTTTGTGTCTTAGAGTTTTACTTCTATGAGCAGACACCATGACCGAGGCATCTCTTATAAGGAAATTTAATAGAGGCTGGCTTACAGGTTCAGAGGTTCAGTCCATCATCATCAAGGCAGGAACATGGCAGCATCCAGGCAGGCATGGTGTGGGCAGAGCCTTCTTCATTTGAAGGCTGCTAGTGCAAGACTAACTTCCAGGCAGGTAAGGTGAGGGTCTTATAACCCACATCTACAGTGACACACCTACTCCAACAGGGCCACACCTTCTAATAATGCCACTCCTTGAGCTGAACATATATAAACCATTACACATTGTAACTAATAGCAGCATAAAATGGTTGGTTAGAGAGGCAGCAATTACCTAATCCTTAACAATTTCAAAGGAATACTAAAAGTTAGTCAAGTTACTGAGAGAAATTTTCACTCAGGATCAGCTCTGTGCAGAAGCATTGAGGTAAGACTGAGTGTGAGGCAGAGTCCTGTGTATAGAATGAAGGATGATGGGAAGGACTAACATGGACTACAGTCTACCAGCTCGATGTCCGCTAGTGTAACCATAAGGTCAAGCACCAGCTTTGTGTCCACCAGTGTATCCATGAGGCTCAACTTTACAGTCTGAGGTACATGAGTAACTGTACCTTTTACCACTCTTTCCTCCTCTGTACATGCCGTACACCTCCTACCCCCACCACATTAGCAGAAACGTGTACATACCCTACCGTACCCACAGCAACAGAGCCTTCCTGAAACATCAGGGTTGACTTTTGGTGTATCCCTCAAGCAGAGCACAGCATTTTGAATGCTCTGTGTTACCTGAATGTTCTAGCTCCTCTCTGTTGCTGTGACAAAACATTCTGACTGAAAGCAGCCTGGAGAAGAAAGGGTTTCTTAGATTTATGTGTCTCATAATCTATCACTGAGGGAAGCCAGGGCAGGAACACGGAGGCAGGAACCAAGGAGGATCACTGCTTTGCTGTATCACTGTTTGGCTCACTCAGACTATGTTTGATAGCTTCTTTGTATAGCCCAGGACCACAGATACAGAGAATGGTACTTCCCATGGTGAGCTAGGTTCCTATATCATTGATCATTCAAAACAGTCCCTCACAGACAAGCCTACAGACAAACATAAGAGACTACTCAGATGTACTCTCTCTCTTTTTTTTTTTTTAGGTTATTCTATTCTGTGTCAAGTTGTCAGTTCGTGCTCACAGGGGCAGTTGACAAAGTGGATAATTTAATATTGCGTGTTAATGTGAGAATGACATTCATACATCATTTGTGGCTGTAACTTCACTGAGCTGGAACTGGGTCTGACTTGATCCTTGGTCGGTCTTCTGTGCTTACCAATAGTGCATAAAGGGTTTTAAAGAAGGAGATGGTATAGAGAATGGATTCATGTAGAAGCAAACTGTTGTAAGAACATTTAGAAGTCTTACGGAACAAGCGAGTGGTCATGGTGGGTCAGACTTTACAGAGTCTTCTCCAGCAGAACTTTCCACAAGGAGGGGAATGATCCACGCCACACTAACAGACAAACCAAGGGCTACTAAGAGTGATTAACTGAATCTTACTATTAATTTAAATTTAAGTAACTGCCTATGACTGTTGGCTACATTACTGTACAACAGTTCAAGAGCCGTCTACAGTAGATTCAAAAGAACTTGTGACAAATTCAATCCCCTCCCCTTGGTTCAGTCAATATTGTTTTGATCGACTGTGGAAAATTACGGCGACTTTGTGTCAATAATGTGTGCTCTGAGAAGGTATTTAGGGAGATAAGGTTATTTGGTAAGAGGGATTGCCACAGTGGCATTTAACCACAGACCCTATAGACAGCATCTTGCCCCATGAGGGCCATTTTCTTATATATGTTGTGAGTCTGAGAGTAAGATGATGGGGAATAAATTGTGTGTTGAGGAGAGAAATGTGGAAGGACACTAAGAGTTAAGAAATAGGTGACAGGACAGTCAATAAGGCTGTAAAAACAGCTTACATGGAACAAAGTTGAAAAGAGGCCAGCCCGAGAGCCCCTGCAGTTCGGTTCTCTGTGTGGAAGGAGGCCCTAAGCTGTAGCTGTAGGATTTCCATGTGATCATACGCACACACACACACACACACACACACACACACACACACACACACAGACACAAAGGTTTCTTCTCGGGCCAGGTATCTGCGTTTCTGAAGGCATCCATAGTCCATAGTTTTTTATGCATTTCAGAATGCTTAAGTAAATTTGTGCTTTAAATAAAAAATAGCAATTAGCATACATTTTCCAAGGATAATCCTAAACATAAATATTTTTCATTGTCTAATTCAATGACAAATGAGAAACTTGACAAAGAGATACAGATTCTAGGGGAGGGGAAAACAGAAATATTGGAAACCCAAAGCTCGATAAATTGGAGAAAATGTTAATAGAAAATGTCACCATTGGACTAGCGCAAACAAAGATTAAACAACAACAAAAGAGTATTCAGGGCTGGAGAGATGGCACTGTCTGGCTGCTCTTCAGAGGACCCGGGTTAGATTCACAGCATCCAAAAGACAGCTCACAAGTATCTGTAACTCCATTTGCAGAGGATCTGCCTCCCTCTTCTGGCCTCCGAGGGCACCAGACACTCAGTGGTACACAGACATACAGCAGGCAAAACATCCACTCTCACCTCAATCGAGCGCAGTGTTCGTGATATCCTGTTCTGAGGAGGCTCACACTTTCTCCTCGTGACCTGTTCTGTGGACACTATGAAGCAATGGACAGCTCTTTTCTTCAGACGACTGTCGCTTATCTTTTCTGTAACATTACACACTCCAGGGTCCTGTAATATCTCCAAACATCTTCTTCCTTGTTTGGATTCTGTTCCTTTTGCTGTCACATGCCTCTGACACATCTAAAAGGACAATTATGATTTTCATTTCAAACTGAGTGATTTCAGATTTTATGGTCTCTTGCCTCTCGATCGGAAAAAAACAACACCAAACATTAATTTTTCTGCTTCCCAGAAGGTTGTTCTTTAAACTACTCTGTCCACTGATACGGTATTTTAGCCACTGCAGCTAGGGTGAGTGGAAAGACGGGGTTTGCCTGTCACATACTCAGCAGGGGCTACTGTGGGCTTTATGAGTTTGTGTTCACACTTGGGGGGAGGAATTTGAAAGAATATAGTGTAACTTACAATGATTATTTAATAATGATGAATGATCTAAGTGCTTATATCTAGAAAAACAAAGAGCCAGTTTATCCTTTAGTCAGCAATTAAATTGATTGTTGTTACTCATATTAATGGCTTGCTGCAGTCAGACGCAGGACTTCTTGCTCCTGAGTCAGCCTGAACCAACGATTTGACAAAAATTTTAATCTTCTGTTTCAGGGGCCAAACTCTCCATGGTTTAACAGTCACCTAGCTATTAACTCTTTGTTGCAGGGCCGAACTCTCCCATGGTTCACCTCTCTGTCTCAGTGAAGGTTACCTACTTTGCACCCCACACTCCACTGCTCTGCCACACCCTAGTTTTCACCTGCTATTCTATCAAAAGTTTCACTATATGTGTTACAAAATTAACTAATAATGGTGATGGCATTCCAAGTATTTTATTGTAATAGATTTCTTTTCCATTGTTGCTAATAAGTGTATTTAATAAAAATACACTGGCTGTGTCTACTTCTTGACATGTTCTCTAATCAATCAGATCTTCAGAATCTGACACCGGTCTTAACATTTTCTTGTGAAATGCTACAATAAACACATCATAAGTTGCATACCAATAATATGAATTATTTAAACTGGAATTCACTCTGTATTCTGCATATGAAATTGTGTTTATGTCAACTGGGGGAAGGGGACTGATGATCCAAGATTCTCTCTTATTTTAACTATTAATATGTTATTTACTAAATTACCTACATTAAAATTAATGGGTTTCCCTGTGACATTTCATAAGTGCCAAGATTATTGTGGTGGAACTCCCTATGTAGTGCAGGCTAGCCTCAAACCTGCCACTTTCACGTCTCAGCCATTCACAGGCTAGGATTACAGGTTTGTACCATTGTGTCTGGCTGTCCAATATGATCTTATGTGAAAAAAAAGTCACAAGAACTTTTCTGCTACAGTAGGTGATGACACAGGCTCTATTGGGCCCTCTTGTCTGCCTGGCTCTTAAATTTCTTTGTAAATATTTTGAAATATTTAACAAAGTTTTAATCTGCTGGTGCCTTTACCTCACAGAGAGGGGGAGGTGCTGTTCATCAATGAATGTAAAATTGAGATGTGTTCATTGGCCACGCACGGGCTGTGCTAACCGGTTCATTTTCATACATGATAAAGTAATAGATGAGGTCTGCCCCTGATGGGAGAATAAACAGAATACCAAATGTGATGACTGCCACATTTCCAAGATATAAGATAGGGAAAACATACATTTTCCACCATGAAATTGAAAGCAAAATAACTTTGGAGAGGTTACACACCTAGATTAGAGAAGCTATTCCTTATGTTATACCTTGAAAATATTCATCATGGAGGAAAACACTGGCAGCAAGAAACTGGAAAGGACATAGCCAGGCTCACAGATAGAGGGCTGTATTAAATACCACTTAGAATTTCTCTAAGCTTATGTTTTAAAGAACCCCATGAGGATGAGTTAGTGCCTTTAATTGTAAACACAAATACAAAACATTTAAGTTCAGAAGTCCTGTAAAGCAGTCCTTACAAAGGGAGCCTCAAGGTTTGTTTTTCCCCATGAGATCCTTTCTAAGGATGAGGGAGGAAAGAACAGAAAAGCTCCACTGGAGCTTGATGCAGAATCAGTTTAATATAGAGTAACAGTATCTGTGGCGTGCCTGCATCCAAAGTCAAGTCCCACACACAGAGCTGCTTTCAGCCGCGTTTCCACCGAGCTTATCTCACAAGGATATTATGTGTTTGTTTGAATCTCATATTAGACTGTTCTCAGACTCTCTTGGCGGGTGAAGCATCCTTAAGTAAATCACAGGCGATCAAAGTAGAGGGAATCGAAGAGGAAATCGAAGAATATGTATATTACTGAAGTGAAATATTGTGCAATATTTACTCAGGTTTAAGTCTAGTTACTCTAGAGTGTTCTTTGCATAATACATGCTTTATAGGTGTGTGTGTGTGTGTGTGTGTGTGTGTGTGTGTGTGTTTGTGTGTGCATTTTAGTGAAATAGCACTTTGCCTCTCTATAGACAGCAAACATTTCACACAAGGCAAGTTTTCAGGGTGGTTCATACCGTGATTTTAAGCCATGAATGATGTTGGGAAAGGAACCTGCCCTCCTTAGCCTTTTAAGGGTAACAGGTTTGTTCTTTTCAATACACTTGACATTTGAGTACACCACAGAAAGTTTTAGCTGAACTGAAAAGATTTTGTTTCTAGAAGACCATTAAAAGCAGAAAGGAGACTCAAGATACTCATACTAACTTCTATGAGTTAGCATTTCCATAGGGCTTTTCTCAGAGATTTGATGGATATTTCTTTCCACCAGGAGCTTTTTTGGTATCACAGAAAACGTCTAGCACAAGAATGAAAATATTAAGTGGGTTTGGAACTTTCATAGTTTAACCTAATTATGTCATCTCGTGAACAGAATGATTGGAACTGTGCCTGTTTTTTAGACTGAATTAATTTATGCACAATTTGATGCAATTCTTTGAAGTGAAAACTTGTGGGTTCTTTGGACAGTCAGTTGTGTCGGATGGTGTTTCCTTAGGACAAGCAGGCAAAGGAAGATTTTGCTAAAGCAAACAGGCGAGAGGCTCCAGCAGACTCACAAAGGGGTGCTTTGTTGAAACAGACACAGGTGAAAGGATGTTCTGTTAAAACAAACACATGAGAAGATACGTGATGGAGTCTTCGCTAACAACACACATGTATTGGTCCGGCTTATATTGTGTAGTTGAGCTCCATTTGTAGGGACTCCATGGAGGGAGCACACCAAAAAACTTCTGGTGGTTTATTGTGGTTTCTTGCTGCTTCTGAAGACTTGGATTGATTGACAGAATGAGGTCGCCTGAAACAGATACGCATGCTGAGGCGAGATATGTGGTGAGGCAAGACCCTTGGGGGACATGTGATGCTTAGATAAAAAAAGACTCCATGGACAGTGATGAGGCTGAGTGAGGCTTGCTGGGAGAGCTAGCTGTGTAATCTTTGTTGGCCTCACATCTTCGCTGATCTTCATTTCACTAAGAGAGGGCACAGCCAAGAGCTTTTCCCATGTTGCTGTTGGTCCTGGTCCCTCGTGTTGACTTGTTTGGAAGCTGAGGCCTGACTGTCTCTGCTAGGTAGTGCCACTGCTGTTGAGTTGTGTTTGCTATCCTGCGTCTACTGAACTGGACTGCTGATATATCCATAAAGCGTTGTGAGTGGATCGAGCTGTCGCTGCTGACTGGTGAACTGAATTGTTGATTTCCTGACAATGCAGTTGGAATTTGTTCTAAAGAACCATTTTTAGGCAGGTCTACTTCCCCTGTATCCTTTCTTTTCCACTACCTGTGGTGGGTGGTTACAAGGGAGGTTAAAACATTTAAGAACCATCATGAAAAGTAGATGTTGAAAAAAATTAAAGTTACAATCCTTGATACATTTAATAAAACTTTATAGATCCAATAAAAAAATTAAAAAAAAGATAAAATAAAGTTTTATGGACACTGCAAAATGACATTCTCTCACGTAGTTAGAAAAAGCATGTACACTCATTTTCTGTCTCTTTCTTAGATCTTTCTTTAAATGTGGTGTCTCTTCAAGCCTATTTTAACTTTCAAACAATAGAAGGCATGCATATACGCATGCATATATAATAGTCTCCATTTGTTGGTAGAAGTATGCAGAACCTTCTCTGAGGGATGAAGTTGAGAACTGGAGGGTGAGAAAGCCATGGAGCTTAAAAACAAAAAGCAAAGCAAGCAAACAAACCCCAAATAAAACCCCAAACGAGAACTGGAATCACCGCTAATGAAACACAGCCCCAAACACTTGGTACAAGAGGAGGCCTTCACCTGGAAGTCTAGGCCATTCTTTCCTTGCCTGTAGACAGGACACTAAATCAGAACAAGGCAAGGAGACTTTCTGAAAGTCACAGGGTTAGTTATAGCATCACTGGCAAAAGACTTCAATTCCTGATTTCCAACACTACTCATGACCGGATAAGTGTCTCTTAACATGTTGACTCCCATTCTCCTCACTAGTTTAGAGATAAAAATGGAACATAGACAAGGTATAAAAATGGTAGCGCGTGACTACCATTGTTCTAATTTGTTTCCATTATTATATTTGTTTTAATGTTTTTGCAGACTGCACCTCAAGTAATTAAGTGTGCTATTATTTTAGCAATACAAATGCTCAATATAAAATTTAGTAATTTACTAATATAAAAATCGTAAGAGAAACAATGAACATTCAACTAATTTATTATTATCATTATTATTATTATTATTATTATTATTATTATTATTATTATTATTATTAAAGTAGGCACTATTGGGCCTATGTAATCAACATCTGCTAATACATGCCTTCTGCCTACATGCAGCAGCTAGACTTCCAGTTGCTTTTAGGGAAGAGACACCCTGTCCCTGCCCTCCTAGCCTGGGAAACCCTTCTCATTAAGCAGTAGCATATATCATAGGCTAAAGATGCTCTGAAGAGAGGAAAGTGTGAATGTGCTTTCCCCAGACGATGCAGCTGTCCTCAGGCTCTGATGTTCACTGCTATTAAAGGATCTGAGATGAAGGCGTCACCAGGCTCTGGGGGCAGAAATGGTGGAAAGCGTGCAGTACATGCACACAATACAGGGAACAATCACCTGTATCCAAGTAAAGAGGCAAATTCTCATTGCTTTTTTTTTTTTTTTTTTTTTTTTTGCTATTTATATAGTATTCTCTCCCCTATTATGTCTGCCCTTTGAGCATGTATTTCTGTGAGCATTCAGCGAGTCACAGCCCATGAGAGTGGCAGTCATGTCGGTATCCACTGCAGACTCTCCTTGACATCTCTTTGTCTTTGGCTTTTCTGGCCACGATTTGGGGCTTAGCTCATGCTCTAGCCATGTTGTGTTGCAAGTAGGTTTGGTGAGTATGAAGCCACTGATGCAGCTATGCTAATTAAGAGTTTGATATGACTACTGTATAATCGGCAGAATATCCCTGAAAATGAAGCCATATCCTGTGCACGCTGCATTTGAAATAATGAGCCAAGAGCCATGTCTAAGCCTCATCTATCATTACCTCATTATTGCGAGCCCACCAGGCTAAGGCCAGCATCTCCTTTCCAGACTGGAGCACCGTTATCTCTCACAGTTTCTGAACAGCAGGAAGACATGGCAAGGTCCCATCTCTGCCTTCAAAGCCCTCCAGCAACCTCCAGTGCAAGTTATGGTGGCCACTGTGCTGTCCATGTAGCCACAGTGACAACTGATGTAAATTCAACTGGAATCTCTCCTGTCTTCACCTCCACGCTTTGCTCTGTCCTTTGGTTCACTGTGTGAGTATGGACAGATTTGTTAACCTGAGACCCTCCCTTTACTCAGCTGTGAGGCTGGAATAATGCCAACCCCATAGAAGTCTAAGAATAAAAAAAAACCCTTATTATATTTGAAAAATCTTTGAAAAGATGTGACCACACCAAATGAGTATAGCTATTCAATAGCCTATATATGCCACATGTTTTGTGTAATTATTATCATTACTGAATTGTATTCCCATCTCTGTGTTCATCTATCTATTGATACATTTATTCAATAAAATCTTATTATGCAAACAGCACGAGCCATCATTATGTTGGTGGAGGATTGCAAACAGCCCAGATTTTATATTAGACAAGGTCCTCTTGGAAACCGCAAAGAAATGTATTTATCTCTAGAGAGGTGTATCAAAAGGAATCAGAGAAAATGGCAAAATTTTCAGTGTGTCAGAACCGTTAAGAGCCCAGAAGAGTGGGATAACTATCCAAAGGTCAGCAAGCTCCAGACTCATCCAAGTCCAGTTTGAGACGAGAAGAAGCCAGTGTCCTGGTCTAAAGGCAGTGCAAACAGGAGGATTCTCCTGCCTGGAGGATACAGCCTCCAATCAAGTTGGCAAAGCTAAGCAGCACACTACTCACAATGCTTCCATTCATTTAGGAGAGGAGGGCACAGCAAAACCACAGTTCACATATAATCACAGAGTTCTGAGTCTAATCGAACAGGCTGCCACGTGTGAAGATAACGGAAGAACCTTGCAGCCATGAAATTGTCAAGTTCATAGACTTGAAGCCAGGAACCTCTGGGTAGTAGGAAGTACTTAGACCTCAAAACCTCTGAGACTTGGAGTGTTCAATAGGACTATGTAGCTGGAACCCAGAAAGGAGAAGAATTGTGCTAGCACATGTGAGCAGGCGGAGCAGGAACCTTGGGAAGCACACTGGACTCTGATGAGAAGGAGGCTCACAATTATGGGGCTAGTACAGAAGGCAGGAAAAAGTTTTGCAGGCTAAGGGAATTCCCTTGTTAAAGGAATGCAGTCTAAACTGGGACACAATAAATCCATTAAGAATCTGATCTCCTAGGTTGTGAGGGGTCTTATACTATTTTGTTCAGTATTTGAACATACATAGACCTTGACTTTGATTCCTGTGACTCTATACTGCTCTATATGAACATGTCCCCATTGCATCTGATAAATGTGTTCTTTTTAGTTAACTGTGAAATATTCCAACACGGTTTCCATCATGGTATCCCTGGTCCCCATGTACCCGTCTGTGCTTCTTACTTCTGTGTCTTTTTCCTTAAAAGGGGGGCTGTCAGAACATATTTTGAGCTCATTTTGTTTTCTTGTGAGCTCCTTTCTGTAGCTATGTTCCCTTCATGGGTCTCTTCTCTGCTGGTCACATCCTCCTCTGCCTCCAGTCTATTGCAGCATACTTCATTTGTCTTGCCAGGCCTGAGGAATTCCCAGGCTTCTAGGCATTTCCACGGCATTAGATAAAGAGAGGCTGAAGCAAGAAGAGGACTGAGCTCTTGAGGATAGAGAAACCCCTTACTGGTCAGCACACTTCATCCTTGGGATGTGGCCTCTGTCACAGATTAGTTCTGTTTCCGACATCTCTGTGTACCTTAGCTAGACAGACAGCTTTCATTCTATAGCCTCTTCTGAGGGTCAGTTAGACTTCTAGTAAGTGTTGCATCTAATATAAAGAACATGCTAGGTACCAGCATTGGCTAGAACAGTTCATAAACGCTTCATGATTGTGATTAACCAAAGCTAACATGATCTGCAGCAAATCATTCCCCACTGCCAATATCTTTCTTTCTTTCTTTAATATATTCACTTAAAAATGTTTATGCTGTTGAGAAATTGGCCAAGGACAGTTTCTTCAGGCCAAGCAGAACCAGGGAAATCCACCCAGCTCTCTTTCCTAGCCTGATCGAAGTTTGCTCACTCAGCTAAGCACGTACCCGCTAAGGCTAGCCGAGAAGCTAATGAAACAAAACCGAGTAACTAGGATGATTTTGGATAAGCACGGAGCTGATCTTTTGTTCTTTGGAGAACTATATTCCTGGTGTCAAACACAGCATCACATAGTCACAATCCAGGTGATTGCTCTTGATAACTAGAGAATAAATTCCAAAGGATTTCCTCAGTGCATCCAGAGAAAACTATAAGACAAGAATAGAACATCCTAACCATGTATCTTCTTCCCCACAAAAGGGCATGCCAGAGAAGAGATGGACTCCTGTCAGACTCATATAGAATCTTAGCCACTTGGGCCAGAATGACCATCCGCGACCTTTAACAACATCTGTATGTAATAGCAACAGCAAACATATACCATGCATATAACAACAGTGGGGTGTTAGCTATGTTCTAAGCACAATGCTTCATGGTTTATGCATACTGCACTCCATGAGATGCATTACTGTAGGTTTGAAAAACTAGAAGAGTGAAAGACATGAGATTGGAAGCATGGGCCCAAAGCCAGAGCTCCTGATACCTGATACCACAAGGTGATGCCCTAGAGGCTGGAAGCAGAGTGGGATGGCAGGACAAGCCCAGGGCCAGTAGGCAGAGTATGGAGACCCATGCTCCTTATTAGTCCAGAGTCTGCTGAGTAGAGTTATATGAGTCTCATAAACTCTTTAAGATGAAAAACGGAGACATGCTGATAATAGGCGTGGAAGCTCCTTGACAGCTAACCGTAGAGTCCTGTAAAACACTTGTCATTTTGTACTGTGTTTACTGTGATAATAAGAAAATTTCTCACACTTAAAATGTGAGACATGCAAGCAATGTCTGGCCTGGAGTGTGGTTACCTGAGGGCATTACATTTAAATGTCTTGTGTAATGAGCCTGAGCTTCCAAGTGAATCAGATGCTGAACTGGTATTCAAGGAAATCAGATCACTCTTGTCAGAAGGCAGCAGGGCTCGTGTACGCTGTGTGTTGGTTTGATTGATGGAATGACAGTTCTATTTCGTAGCCTCCCCAAGGCCCAGTTAGACTTCTGGTAAGTGTTGCATCTAATATAAAGTATGTGTTAGGCACCCGGCGTTCCAAAAAGATCTCCTTTGAGGAACACTGGTAGCTGGGGCAGATTCCCTCAGCGGCGACTGCAGGCTTGAGACTAATCATAAAAGATCATGAGGTGGGTGTCTAAAACAAGGAGCATAGCAGGAGTCAGGTGGTCTTCAGGTCACCTGGTATTGCTGACATTAGCCCCAGATGCTCCACTGTGCCCGGACCAGTTGGCAATTGCTGTTCTAGATGGTGGAGTAGATTTCTACTTGGCTCACACAGAAGGACCTGGAAGCAAAGGCAGAGATCTCATCCATTCTTCAATAAACACAGTATATTGGTAGTTTCAAATTCCAAGAAGCCTAAAATCCCTTAGGTATATCAACGGAGTGTGGCTTCCCACTCTGTATTCCAAGAGAAGATTATGAATTCCAATTAGTCTAGGGTAGAGAACAAGAACCCATGCTCAAAAAATTCTTCAAGTGATTTTTTGCAGAGAAACAATTTTTATCTTCAAAGACACAGAATAGTAGAACAGGGAAGGCCTCAGCCGACAGCTGCCATGATAAAACTCAAGGCGCGACATTTATCAAGCACGTACAAGAAAGCAGGCACTGTACCTGAATTACTCAGCTTTAATCAGCCCTGTGATAATATTGTCTCTATTTTACAGAGTGTGTTATGGTTTAGATTTGGATTGTCCCCCAGAGTCTCCTGTGTTGAAGTTTTGGTCCCCAGCTGGTGGCATGCTTGTGGGTAGTGTGTTATTATGATTGCATAGTTTTGGAATATTTTGGGACCCATTTCCTTGGTTTCTAACCACTCTCCTCCCCTGCACAGTTGCCCCGAAGTGAGAAGCTGTCTCTACAATGTGATTCTGCCATAAAACACCATGGAGCCAAAGGCAATAGGACCCCAATGATCATGGACTGACTTTACTGATACTCAGCCAAAGTAAAAGTTGACATTCTCAGCTCCTTTGTCACAGTGATGGACAAGTAACAGAGAAACATATTAGGTAAGCAGATAGTGGGAACAATGACAAAGCGTAAAATCCTGCATATCCTAGAACCTATTGCAAAGGATAGAATGCTCAGATTCAATCCAGAGGGACATCTGTCTCTTCCCTTACTGTGACAATGGAGCCTAAGTCTCATATTAAAAACCTCAGTAAAGCCTTGCAGCCATGGAAGCCTTCTAAGGACGGAGGCTGGGCTCTGTTCACTCTAGAATCTGTTTCCTGATGTGCAAACTTGAATACCAGAAAACATGAAGCAGCGTTAATTTCTTGGTCTCTGGTGCTGAAGTTTCCTTTCTCCCTGCTCTTTCTCTGGCTGGGGTGTGCTGCAATGCAACAGACCTCGTTCACACTTGCTCATTAGATGTGCAAAATGGAATGATTTTAAAGTGTCTAGCAATCAGGGGCTCTCTCCAGATGTGTGACACATGGGTAACTCCTGTAGTAAAAGAGACACAGCTCTAACTGACCTTGGGAAAGAAGGGCTTAGGACTGAAAACTAAATATGGACAAGTAAATGAGAGAAAGGGAGGGAGGAAAGAGAGAGAGAGAGAGAGAGAGAGAGAGAGAGAGAGAGAGAGAGAGAGGATATGTGTGTGTGTGCAGTGTGTGCATCAAATGAAAAAAGTCTCCATGTTGCTACTGTAGCAATTGTACATTAGGGTTGTTCTTTTTTTTTTAATCATGTTATTTTAAAATATATATCTATATATCTCCTTTCCCTCCAACTCCTCCCATCTCCAAACACACACACACACACACACACACACACACACACACACACACACACAAATGAATAAATAAATAAATTAGTACAACCTGTTGAGTCTGTTTAGTGATGTTTGTCTGCATATGGTTTTAGGGTATTGGATAACCAATTAAAAGGCTCACCCCCATAGAAGGCTAAATCAATCTCTCTCTCTCTCTCTCTCTCTCTCTCTCTCTCTCTCTCTCTCTCTCCTCTTCTTTCTCTCCTTCCTCAGTTGCTAATTGCTTGTAGCTTTTACACTAGAGATGGACCCTATGAGATTTTTTACAACTGCCTTGTCAGGTCACCATTGTGCTCATTGATCAGTTATTAATTAGGCAGCCATGTTGTTGAGATTCCGTGGGTGCAGCTTCCCTGTCACATCTAGAAGACAAAACAGAAGAGCAGGCTTACTGGCCCTTTGGTTCTTACAATCTTTCTATCCTCTCTTCCTTGACCTTACTTAAGCCTTAGATATAGAGTGTGGAGACACACACACACACACACACACACACACACACACACACACACACACACATATTTTTCTTCCTTTAAAAAATTAAGAAACCAATCTTTGTTTTCGAAGTCAGTGAGAGCAGGAGAAAGATGAAGAGACTGTGGTGGTTCCCCCATCAGGCCATGATACAACTCATATCACTCTTCCATTAGCCATACACCAAATGGCACTCACATTCTGAAAAGTCAAGAATGTAAGAATATATTGTTTTATTAAAAACTGCCTAAGACATTCTAGATTGTAGAAACATCAAGCTTTAGGCAAATCATGTCCCTAAAGACAGATAAGTATATATTGTTAACATTCATTTTTATTGCAGTATGTATAGTCGTTGCTCTTTTCATTCTTTAAGACCTACTCGATGCATACATAAGCCAGATGTTGGCCTGGAGTGGTTACAGGTAATCCCATAGTTAATGTTACTGTGTAAGCCCTCTTGTGGTCACATGCTTGTGTTTCTCATGTGTAGAACTTTAGATGTGGACGTGCTGCGTTTCTAAGTACCTATAGGAAGCTGCCATATTGTTTCTCAGGAGACTATACCCTTGTCTATACCCGCCCTTTTAAATGCCCTTTATTGCCATCTGTCTTCTTCAATACTGATTATTGTCTCTTTTTAAAAATATATTCCTTTTAGGGAGGGAATGGTAGTCTCAGTTTGGCTCTGATTGCATCTCTTTCATGACTAACTAAGGATGTGGGATCTTTTCTTGTGCTTGTTAGCATCTTCTGTGCTTTCTTTGGTGAAATGTCTATCGGCTCTTTTGGTCACTTTTGTGTTTCTGTTTTATTTAAAATAGAAATGTCCGAATTTCTTGTTTATTTAAAAAGGATTTCTTGTGATCAGGGTGACCTTGAACTTCTGATCTTTCTGTCTGTACCTCTCATCTGCTGGAATGGCTGATGTATGCCATCAAAGCAGTTCTGTTTATTTGTGTCACAGTGGAGCAGTTGGTTTTCTTTTTTAAATCAGTTTATTTATGTCTACATATACTGAGATAACTATGTCCTTTAATCTGTTAAGATGGTGTGGATTAATATTAATTGGTAATGTGACAGGATCTTAAGCCACCCAAGAGACAGACTCCAGGCATGCCTGTGAGGGAGATTCTAGGTTGGGTTAGCACAGGTAGAGGACTTACCTTAGTGTGGATGCTACAATCTGCAGAGTTGGGCTCTGTAACTGAACAAAAAGAGGAAATCAAGTGATAGACCAGTGTTTACCTCCTGACACTGAAACTGCTGGGGAGCCCCAGACCTGCCAGGACTTCGTGTGGGAGCTAGTGATCCAAATTCCGGGCCGAAGGCCTGTGTAGCTAGTGCTTTATCGACTGTGCTGTCTTCCACGTGGCCCCTTATAAATTTGTTTTCTTGAGTCATTCGGTCATCTATCTATTATGGATGCATGTCCGTTGCAGAGATGTGTTTTACAAACCTTTTCTTCTAGTTTCTGACTTACTGTTATTTTCCTAATGATACCTTCTGAAAAATCAAAACTCAAAACTCAAAACTCAAAAATTTTAGTAACATCTAATTTCTCATGTTTTGTGAATTATGGTTTGAGTTCATACTTAAGGACTCTTCACGAAATCTGACATCACTATATTTTCCAAGTTTTCTCCTAAAATTTTCATAATTGCACAATTTTGTAATCCATTTTGCATCAGTGTTTGTGCATGCTCTGAAGTTAGTGTCCACGGTTTTAATGCTGTGTATTATACTGATGAACCTTCCATTGTCTCAGTGTTGTTTCTGAAAGACCGCATCTTCCTCCATTAAATTGCCTTATAGTATTTGCCAAAAATCAAAAGATGGTAACTGTAAAGCTGTGTTTCTGAGTACTCCAGCCTGCACTACTGATCTAGGTGCCTATCCTATGCCAATCAACGTTATGATTACTGAAGTTTTACGGTAAGTTCAAAATGGGTGGTATAAGTCCTCCAGTGTTCTTCTACTTCAAGATTGTGTCAGCTATTCTAGGTTCTTTATGTTTCACATGTATTTTATTTTTCAGTATTTTTGTTTATTTATTTAGTTTATTGGTGTTTTGCATGCTTGTGTGTCTATGCACCATGTATATACCTTGTACACACAGAGTCCAGAAGATCCCTGGGACCAGAATTATAGATGGTGTGAGCTACCAAGTTGATACTAGAAATCAACCCTGGGTTCTTTGGAAGAACGTTTTAAATGCTCTTATCTGCTGAGCCATCTCTTCATCCCCTGACAAGTATTTTAGAATATGTTTATCAATTTCTACAGAAATAATTCCCCAAGGGAACATTATAGGGGTGATGTTGAGTAAATAAATCATTCTATACTTAATTCTTGATACTACACAGTCACCAGGTCATGCATCTTGGGATAGATTTTCACTTTTCTTAGCAGTATTTTGTGGGTTTTGTTAAACGTGTCTAGTTTGTTAAATCTTTTGTGAGATTGATCCCTACTTCATTCTTGATACTATTGTGAAAGGAAATCTTTTTTATATAGTTTCTACTAATATGTAGAAACCGATATATATTAGTATATTAATCTTATTCTATCTTGCCAAATGTATTTGTTCTTAATAATAGAATTTCAGGTCTAGAATTTCTTAAGATTATCCACATATAAGATTATGATACTTACAGATAAAGGTGGATTTACTTCTCCCATTTTAATGGACATGGTTTTGAATTTTGGTACAATGTTGAACAAAAGTACCATCAGGAAATGTGTTCAATAGCTTGTTATGACATTTGGTGTTAGTCACAGTTGTTTATAGATCATGTTGAAGAAATTCCTTTATCATGTTGAAGAAACTCCCTCATTTTTTTAGTCTGGTAATATATCTTGTTATAAATGTAAGGTGGATTTTATTAATTTTTTCTGTGTCTATTGAGATGAATATGTAAATTTTATCTTTCATATTAATATTGTTAAATCATTAATATCGATTATCCATTTGGCAGGATCTAAAAGTGCCAAAGAAACAAACTTCTGGGCATATCTATAAGAAAGTTTGTAGATTGGGTTGATTGATATGAGAAGATTCACCCTAAATGTGGGTGACATTATTCCATGTAGTGAGGTAAACCAAAAATTAAGCTTAGATCCACCATTCATTTCTCTCTGCTTCCTGACTTCATATTCAATGTTACTGTGTGGTGGTTTCAATGAGAATAGCCCCCATAGACTGAATACTTGGTCCTGATTTGATGGAATTGTTTGGGAAGAATTGGGAGGTGTGGCCTTGTTGGAGGAAGAGGTGTGTCAAGGCAATGCAGGCAGGTTTCAGGTTTCAAAAATCCACACCATTCCCAGTCAGCTCTCTCTGATTGTGGATGGATATACGCTCTCATCTACTGTTCCAGTGAAGAATGAAAAATTATAAAAGATCATTTTATAAAATATATACAGGCTTTTCTTCAGGCTTGTCTTTAAAGGGCATGTAAAATTTCTCTCTGAAACGAGCTAAGAATGTAGACTGGCAGGTTCCAGAGCTGGTTGACCACAAGGAAAGGATATAAGTAATCTGGGTAGTTCCAGGAAATAGTTAACCATAAAGTGAATGGTGGGGCAAGGCCACATTCTTAAAGAAACTGGGTGTACAAGATGTCTTTCACATGACCCTAACTAATATGGGTTGGGTCTCTCTGAGACTTTCCACTGTTTTTAATGTTACGTTTCCTTGCTTACCCCTTCCCCCACTCCCTCATTTGTGAGTTCCTATATAAGACCCCCCCTGACCAGTTGGTCTTGTCAATTCCTCTGCCCCTGCATGGGTTATGAATTGACCATGAGTCAACTGATTAAAGCCTATGCTGCCTCATGCTGCTTGCATCCAGTTTTGGTATCTTGTGAGTTTTGGGGTGGTCACGATATCCCGAGACTTGAGTGAGAGTCTTCCCTGAGTGGGGGTCTTCACCAGCATCATGTGTCTCTTCCTGCTTGTATGCTACCATGCTTCCTGCTATGATGGCCATGAACTTACCCTCTAAAATTGTAAACACTAAATAAACTCTTCCATAAGATACCTTGACTGTGGTGTCTTAGAAAGATAACCAAAACAGAATTTAATACTTGGGAGTGAGCTATTGCTAGGACAGGCCTGACCATGCTGTTTTGAAGAGGACTGTGGAAGAGTTTGGGCCTTTAGACTAGAAAAGCAGTTGAGTGTAATAAGACATGCTTAACAAGCCATCCTAGTAGGAACTTTGAATAGTGTTTAGAGCAATGTGGATTACTGAGACCCATCCAGATCAAGAGTTTTCGAGGAAAACAATATGAGCAACTGGGTTAGAGACTACCTTGTAATATTTTGGCAAAGTATGTGGTCTCTTTTTGACCTTGTCCTAAGAACCTGCCTGAGGCTTAACTGAAAAGTTGGACTAACTTCATTGGCAGAGATTTCAAGACTACCTAATACTGACTCTGGGATGGTATAATAGTAATCACTCTTATGTAGGTCTACAATGAGAAAGAGCAAGTAGAACAAAAAGAAACACAACATGTACAAATCGAGGAGTAAAAGAGGACTACGAAATTTAACATTGGAGCCAAGGCTTGTGCTGTAAGGCCAACGCCCCGCCCAGCTAATCCATCAAATCTGGAAAGGAAAAGGAATTTTCTGCTGCTAAAAAACAACAGCAAATAAAAGCTTATGCAAATGTAATTCAAGGAAGAAGTCAGGTTCCTATCACAAGCAGGCAGCTGAACTTGGCAGTGCTAACCATTTGGTTCTGGCTTTGGCAGTGGTTCTCAACCTTCCTAATGCCATGACCTGTTAATGCAGTTTCTTATGTTATGGTGACCCACCACCACAAAATTACTTTTGTTGCTACTTCATACCTGTAATTTTTGCTACTGTTATGAATCATAATGTAAATATTTTTAGAGTTAGAGGTCTACCAATGAGGTCATGACCCACACATTGAGAACTGCTGCTTTTGAGTCATTAAGAATACAGGGGTAACAAACTATAGAAATGATCCCTGAAAGATCTCAGAAGATGGAAAGATCTCCCATGCTCATGGATTGGCAGGATTAATATAGTAAAAATGGCCATCTTGCCAAAAGCAATATACAGATTCAATACAATCCCCATCAAAATTCCAAATCAATTCTGCATAGAGATAGAAAGAGCAATTTGCAAATTCATTTGGAATAACAAAAAAGCCAGGATAGCGAAAACTATTCTCAACAACAAAAGAACTTCTGGGGCAATCACCATCCCTGACCTCAAGCTGTACTACAGAGCAGTAGTGATAAAAACTGCATGGGATTGGTACAGAGACAGGCAGGCAGGAAGATCAATGGAATAGAATGGAAGACCCAGAAATGAACCCACACACCTATGGTCACTTGATCTTTGACAAAGGAGCTAAAACCATCCAGTGGAAAAAGGACAGCTTTTTCAACAAACGGCACTGGTTCAACTGGAGGTCAGCACGTAGAAGAATGCAAATCGATACATTCTTATCTCCTTGTACAAAGCTCAAGTTCAAGTGGATAAAGGACCTTCACACAAAACCAGATACACTGAAACTAATAGAAGAGAAAGTGGGGAAGAACCTCAAATACTTGAGCACAGGGGAAAAGCTTATGCTCTAAGATCAAGAATTGACAAATGGGATCTCATAAAATTGCAAAGCTTCTGAAAGGCAAAGGACATTGTCAATAGGACAAAACAGCAACTAACAGATTGGGAAAAGATCTTTACCAATCCTATATCCCACAGAGGGCTAATATCCGATATATACAAAGAACTCAAGAAATTAGACTCCAGACAACCAAATAATCCTATTAAAAATGGGGTACAGAGCTAAACAAAGAATTCTCAACTGAGGAAACTCGAATGACCGAGAAGCACCTACCTAAAGAAATGTTCAGCATCCTTAGTCATCAGGGAAATGCAAATCAAAACAACCCTGAGATTCCACCTCGAATGGCTAAGATAAAAAACTCAGGTGATAGCAGTTACTGGCAAGGATGTGGAGAAAGAAGAACACTCCTCCATTGTTGATGGGATTGTAAGCTGGGACAACCACTCTGGAAATCACTCTGGCGGTTCCACAGAAAACTGGACATAGCATTACCTGAAGACCCAGCTATACCACTCCTGGGCATATACCCAGAAGATGCTCCAACATATAACAAGGACATACTCTCCACTATGTTCATAGCAGCCTTATTTATAATAGCCAGAAGCTGGAAAGAACCCAGATGTCCTTCAACAGAAAATGGATACAGAAAATGTGGTACATTTACACAATGGAGTATTACTCAGCTATTAAAAACAATGAATTCATGAAATTCTTAGGCAAATGGATCAACTAGAAAATATCATCCTGAGTAAGGTAACCCAATCACAAAAGAACACACATGGCATGCATTCACTGAAAATAGGATATTAGCCCAAAAGCTTGCAGTACTCAAGATACAACTCACAGACCACATTAATCTTATGAAGAAGGAAGACCAAAGTGTTGGTGCTTTGGTCCTTCTTAGAAGGAGTAACAAAATACTTATGGGAGCAAATATGGAGACAAAGTGTGGGACAGAAACAGAAGGAGGGGTCATCTGGAGACTTTTCTACCTGGGTATCCATTCTATGTGTAGTTACTAAAGGCAGATGTTAATGTGGATGCCAGGAAGTGCATGTTGACAGGAGCCTGATATAGCTGTCTCCTTAGAGGTCTGCCAGAGCCTGAAATATACAGAGGCAGATGCTCACAGCTAACCATTGAACTGATCATGGGGTTCCCAATGGAGAAATTAGAGAGAAGACTGAAGGAGCTGAAAGGGTTTTCAGCTTCCATGGGGAGAGCAACAATACCAACCAACCAGAGCTTCCAGGGTCTAAACCACCAGCCTGGGAGCACATAGGGCGGGACCCATGGCTCTAGCTATATATGTAGGGGAAGATGCCTTGTCAGGCATAGGTGGGAGAGGAGGTCCTTGGCCCCATGAAGGCTGTATACCCCAGTGTGGGGGAATTCGAGGGCAGGAGGTAGGAGTGGGAGGATAGGTCATAGAAGCAGGAGGAGGGGGATGGGATAGGGGGTTTCTGGGTTGAGAAATGGGGAAAGGGGATAACATCTGAAATGTAAGTAAAATATCCAATAAAAAAAGAAAATGTAATGAAGGAAAAGTTATGTGAGTAGACAATAAAAAACCAAGAATTAAAAAAAAACAAAACAAAACAGGAGTAAAGGAGTTTTGGAATCTTCCTCTGTGGTTACGGAGAGACAAGGAGGTCAGGTGCGCTCACAGAACAGTCCTTGCTTGGAGGCCCTGAAAGATTTATGCAAAGCTATGAAGCTAACCCCTGGGTTTGTTGGTGATGCTAGAGCTGTGTGATGTTTGCAAGGGAGAGCTGAATACAGGGACTGGAGTCAATCCAAAGGAGAGAAGTGTGCTACAGTCAACAAAGCTGGAAGGGCAAATCCAGCTAAGCCCTTTAACATCAGACATAAAGTTACAGGATTTGGAGTTTGCTCTGTTGCATTTTTTTCTTACTTTGGCACAGTATTTCATCACTATTACCTATTCCTCTTTCAAATGGTAATGTATCTTCTGTGCCATTGTTGAAAGCATATTCATATACACATCATATACATATACATAATTTTACATAGAGTTGCATTAAGAGATTGCCTTGAGTCTCAGAAGACACTTTGAACTTTCAAACTGTTAAGAGTGTCAAAGACTATGGGGGTCTTTTGAAGTTTGGAAAAGTGCATTTTGTATTATACTATAGCCTCGCAGGGCAGTGGTGGCGCAGGCCTTTTATCCCAGCACTTGGGGGGCAGAGGCAGACAGATTTCTGAGTTCGAAGCCAGCCTGGTCTATAGAGTGAGTTCCAGGACAGCCAGGGCAAAAACTATAGCCTCAAGTCTATGGCCAATAAATTATTTCTTCTATGAGTTGACTTGATCATGATGTCTTATCACAATTGAAATGTAACCAAGACACTTCACAATCTACACACACAGGGACAATGGGAAAGACATCCTGAGAGCAAGACCTCATCATTGAGGGCTCAAAATTATAGAAATGCAAATATAGTTGCAGGAGAAAGCCTGAATGAGAATGTCTGGGGGTGGGAGGTGGTGAGCAAGTGAGGAGGGCTCCTGACCAAACTCAGTTCCTTAGGTACCCAGAGGCTGCTAAGACTGTGGTTCAAGAAGGTCAGGCTACTTCTCAAGTTTCTAGCAGACTTGGCAGCAAAGTCTTTGTGTTTTTGGTTTCATAGGTGTCTTAGTTTGGGTTTTTATTGCTATGAAGAGACACCATGACCAAAGCAACTTTTATAAAGGACAACATTTAATTTGGGCTGGCTTACAGTTTCAGAGGTTCAATCCATTATCATCATGGGAGAAAGCATGGCAATGTCCAGGCAGACATGGTGCTGTAGAAGGAGCTGAGAGTTCTACATCTTGATCGGACTGCAGCCAGGAGAGACTGTGTCCTGCAGGTGGCAGTCTTGAGCATTAGGCACCCTGAAAGCTCACCCCCACTTCAGTGCACTTCTTCCAACAAGGTCACACCAACAAGGCCACATCTCCTAATAGCACTTCCCACGAGCCAAGGATATTCAAACCACCACAACAGGCATGAAAGATGCAAGAGCAAGAGGATTGTGGAGTCCTTTGCTAGGACTCCTGAAGGCTGCTCAGGCTGTACAATGTGTGGCAGGGTTGGGTTCTCTGAAAAGAGCCCCCTGAAAGGCTATTGCATGAAATTTTGAAGGTGAAGTCTAAGTTAAAACCACAGAGCTTCAACTGAAGAAAATTACAGGCACAGAATCAACAGTATGCATACTGTAAGCTGCAGAGTATGAGAGGTAGGGATAACCAAGGCCTATGGTGTCTACGAGGAACCCCAGATGCTCAAAATGGAGCTTCGGGCTTTGGTATTTTCTTGGTTAGGCCTTGCTCTTCTTTTGATGTGGTCTTTGCTCTATCCCCATCCCTGTCAGAATAGGAATTTTTACTTTGGGCCATTTGATATTGGAACTACATAGCTCAATTTTGATTTTATAAGAGTTCAGAGTTAAGAGATGGTCTTGAATTGCAGAGAAGGCTTGGGGTTTAAACAGTACTGGGGCTGTTAAAGGCCACAGGAACATTTGAAGGTAGACTGGATAGATTTTGCTGTATGAAGTGGCTATGAGCTTATAAGGACAAGGGATGGGTAACTGTGGGCTAAAAGTGATATGCTTGAATGTCAAGTTGAGTGTCAATGAGTGGACTGTAGTATTTAATATTTAATCATCAATTTGACAGCAACTAGAATCATCCAGGAGATAAACTTCTAGGCACGTCTGAAAGAATTCTAGACTGGGTTAAAGCATGAGGAACCACCCTAAACTGTGGCAGCATCATTCTTGGACCTGGAGCCCCGATGGAATGAAAAGGAGAATCTGAGCTGAGTACCAGAATGCATCTCTGCTGCCTGCCTGAGGATGCAATGAGACCAGCTACCTCACTCTCTGGTGCCCATGCCTTCTTTACCTGTTAGCTCTACCCTCAGGCTCTGGTGCCCATGCCTTCTTTACCTGTTAGCTCTACCCTCAGGCTCTGGTACCCATGCCTTCTTTATCTGTTAGCTCTACCCCCAGGCTCTGAGCCAAAGCAAATCCTCCATTCCTTGATTTAATTTTCATGGCTGTTTCCCCACCGCGGTAAGAAGAGTAACGAATGCCTATGACATATTATATTTTTGAATGTAAGTACTTGTATTAATTTGTTTAATTCTACTTGATGATAGTATGTTTCTAGTTTCATCTTATTAAGTCAACCAGGACTTTTAAAATCCATGTTTATAAAAGATAGCAAGCTGATTTTCTTGAGATGCCTGTAGGACTTTTTTTTAAATCAGCATAATAATTGGATTCACAGAATATGTGTAGAAGCGTTTCTTTCTCCTTTCTTCTGAGAGTGTAAAGAATTTAAAGTGTTTTTTTCTTCTTCTGAATATTTGTTAGAATTCACTATTGAAGTCATTTGGGACTGACATTTTCTTTGTGGAAAAACTTGAATTACTAATTGGATTCCTTTAATTTAGGTTTATTTAAATTTTCTAGTTTTTGAGTCATAATTAAAGCATGAGGATATTCAAAGCTTTCTAGCTTATTGGATATAATAATTGGATATAAACTACCTTGGATATAATAATGAATTATCAAGAGTTAAATGATATTAACACTAGATAAATGATTCTCAGATCTCGAATAACTAGAACATCAATAGCAGTACTCTGTGTTCTTATAAAAAGTATTTTACCTCAGTCTGATGTTACTATGCAAATTTGATACAAATGGCTTCACTGTTCACACACAACTCTGCATTCTCATACTAATTTGGACATTTAATGTTGGCAAAACAGAACAATGGACATTTTAAACATTTTTTTAATTTTCAGTTCTTTTAGTATCAGTAGCAGATTTATTTGTAAACACATTATTTTATTTGATTCCTTTGCCCTTTCATCTACCCATCATGTATCTGTGAAGTAGTTATTCCATGTTGGGCACTGGGAAATGAATAAAATGAGACATGGTTTTCAAATTCTGGTGTGCGCAAAAATGCCTACTATCCCTGCTAATACCACTGTATTTGTTACCTTTTGTATAACTATGATGAAAATACCCATCATGGTGGTGACAGGAAGCCATGAGCAGGACACGAAGAGGCCATAGATCAAATGTTGCTAAGACCCAAGACTAGAGATCTACTTCATCTCCCTAAAATTTCAGAACCTCCCAAAACTGTTGGGAGCCGACTTTAAGCAGAAAGTGGCTAGAAAGCAGCTATCAGCTTTGCAGCCATCTTGAGCCATATACCCTGACATGAGACTTGGTTTTCAACAGCCTACAACAGCTGAAGCACACTCTGATATCCCACATAGCTTGTTTTGCTGTTTAGTGCCCCCAGCTGCAAGGAGCACGTGGTATCCACGCCTACAAGGCATGCGGTGCACGTGTTGTCCACGTGCTATCTACGCCATATATGCCTGTAAAGTGCACGTGCTGTCCATACCTGTAAGGCTTATGTCATATCCACACCTGCAAGGCATGTGGTATCCACGCGCCTAAAAGGCACATGGCAAAAGCCTATAAATACCCAGGATTTCCTTGGTGTGTGTGTGTGGTGTAGTAGTAGTAGGTATAGTGGTGTGTGTATGGTGGAGACAGTAAAGAAGACTTTACTACAGATCCTCTGGCTTGTCTCTATTCTTCGCGTCTCTTCCCCTTCTTCCCCCCACTCTCTCTCTTGCTAAACCTGGACCTGCAGAACAGAGCGGGCCGCTATAGTTTGGCCCCCAAACGTGGGTCAGAATGGTCCGTTACAGTTTGGAGCCTAATGTGGGGCAGCTCGGGTCTTTCACACAAAACAACACCACCAGCCAATAATGTAGGCTCTACCACATGAGCCTATGGGGACATCTCGTACTTAAACCATTTCCCAATCTAATTCTTTATAATCAGTAGGTAAAAGGAATATATCTATTTTATAACAATTCTTCCATCTGCTTCTGATTCACAGAAAAAAAAAAATCTAATAGTTTATGTAAAAACATGCAGTGAAAAAATAATGCAACAAAGTGTTAAGAAGTATCAGAAGTGTGCATGGGGTAAAAATTTTGAAGTATTCACGAGAAACAGTGAATACTAAATTTTGTTATCATCGTGTCTTACCGTAGCAGAAGGCTGTACAATCAACAATGCTGTTGCAACGTTCAGCCATAATGGTGTTTTGGGTTTGGGTTTTAATACTTTAGCCATATGATTTACACCTACTAATACCGCTGAAAATGTTAATGTCCTTGAAATGATCATAAAAGTAAAAGACTGCTGTAAACATGCAGCATTATTGCATCGGCGCACACCACTTGCTCCGGTAGAGACAAGGAAAGTCCATGATGTTTCCCACTTGAGACTCTGGGGAGCTATTCCACATCATTGTAGAGCTGGTTCTTTCAGAAACGGAGGCATTTTCCTTCCCCTTTGTCTACAAAGCTTCTTTGCAGCCTGTTGGTAAAAAACAAGTTTGATTAGCATTGGAAATGTTTTATATTAAAATTCCAATGTTGACATAAAGGACAAACCCCCAAGTCTTACCTTGAAATGGTTTTCTTTCAAATGATAATTAGTGGGGTATTTTTTCCCCCAAAAAAGAGATACTCTGTGTATGCCAAGCCAACTTAGGCAGTGAGGATACAGATCAGTCTAATTCCTAATGGAGGGAAGCTGAGATATTTGATTTTTCTAATATAAGAAGAAGAGATATAGATTATGGACAAGTACTAGCAAGTTCAATTCAAAAATAGCACAGGAAATTTGAAAATCTTTATGAATTTCTCCAAAGTGCCTCTTCAGAATGTCTCTTGGTTCCTTGACTTAGCAGTTCAAGAAAAGAATGTGGAAAGGTCTAACCTGAGCAACAAAATCCCTATTTTTTCCTCCTCTGCCTAGATGTCTAGAGAAACTCTACATCTGACCTCCTTAGTGTTATATATCGTCATGTTATGAAGCTCTAGCCAATTCCATGCATTACATTAGGCTTGGGCTTTAATTTATTCCCACCTTTGTTCTTCATGTACCTTCTCCAGCAGCTTCTGGGTGATGATGTCACCCAGGCAACCCTAGAAGCCTCTGGCATTGGATCACAGTGTCAAGTAGAGGCAAACCATCCCACCCCTACATATTCTAGTATCTCTGTGAAGCCCAAATGAAACTCCTGATATATTGGGGCTTGTGTATAAAGGCAGCTGGCCTGGCCTCAACTGGCTTGTGAATACATAGGAGACTGTAGATAGTAAAGGTATACGAGTCTGTTATTTGGGGCCAGAGTCCTGAACATAGTGCACAATACTTGTGAGAATGTTGTTCTTAGTGTAATCTCCCATTGGAGAAATTGTGTGGGAAAAGTTCCTCTGACTCTAAAGACAGGCTTACATTGTCAGAAATATTGTAGCTTTCCCAAGTGTTGAGATTAAAGGTGTGCACCACCACCACTCAGCTAAGTCATGGAAGTTTCAAGGACATGGTCCTTCCACAACACAGAGCAAGAGACAAACACTCAGAAATCATAATGCCAAAATTTGCAGAGAATAAAAAGAGACAGAAGCCAACAGGGAATGCTGTATTGAAGACACATGGCCTGCAGCATAAACAGAATTAAAGCATAGGGTTACCCTATTAGAAACTTGAGGCCAGCTTGGACAACATCCTGAGACTTTCTCATGAGATCCAATGATAAAGCAGAAAGAGCTGGGAACTTAACTCAATGGTAAAACGTTTGCCTTGTGTGTGCAAGGCCCTGGACTCAATCACCAGTACCACAAACTAAGTAATACAATAAACCAATACTTTTTAAAAGATGATCTGAGCCCCTAGAATATCTCCCACCCGTGGAAGCCATCTTTTACATTCCAGCGTTCTACCAACTGTGTGGGCAGCTCCCCGTGAGTCTGTGTGGTGCTAGCCATTTTAATCTCCACATAGAGAGAAACTGTTAGAGATTTACATCTTGTTTATATTTTAATTTATTTTTAACTCTTATTTTGTGTGTTTATGTGCCATGGTGCATGTGTGCAGGTCAAAGGATAACCTTTGATAATCTGTTCCCTCTTTTGACTGTGGGTTCTGGGGAATTGAACTCAGGCTGTCAGTCTTACATGCTCTGCACCCATATTCACCCAGTCATCTCATTAGCTCTGGACTATATTTTTAACACTAATTTTATTCTTTTTCAAACTATCCCTCTGAGTCAGGCATCTTTCAGTCATTTGGACTTTCTCTCTCTCTTATTGGTCCATTGTATAAAATAGCTACCAAAGGGTATTTTCTACCAGATGTAGTCTACATTACACTATTTTCATCTTCGTAGTAAGTAGGTTCCACTATTATACCCACTCTGCAGATGAAAGAAACTGAGGCACTCACTTGTTAAGCAACCTTGCCAAGCTCATGTAGCTAGGATGAGGCAAGACAGGACTCGTCTCACCCTGACCATGCAACCTTCCCCTTTAACCGTTGGGCAGCCTACCTCCATCTCTATCCGGTAGATTTCTGTTCATTTAAGAGAGTCTTTGGAAGGACAGTTAATACTCTAGAGACACCAATTAATAGAATTCAGTTTATGAGAAGTTTCTTTTTCACCCTCAGCAATTGGAGTGTGGGAGACCCACCAGCAGGATGGTGTGGGGCACACCCTCAGGTGTAACTCTCTCCTCTCAATCTTATCAGATGTCTAGCATGGTGAGATCCTTGGGCTTGGGCCATTGCCATAATCTTCTGGGAAGGAGAAGCTAGAAGAAAGGCTTCTTGGCTCTACAGCACTCTTAACAAGCAGGAGAGGATCCTCTCGGTGGGGCCAATCTGTCACTGGCTCTATATTTAGCACCATCTGCCAGGAATATTTCCAACTGCCTATTTTAATACTTGATGCTCGGTGCAAATGAGAATGCTCTGCCACTAGCTCGTGGGAAACCAAGGGCATTAAGTGGACTTTCTGGCTTCTGTTGTGTTGCGTGTTAGCCTTTCTGCCAGACTTCAAATGAGATATGGGAAGAGATGGGGGTAGACTTTTTCCCAGGGTGTTTGTCCCAAGGGCCTACAGTTATAGTGGCTCAAAAGTCACCCAAGATGGGCAGCTGGAGAGGAGCTGTTGATGGTTCTTGTGGGAGTGTGGGAAAAGAAGCGCAGAAGCCCCAGGGCTCTGAGGCTCCATGCTCCATGCAGAGTTCCCCAGCTCCACCTCTGAAACCAGCTCAGGCGCTTGCAGCTGTAGCTAGTCCCAGCACATCCTTACTGGATCTCAGGCTCCATTTCCTTGAAGACCTCCCTGTACTAGTGCCTAGTGTCACTCATCTGGTCATTTTTCTATATGACATCTTGCTGAGGGCGATGGTATGTTTCACAGATAAAGGAACTGGTCTGAGGGACAGGGTCAGGGACTTCCCCAGGAGTGTGCTGCAGATTGGTGGATGATTCAGAACTCAAACCCAGGTCTGTTTAAAGCTATCACAATCTTTCTGATCAGTGTTGGACTAACCATTTTCTATATTTGCAGCATGCCTGGGTCTGTGTTTTTCTGGTGTTTTTGTTTTTTTGGGGTTTTTTTTGTTTCATTTTTGTTTTTTGTTTTTTGTTTTTTGGTTTTTTGGGTTTTTTTGTTTTTGGTTTTGGTTTATTTGTTTTGTTTTGTTTTTTTTTTGGTTTTTGGATTTTGGTTTTTGGTTTTTGGTTTTTGGTTTTTGGTTTTTGGTTTTTGGTTTTTGGTTTTTGGTTTTTGGTTTTTGGTTTTTGGTTTTTGGTTTTTGGAGACAGGGTTTCTCTGTGTAGTCCTGGCTGTCCTGGAACTCACTCTGTAGACCAGGCTGGCCTCAAACTCAGAAATCCACCTGCCTCTGCCTCCCAAGTGCTGGGATTAAAGGTGTGCGCCACCACTGCCCAGCTGGGTCTCTGTTTCTTGTTGCCAGCTGTAGACACTCTATTCATACATATTTTGGTCTCCAAATATTTTCCAGACCCATTGTTTAGGTACATTTGGTTCTGACCATTGGCTCGTTTTTATCATTGTGCTAATTCTATCAAAAGTCTGCCGGCTCCTCCAAATGGCCTTCCCTGACTGGTATCAGCAGTAGCACAGTGAGGTCGTGTGGCCAGTGGGACCAACCAGCTGAGACATCTTCTGAGAAGGTATTACAGCAGCAGAGGCAGATTTGATTAGAAGGTGACAGAATCTGGTTTATAGATGGCAAGGACTGCTTGGGAAGGGAACTGTCACCAGACTTGAGCTGAAAAGAACACTATCAGAGTAAGGCTCCTTGGTCCAGCTCCCCTGGGTGGCTTTTTTAATCTCAACAGAGGCAAAATGGAAGAAAATCCTAGACAATGTTGTTATTACAGGAAAATTTCAAGACACATAAAAAAAAATTTTCCTGCTAGGTTCCTAACTATCAATTTTCATTAACTTGTCTTAAGACAAAGGTTTGAAAAGATGTATACATGCTTTCTGTTGATTTCAGTTGTCAACTTGGCAGGATCTGGAATCACCCAGAAAGGGAGCCTCAAGGAAGGACGGTTTTAGTTTAGGCTGGCTTGTGCACATACCTAAGAAGAATTTTCCCAGTTCAGTTCACTGAGATGGGAAAATCCTCCCTGAATGTCAAGGGCACCATGTCATGGACTGGGTCCTGGACTGGATGAAAAGGAAAGGGAGGGGCTTGCTAGAAGTATGCATTCCTATCTCCTTGGCTACCGATGCAGTGCGACCAGATGTCTGCGGCTCCAGCCGTGTGGCATCCTTGCAATCATGGTGTACTTGAACTGTAATCAGGAATAAACCCTTTGTTCCCTAAGTTGCTTTTGTCAGGATATTTCATCACAGCAACCAAAAAAGAAACTGAGACACTTGCTATGACTTGGGATGTTGGAACCTGAGTCCTTGAGCTCTGACACTGAAGAATATAAATGGCATACAATAGGAACTACGTGTAGTTCTTTTAGTAGTCAGTAACCCCCTTCGGTGACATATTCCTATACTGCATTGCGGCCTGCAATAGTAGTCTCTCATAGACTTGAGGAACTGACTGGTTTGCTGATAGTTGTACTAGGTTGTCTTCTTTGCCCCTAGACAGAAAATGAATGGAGCTATCATGTCACCAACAACCTCACACATAAGGAATCTGGTGCTGGCTGTCGATGAAGACCTCGACTTGGTCTATTTTTCTGGATTAGCTACTGATGGGCTTTCCTACAGTGTAGGCTTCCACACAACATGAAGTCTGTGTCCTCAAAGTAAAAGACCCAAGAAACCAGGCCAGCTGTTTTATCACCTTAGAAGTACACTGCATCACAGAAAAGAAACACTGTATTTCTAGGTCAGTATAGTTGAGTAAGAGAGAACACAGATATATTTATCAAAGGGAGTGGTGGCAGCACAAGTCTGCAGGGACATGTAGTATTTATCGTGACAGCCATCTTTGAAAAAATAATCTGTCGTGCTAGCTGTACTGGACTATGGGAAGAACTTAGATTTGGAAGACATTGGGGTGAAAAGGCAGCCAGTATTTGAGTGGCAGAGTGATCGAGCAACAGTGAACAAAAGTTCTATTATGCACTGGAAGCTACGGATACAGCAGTGGGCAAGAGACTGGATCTTGGTCCCTATTCAGGGTACATTCTAGTGGGAGGAAAAATGAAGCTGTGTAAGGAAATAAATGTTAAAGTTCAACGAGGAGGCCATTAGGGCTAGAGGCATCTATTTTAAACCAAGTGCCCTGGGAAGGCCTGTCTGGAGTGGGGACAGTGGCAGAGACTTGAATGGAGGGAGAAAGTTGATCAAGTAAACATCTGGAGGAAGTGAAGTGGGCAAACATCTGGAGGAAGGAGTCTGGGGCTGAGGGATAAAGATGGCCCTTTATCCCTCTAAGGGGCCGTGACAAACACCCTGGTGTGGCGAGGACAGAGGGAAGGATCAAGTTGGAGAAGGATAGGAAATGAGTTGGGAGAAGTGGCCAGTAATTAACACAATTTGGGACGTTATTAATTTCAAAGCTTTGTTGTCGTTGGTCCTTCTTTCGAAAGGTCCTGCAGTAGGAGAACAAGTCCTCTTTAAAAGATAACCATCATTAATACAACCTGTTTTCTGAGTGCTAATGACCATGATTCCATTTGAGGCAGATCTGACTTAATACTAATTTCAGAAAACATCTCTGACATGAATGTGGAAACATCTGTCCACCCTCAGGGTACCTTCTCACCACTTAAAACAGCCAATCTGGTCTTTGTCAGGGCATCTTTCTCTTCCGAGAGTAACTATGACAACAGAGTTGGATGCACCGGTCTGCGGTGGTTCTATTTGCACACAGCATGTGACACGGTTGGATGCAGAGTCATGGATCACTGTAGCTTCAGTTTTTCCTTTCCTTGTGAACAAGTTATCAGCTCTCTGTTTCACTTCAGGCTCTATTATTGGCTTTGCTCTTCTGTGACTCTTGTGGCCACATGATTGACAGTCTAAAGCATCATTTCCCAAACTGTTCTGACCAGAACTCCTATATTGCTTGTGCATTGTTGTTGTGACAAATGACCACAAATATAGGAGCTAAGTAACTCATGTACTATTTAAGTTCTATAGGTTAGAAGCCTGGCACGGATCTCAAAAGTTAAAACCAGGTATCAGCAGGGATGGCATCCAGCCTTTCATTAGGTTCAGAGGATGTCATTTGACTACAAGTAGAACTTGCTGGCAGAACTCATTTCTTTGCCCTTATTGGGTAGAAGTCTCCAGTTCCTGGGGCTATTAGTAAAGAATTATGGCTCTTTCCTCTATCAGGAAAACTAGCAATGGTAGGTTCAATCCATTCACATTCTAGATCTTTTTCTCCAGAAGCCAGGACTCCCAGAATCCACAGTAAGTGTAGGTTTTAAATCAATGACTAGAGTTTTTTAGGCATTTCTGGATTCCCAGTACCCCACAGACAGATCAACACATGATGAAACTACCACCAATCAGATAGTTATCTAATAGGGATGGATTGTCTTGTAGGCAACAGGTCTTCTCCGGTGTCACCTTGCAGAGTCAGAGCTGAGCTGGTAATCAATCAGACTCTTTCTCCAAGACTGCTTTGAGTGTATCCTCTCAGTTCCTGCTCCAGTTTTTCCTCTATTTAAACCTAAAACTCAGTCAGTACCCCTAAGAGGGGGCCAAGTGCCCACTTTCCTTCTTCCTCAAATGCTCATTTGATTCTTTCTTGCCTTTTACAATTACGTTTTGTTTTGTTTTGTTCCAGGTGAGAGGCTGGAACTGGCATGCTTGAGCCCCTGGAGTCAGGTCTCTGGTCTAGAACTCAGGTTATATTCAAACAGAATCAAAAGAGCTGGGTGACCACGCAACTAGGTAGAGGTTGGATTCGTCTATACAGCTAGGGTATGCGAAGAAGGTTGTAAGGTATGACTGGTTTTCAGAGATGGATTTACCTTCCTGCCTACCAGAAGTACTAATCATGTAGATTTTCTGCCTAGGATGGGCTACTATGAGTGTCTTCCAGTGGTGATGAAAGGAGGAGGGGACAGTGACTGTTCTGAATGCCTTGGGCAATCATCTGACACAGCAGCTTCTTGCTCTATGAAAAGTGAAGTCTGCACTTAAACTCCTGTGTTGTAGTTGATTTGGTGGCCAACTCAAGGCTCTTGAGTGCGGGTGAATAGCTCTTGGCTTCTGCTCTTCTGGATATGACACTATCCACACTCACAGAAACAGAGGGAGAGGAAGGTGGGGGTGGGTGGGAAGAGAATTTGTGGCATTATTTGTGCTCAAATCCTCTTAAACACGAACACTTTCCTGAGACTTGCTCTACCTCTCCATTTCATTTTCTTCCTCTCCTTCCTTCTTTATAAGCTAAATCATGTGTCCATAAGAAAAACAAAATAAAAAACCACCCCTGCCTCAAGTTTTACTTCCAAGGAGCTGGCTTCAGTGACTGTGCCCCTGAGTTGCTTTTCTGTTGTTCTGACAAAACATCATGAGCAGAGCGACTTACAGAGCGTTTAACTGGGTTTACAGTTTCAGAGGATCAGAGTCCATGATGGCAGAGCAAAATCATGGCAGCAAGAACAGCTGAGAGTTCACATCTTTAGTCACACGTAGGAGGCAGAGGGAGCACACTGGGAATGGTCTGTCTTTTCCCCCAGTGACACAGCTCCTCTGAGAATATCACACCTCCTAATCCTTCCCAAACAGTTCAACCAACTGGGAACTATGTTCAGATATGAGCCTGTGGGAGTCATTCTCGTTCAAAGCACCACTAGTTTCAGTCTCTGCTTTGTGTGACACCTGCCCTAGGACAGACCAGCACTGAGACAGAAGTTGGGGTGTCCTCCCAGCACTGAGACAGAAGTTGGGGTGTCCTCCCAGCACTGAGATAGAAGTTGGGGTGTCCTCCAGGCACAGTTAGAATGTCTCCTCTTGTAGGCCTATGGTTAAATAAATAAAAAGAAATATGTTTATTTGAAAAAAAATAGGGTAGGAATTTGGTGCATGACTCTGGAGACTTGAGCCTGTGGGAAAGGATAAGATAAGAAAGTTAAGAATTTAAATACAGTGGGCGCTCCACTTTGTGGGGTCAGGGACTGTATGCGCTCTGTTTATAGCTGTACCTCTACACAGGATAATAGTTTTATGTAATAAATCTGAAGCAACAGGAGATAAAGTCTCTGTAGTCAGGATGTTCAGCTGAGAGAAAATTGGAAAAAGAGGGAACGCTCTCAGAAACCTATGCTTTTTTTTTGCACCCTCTCTTCTAGTAAAGCCTCACGTTTGGCATGTTCTTAGGAGTCTGAGCTCACAAGTTCTCATCCAGAAGAGAGACCTTTCTAGCCAAGGCTTCCTCCTTCTTCTACACCTCCTTCTACTAGCTTTCCTAAATCAAAACACACAAACGGTTTAGTGGACATCTACCTTAGCCTTCAAGTATTTTTATTAATGTTATTTAAATTTGCATACTATAAACCAGGTAATAACTCATATTATCTTAGAGCTTATATAGGACTAACAAATCTATGACTTAAATATCAAAGTCATAAAATTAGTAAAATTAACGATTCTAACGCTAATAGAATGCGGTATAACATTTTGCTAAAATGGAATTCACATGTTATGGCGTGGACTGAAGCCAGCTCCTCCACAGTTCCAGTGCCCTGGCACTGATCCTTTCCCCTGTCCCTCGACTTTTCTGTATTCAAATTCCTTCCAAACCTTACTTTGTATAAAACGCACCCTGCTGTTTTTTAAGCTTTCAGCAGATGAAAATGCATTTATATGTCAAATCTATCTCTGTCTGCATTAGCCTGATGAACAAAGTAGCTTTGCTTAGCATTAATGCGCTCACAGAGCAAACAGGAAAGCTGGAAACAGGTGGTCCCCAGAGTAAAACAGTGGATGTTCAGGTAGATTAGGATGGGTGAGCTTGTGGGAGTATAACATCATGCAGCTAAACTATATGTTGACGTGTTTGTCTTATTATTTTATTGTGTTCTTCCACCTCTATCTCTATTTCTTCCTTCATTCCACCCTAATCCCATCCACCCTCAGCACTAGGCAGGAGAGACGAGGGGGAAAGAGGAATGTAGACCTCTGTAGGCTACTTCCTGCTGATTAGAGTCACTGGGTTCCTTGGGGCAAGTCTGATCTTTGTCCTCAGAATAACTAGAAATCCAGCAAACCAACAATAGCAAATGTAGGAGCAGGAGGAAGCAGCAGCAGTCGGGGCAGCAGCAGGGGGAGCAGCAGCCATCACAGGCCTTCTTGGGGCTCTGGCATTTATTCCTTCTCCAGAGTCCTCAGAATTAAACTATCTGCAGCTGGCAAAAATCATGCCACTCCTAGAACATGAAACAATTGTCGTTAATGGCTGTGGACAAACTGAAGCAGCTCCATATCCCACACCTGGGATTAAAACAAAAACATATTATATAATGTAATGGGCTTTTAAAGAAACCAAAACTCTCACTACAACTGTGTACATGCATATTGTACATATGAGGTACTACCAAACATAGCTTTAAGATGGCAAACTGAAACTCTCTTTAAAAACTCCTGAACTCTTGAAGATGCCTGTTCCCAAGTCATCCCAGTCTGGGATGTTGCCTCTGTATACAGCTGTAGTCCTGCCACAGCCACATGTTGTATGTCAGGCCTGACATGAGGTCTAAACTCCATTCCACCTTTGCCTTTCAGTCAGGTACACAGGTGGAGGGCCTGATAAACAGCCCCCAGGCCCTAGAGAGGTTTACATACTATTGAGGTACCTGACGGCCAGAGGGTGGAGCCGATTAAGCATTCCTCTCCAGCCCCTCCCTTCTCTTCCCCTCCCTATTTAACTCAGGTTCGCCCTGGGTTCTTGGGGGTGTGCATCCAGATCCATCCACCATCTGCCATGCC
Organism: Rhabdomys pumilio; assembly: GCA_030674055.1. Classification (NCBI taxonomy): domain Eukaryota; kingdom Metazoa; phylum Chordata; class Mammalia; order Rodentia; family Muridae; genus Rhabdomys; species Rhabdomys pumilio. Next base: position 49,724,989 of record JANHMN010000009.1, on the reverse strand, counting down.
AATAAACCGGTTTTGAAAACCCAAGGACTTCCTCGTGTGTTGGGACTGTGCCGTGAGGAACGGTGGTGAATAGCTGGGCCTAACTTCCAGCTGGAGGAACCCAGGGCATTCTCAGTTGACTACACACAGCATGGTGTGAGAGACCCTGTGGTTCCCCAGCCGTTTTTATTTTTTTTCCTACAGTTGTATCATGCATAGGAGGATTTAATTATCTTTTTTTACCTGGATACTTTTATATATCTAGCTATCACATATGCTGACCCGTGCATTAAAGAACAACCAACAAGCAACATTCACTGAGTGCCAAACTCAACTGCCTCTTCCCAAGAATTCTAAAATATATTAATATAATGTTATTATGATTTACATTCTAAAAATAAGAAGTCTGGGACCAGAGAGTTCAGCAGAGTTACTCAAGAAGAGTCAAGTCTGAGTCAGAGCTTGGAATCAATTTGAAGCTCCCAGTTCTACTTTTTCCTTTATCTCCTGAGTGTTGAAAGGTGCAGTGCGTGGTAGGTACTTAATACAGAGGCTTTTCTTTTTAATGATTATAAGAATGGAGAGCTGTTTACACTGGACCAGTCTGTATGCTCTCTGAGCCTAACTTCCCCTGTGGTCCAGAAGAACAAAAAAGTAAGATTAATATACACCCCTCAGAACCACTCACATGTCTGACATATAGTAGATACACAAAGCATACTAATTTGAACTGACTTGACTTCCTCCTGTGACCCACTCTGGGAATGTTGTCTAAGCTATGTTTGAATGGGAAAATAGACATCGAGGAGAGAAGTATGGTTTGAATGACGATGGTAACTAGGTGGAGAGCTTTGGCTATGCCCTCCTGAGACCCGATGCAAGCCTGGCTGGTTAGACAATGCTTGCATGGGATGAGAGAGCAACAACTCGTGGAATTACGTATCAAGTTCAGAGCCACTGAAACAAACTGTATAAATGATAATGTGGTGAAGTCAGTGGTCTCTGGGGATGGGGGCGGGGAGCCAGGACACCCAGAAATGGCAGCATGGAAATGGCAGGGTTTGGGTGGAAATGACAGGGTCTACAGCTAGCCCTTGCAGGAGAGCCTTGCTGAGTGGCTTGTAAAATGGCCTTTGAATTTCTAGAAGGACAGAGCCTCCCATTAGATCGAGGAGGATGAGAAGTTTCTTGGGATCTGCTGGGATTGAGCTGCCTACTTCCCTCTGGCCAAGAGAGGTCCTCAGATCAGGCTGAGGATTCTTGGGTTCCACCATTCATTTGTTTTCCTTCCTCTTGCCATTGGGTTTCACTATTCCCAAACTTTGTAGGGTTTTGTTTTCCTGAGGTTCAGCTATCTTCTCTTCTGTGGCATTTACAGACTCCTGTCCTGCCAGGAAAAGGTCCTCCTGTTACTGGTGTATGTGTGTTGGAAAGTGGGGGGGGGGCACCGAGCAGGGTCAGCACAGTCGGGCTGATCTTGTGTTCTCTTTGCCCACTTGGGCGAGATAACATGGGGCATACTTGCAACTCCATCCTCAGTGTCTGAGAAATTGCAAGTGTTTCACTGATGGCTCTCTTTTTAAAGCTGAGACATCGTTCCACACATTGTCTGAGATGAGGAGGAAGGAAGGAATGCAAGTGACCTTCTTCATGATCCGTCTATGCCATACTGTACTAAGGTCCTGAAATACATCAGCTCACAGCAATCCAGTGAGCTTGCTACTGACCAAGATTCAACTGTGGTTTACCTGAATGGTATGGAAATGAAGGGTCAGAGTTCAACTCAAGTTCCCTGGTCCTAGTGACTATGTGAACCCACCTGAACCCAACATGGGGTCTTTGACTTCTCCCTTTCCCCTTCCCATTCTTACTCTATCTTCTCTTCTCTCCCAATGAAGAAGCAAAAGTGCTTGTGACTAGTAAATTTTTGTTCTTCATCTCACCTCAGACACTCCCCCTTAAAGCACTGCCCATTCTTCTGGTATTTTCTGAGGTACTTCCAACCCCATGTAAGGATTCCATGTTTAAGGAATTAGTTTTGTTAATTCATGACCATAGGTTTGTACCATGATTTTGTGTATTTTTCCTTCACAAAAACAAAACCAAGGAACTGACAAAACCATCATGCCTTGACTTTTAAATCCGAAAGGGCAAGTCCTATTCTGTGTAGCCAGCCTGTAACAAGCCCACAAGTAACACTGCACATTTTTCCTTTTCCTTTTCCTTTTTTTTTTTTTTGAGGTGTTTTTTTTTGGGGGGGAAGGGGGAACAATGTTCTCTTTCTTCTTCTCTGTTCTGGGCACAGAGAGAACTACCCTACAGTTCTGGAACCTTCCAATCTTCCTCTAAACAGACCCATGATTACATAGTCTCAGTGAAGCTTGACTTGACTTCCCCTGTGCTGAATCCAGGTGTTCCTCAGTACTGTGGTGATGGCTGCCCCTCCATCACTACTCTCTACAGCTCCCCTCCCCAACGTCCAAGTCAAGAAGAATGAAGCCAGATGCTCTGTCTTGGAAACCAAAAAGTAAGTCCTCACCCCTCCCAAATGGCAGCCCTGGGCTGGCTCCTTTCCACCCCCCACCCCCATGGGCAGTACCTCTTCCCAAACCACCGAGAGAGGCATTTCCTCTTGGGTTTCAGGCTCACTGAAACCTTTCTGTTTGCTCTAGCTCTGTAACTCCTTTCTGAGTTCCTTTTCTTCCTCATCTCCATCAAAGTATAAAAATAAAAAGAAAGCCTCACGTTGAGTTTCCTTCCTACTTTCATCACGGGCTAAAGCAAAGTACAGACATTTATACACAACACCAGAGTTACAGGTGTGAAGGAAATGGGGGTGGGGGTGGGGGTGGGTGGGAGAATAACTTCTCTCCTGCAAGGTCCCATCTGAGAACAAGCCTAGAAAAACCCAGAAGTAGGTACTGGAACCTGGCAAATGTGCTTGCCTCAAGGAGCCTGTAGCAGTGAGCAGAGGACTGGGGGATGCTGGTGTGATGAGTGGATTACCTGAAGCTCCTCTGGCCTCAGCAGGAGCCTGATCACCTAAGAGCTATCCGGGGGTTTCCTTGTAATGTTGTGTGCACACTGAGAATTGCTGACCCCAGGGACAGTTCGTTAGTCATTAGCACAGAGGTAGGACTCTAGAAGATGTTGGGATTTTATGGTTCAGTGACTAGGTAAGAAAAGGGACTACACTGGGACCAAAGAATAATCACAATCAGCATTGTTCCATAGTTTTTAATCTGCCTTCATTTTTTTTGTTTTTTGGAAAGTTCTCCATTTCTTTCTTTCTTTTCTTTTCTTTCTTTCTTTTTCTTTTTTCTTTTTTTTTGGGGGGGGGGGTTTGAGACAGGGTTTCTCTGTGTAGCCTTGGCTGTCCTGGAACTCACACGGTAGACCAGGCTGGCCTCGAACTCAGAAATCCGCCTGCCTCTGCCTCCCAAGTGCTGGGATTAAAGGCGTGCACCACCACTACCCGGCAAGTTCTCCGTTTCTGCACACTGGAAATGTATCTTCTAGTGGCGGACACAGTCCCAGAATATTCCAGCCACCTTTTCTAAATAGATTTATTGATCTGATGAAATGTTTACACTGAGGAAAGGACCCCTTTCGTCCTGTGGACATTTGGCCAATGTTCACTGAAGCAAGTCACGCTAATGTTTACGAGGGTTTGTGTCGATTAGGAAGGGAAGGCAGCTCTGCTGACCTCTAACCGTGATTGTCTATTCTTGTCACAGTGCCGGAGCCTTAGGGAGAGCTATCGGGTGTCATCGTCTTTGAACACTTCCCTATTGTCTCAAGCTGGCAGACCCCTTCTTTAATAAATTGTGAAGCCAGATGATTTAATGGCTAATGTGCGTCTGCACCGATCCCCAAAGGAACCCCAGGCCCTAGGGAAACCTGCTTTCAAAGTGTGTTTACAGCTACCAACCCTTATACTCCAGTACCTCCCTCTGACTTCCTAGCCTGCATCTTCTTGTGCTGGCCCCGCCCCTACCCCTCTTCTTCAGAGGATTCTCGCCTCAGTCCTGCCTCCTGTGCTCTCCACGTGTCCCCTCCTCTATGGATTTCTGAATCCTAGACCATAAATGATCCTTTTCTTCTTGACCTAATCTTTTCATTTCCGCAGGCCTTTCCCAATTCCACTTCCAAGTGCTTTCTTGGCCTTCTTACTATGTCCTCCAGGGGGCGCGATTCGCTGCATTACCCTATCATCTGAGGTCACCCATGGCTTTCAGCTCCTCCCTGCAGGGCATCTCTTAGCCTCTACTCTTCCTGCTCTAACCCAGCGGACTCTTGCTTCTAGTCTGCCTTCACCCTCGGCAGGGTTGATGGGACCCAGGGTCCGGTTTTGTCTGGAACACTTAACTCTTGCTTTTCCTGCCTCCTCTTGTGCCTTGACTCCTCAGCCTCCAGCCAGTTTCCTCTCCACCTCAGGTTCTTCGTATGCCTTTCTTTGGCTAACCCTTTCACTGTTATCACTTTATTTACAACTTACCCAGAGTTGACTTTCCGGTACAGGCAATATACGGGAAGCCCACTTTCTCATCACCAGACTTTTAATGCTTTTAGCACGACCTTGAAGCTCATTGCTTAAATGAGTGATTACATTAGGGGCTTAGGACAGTTATCAGTTGGAGTTCCTGATCTAAGAATATTTGTTGGCAGAGCTATTTGCTCACGTGTGGGCAGTTTGAGGAAGCAAACTAGGACTGGTGAAGCTCCCAGGGCTTGTAATAATTGTCCCTGCTGCTGAAGGGACAGCAGGATGGGATGGTTGCCTGGATAACTGGGGGCCAGCTGCCATTATGCATGAGAAGCTGCCGAACCGGAGATGCAGTGTTTACAGAGGAGGGCAGTCATAATCCAAACGGCCACCTGGCAAGGCATACGAATGAAATGAAATGAAAAATCTCTAATAATATTAATTTACTGCCATCTGCCTAGAGCATAGTTGCAGGGCAGGGGAGGCGGGGCTTCAGATCTTGGAGATAACACTTCCTTTCCAGTGTCTGTCTGTGTCACTGGCAGTTGTAGGCAGATGGACACCAGGGTCAGAGCAATTGAGCTTACTTTGGGTGCTAAGGTGGGAAAAGGCGATGGCGTTTGTACCTGATTTGTTTACAGGTTTGCCTAAAAGCTGTTTTGTCTCCTTGAAAGAAATATGGAAAATGAAACTGGTCTAAAGCATACCCTTATTCTTGAAATATTATTAACTTTGATCCTGGATCGCCTTTGTTGGAAGGTACAAATGTGTGTGTATCTATGAGCCATTGATCTTTCTCCAAGGGGTGGGGGGATGTTCTCAAGGTACCAAGTGTCACACAACTTTAGAGGGAGGGGTGGTCTGGTCCCCACAGTTCACTCCCCTTTCCTCGAGAATAAAACTGCTTTTCATTCACTTCAGGTTAAATGACTTAGGGCGGCTGATAATACACATTGTGTCACCCAGCCAAATCTTACAGCCAGGAGGCACACAGTTTTCCTCTGTGTCTGAGTGAATTTGTTACCAAGTTTTCTTCTAGCTGACAAGCAACTGGGGAGTGTCTATCGATGGCATGGCAGGCCAACAGCATGGGTCAGAGAAGGGGAGATTAGATGGAAGGCTACTCTGCCGCTGATTAACAGGTGGTCTGAAACATGTTTCTTAATCTTCCCAACATTCATAAACAGTACCAGGGGATATCTTTGAGAAGGCGAAATGGTTTTGGATGAGCTCCGGAGTCAGAAAGAGTAGAGGTCAAAATCTCATTTTACTGAGATTTTACTGAGAATGTGAGAGAGTGAAGGTACCTGGCCTCCAAGCCCCTGGGTCTGTGGAACGAGGAAAGCGATACAATTGGTGGTAAGGTTTAGGTTTTAAAAAGGTTATCTGAGGAAAAGCTCTTAGCAGGATGGCAGTGAAACAAAACATTCAGGTGTGGGGTGGGAAAGCCATGAGGCTGGGGGAGCCAGTCCGGGGCAAGAAGTGTCCAAACCCCAAAAATCTTATCCTGAGACTAGCAGGAGTGGGACTGTTTTCCTCCTGGCTCTGGGCCTGAATGTCCCAGAGTGCACCTAAGCCTTACAGCCCTCTGCCACCCTTGCAGTGGTCACTAGCCTAGTGGCCAGATAACAGGTTTAACTTCCTCTCTCCCTAGAAGTAATCACCTGGAATTCCTCCTCCTCCTTCGAATGAAGCATTTGCAGCACCTCAGTCCCAGCCAATGATGCACACTCACCCAGTAAATCCCTACCCACTCCCTAAGGTTTATATAGCTCTGGTTATCCCCAGTTGAGAGAGAGAGAGAGAGAGAGAGAGAGAGAGAGAGAGAGAGAGAGAGAG
>JANHMN010000009.1:49708204-49718675 GCA_030674055.1 Rhabdomys pumilio | reverse complement strand
GAGAGAGAGAGAGAGAGAGAGAGAGAGAGAGAGAGAGAGAGAGAGAGCTGTGTATCCCCTCACTGTGGCTGCCCAGGATCCTGCTAACCCACCAACCCCGTTAAACTTCATTCCTTCCAGTCCAGCCAGGTGCACAATGGTGTTTAGACACCCCGAGGGCAGAAGCAGACCCAGGCAGCACTCAGGATTTTGTTAGGACTGGGTACTCTATCTGGCTGCCCAGACCCTGCACAGTGTCCTTGAATGTGAGTGGAGTCTGGGAATAGGGCACACTATCATTCTTGTGATGCTGCTGTATTCTATGGGAAATGGAAGCATGGTCCAACGGAACGCTGCCCCGGAAAGCTCATAAGAGCAGTGAGTTTGGCTCTATCGGCTCAGAAAGACAAATCAGAGAGCATCCAAAGAGACATGAACATTGCACAGACCCATGGGAACATGACTGCAGGAGAAGTGGTGGCCTTGGGAGCTGAGTGTGACACCAGGCTGGCAGCTAATAAGAATGTAGGGTGCCCGCTCTACCATAAGAACTGAATCCTGCCAACTGGCCAAGGGCTTTTGGCAACGTAGATAGCCAAGGCATTTATTGTAGCATGGGAGACTCCAAGAAGAGGGACCCAGTTTATCTGGCCGCACACTTCTGCTCTTCTGAAAGCTTGTGGCAATAAGTTAGTCTTGTTTCAGCTTCCTGCTTATGCTAATTGGTTCCCAGAGGCAGAAGACTAATCTCCTCCCTAGACTTCCTCAGCACCTTTCTCCTGCCCTCTGATGCACCCATCTCTTCTCTTAATTGCTGCTGGCTGCTGCAAATCCCAACTGCATAAATCATTATGGTGCAGGATTTGGAGGAGTCTCTCTCCTTCAAGACTCCCTTCAGAATGTAAACACCTTCTCTGACTGTGTTCTCTTGCTTAATGGAGGAAGGGGTTATAGACCCTGTGGCTTTAAAAAGGAATAAAAATATCTTCATAGCCAAGCCTTTCCAGGAAGGCTTGACACATCCTGTGGAAGCTTTTTCTTCATGTTGCTTCCTGTTTGACACCATGAGTCTCTCTGTACAAAGGGCTTGCTTGAACCTGAAGCCAGACTGAGCTAAATGATCCGTTGAGTGCTTTCGGTCTTATTGGGTATACAGTATACAGGGAAAAGAGGCCTTAAGCTAGAGTGACATAAACAAGAACTGATTAACTGCACTGTTAGTGTCTTTTACAAAGAGGGTAGACTGTTGGAGAACTTGAGCATGGGGATTCAAGGAAGGCTTTCCTGAGGAAATTACCATTATGAGACCAGAGGAATGAATAGGAATTGACTAGGCTGAGAGGTAATAGACTCTCTGAGAACACCAGCCTGTGAAAAGGCCCCGGGGCAGGAAGAGAAAAATTCATCATCCTGCTGGTAGAAGCTCTTGAAGGCCAGTGTAAGTCTTTTGGCTTTTGGTGTACTTCTAAAAGAGGTCTCTCACCACCCAGGCTTCTGTTTGATTGGATCCCTCCACTGTCAGTCTGAGGATAGACCATAAAGGGACAAGACGTCAACCAGGAGATGATGGCAAGATCCAGGCAAGAAGAGTTGGTGGCTGGGCAAGGAAAGTGGTTAGATAGAAGGTGGGCCAGGCTTTTCTGACAATGCAAATGGAATGGAAATTTGTGACTCTCAGTTCTTTGGCCCAGTAGCCTAAAAACGTGTATTGCGCTATAGACATAGGTAAAACTAGCAGAGGAGTGGGGATCACTGGATATACTCCAGAATATTTCCTGCTTGCCAGTTATTCATTCTGTCATATGCCATCAATCTGCTGGGGAGATGTGACTGAGGTCAGAGCAATGGGGATTCTCCCACAATCCTTCCTAATATCTCAGACTTGGGTTCCCACAGATGCACTGCTGGCATCTGCTGGAACAGTCACAGATGGAGCACCGTGGCCAGCAGGCTTCTCTGCTGTTCTCTCCGGTCTCTGTTCTGAGCAGTCCCAGCAACCCACTCTTCTTTTTTTTTTTTTTTTTGCCATCCACTCTGATTGATCTGAACCCAATTTATTGATCATTCTGCATGGCAGAGCTGCTATGGGTGGAGCCGCTGCTCTTTCTAAAGCTCATACATTTTCTAGTTTTTCACTTCTAGATAAAAGAGGGCGTCCAGCTAGTCCCAGAGATGCCCCCCCACCAACTTCTATTTCCACTCCCAGCCCTCCCATGCCCTACCTCTCCCAACACCTATCTTCATCCCCACACCCCCCTCACCCTCTCTCCCACCCAGTTCCCTCTCTCAATCCACCTCTGGTGACTATTTAGTTTCCCCTTCTGGGTGAGATTCACACCTCCTTCCTTATTACCCAGTTTCTTTGGGTCTGTGGATTGTAGCATGGTTGTCCTGTACTTTATGGCTAGTATCCACTTATAAGTGAGTACATACCAAAAGGGAGTGACCCTAGCTGCAGGGGATATAGAGTCTGAAATGGTTACCTCCTGTAGCCAGGCAAGATGTCAACTGGAAGAAAGGGGACATCAATCTACCCACAAAATCTTCAACCCAAAATTTGCTCTGCCTAGAAGAGGCTCAGGATAAAGAGGGGGTAGAGACTAAGGGAATGGCCAACTAATAACTGGCCCAACTTGAAACCAATCCTATGGGAGAGAGCCACCCCTGACATATTAATGAAACTCTGCTATGCTTGCAGACAGGAACTTAGTGTAACTGTCCCCTGAGAGACTTCACCCAGCAGTGGATGGAAACAGATGCAGAGACCCACAGCCAAACATCAGGCAGAGCTAGGGAAGTCTTGTAGAAGAGCGGGTGCAGGGGGATAGGATTGAGCAGGCTGGAGGGTCAAGGGCATCACAAGATGACCCACAGAGTCAACTAACCTGGACCCGTGGGGGCTCACAGAGACTGAACCACCAACCAGAGAGCATGCAGGGGCTGGGCATAGGCCCCTTCCACATTTGGAGCAAATGTGTACCTTGGTCTTCAGATGGGTCCCCTAACAACTGGAGTAGGGGCTGTCATTGGATCCTCTTTCCCTAGCTGGACTGCCTGGTTAGAGCTCAGTGGGAGAGGATGTACTTAGTACTGCTGGGACTGGATGTCCCAGGGTAGGGTGGTACCCAAAGGGGGGCTTCCCCTTTTCTGAGGAAAGAGGAAGGGTAGTGGGGGAGGGACTTGTAAAGGTAGAACGAGGAGGAGAGGAGGGAGGGGCCGTAATTGGGATGTAAAATGAATTTAAAAAATAAATCAAATTAAAGAAAAAGAAAGACAGAGGGTGGACAGATCGTCTCAGAGTCTCTCCTCTGTGACTAAACTGTTACCATCTAGATCTTGGTCAGATTGGTTTGCTCCGCCAGTTAAAGAATTAAAAGGCGGGAAAGATCTCAGATATAAGTAGCAGCAGGCAGGTAATAAGCCTTATTACAAGTGAAGAGAGAGAGAGAGAGAGAGAGAGAGAGAGACAGAGAGAGAGAGAGAGAGAGAAGCGCATAGAAATATTCTGTCGACAGCAGTAAAACAGACGACCAAAATCTGTTTTCCCGCTGGAGAGCTGGGATTTTAAGTGGTCTGGTGGCCGGGGATAGGCCTTGGATAGGCCTGGGATAGGTAAAGACAGAATGAGTTCTGGAAAGGAGTCCAGTCTCATCTGGCTCAGGCAGGTAACAACTGACACCATCCGTGTCTCATCTGCCTGTAAGAAATATAGGGAAAGAGGCTCCACCTCTCTCTTCCTCATTACTCACTGCTCTTCAGATGATAAAAAGAAAAATTGTTTAGTAAAAGTCTGATTTTTTTTTTCCTAGACCATGCCTTGCTAGCTGACAGAGTTTATTCAGCAGAGCCAAAGCATCCAGGGAGGTTTCCTTCACCAGAACTCCATTGCCAAGGCCCGGGCTGCCGCTCTGTGCTTTGTAATGGCCATGTGAAGTCACCTGGGTCCTCACCAGTGACAGGTCAGGGGACATACATTCCAGGTTCTCTGGCCGTTTGCACGAGGTGAGCAGACTGGCTATGGAGGGAGGAGTTTCGCCATGTTCCTCTCATGAGCAGAAGCACTTGGCTGGTGCATTGCTCACTGTCCTCTGTCTGGGTTCCCTACGGGCCACAGATGTCAAGAGAGTGTCACAAAACCCTAGAGCCCTGCCATCACTGGTATTTCCCCCCTGTTAACCTTCTGTGTTGCCTCCCTTCTTCTTATTAGAATCATTCCCTCCTAGAATCATTCTACCTCCCTACTCCATCTTCAGAATAAGTTTAAGAGAAGGAAGAAAAATATTCATTTATTAATGATACTCCTCTCAATTTCAAGTAACAAAAAAAATGTTTTTCTTTTTTCTGTGTCTGTTTTACAGTTTGCCAGCAGGTGTGGCCCAGATTAAAGGCGGATCTTCCCACCTCAAAAGATGCAGATTAAAGGTGGGTCTTCCCACTTCAGTTAACTTAATGATGATGATGATGATGATAATGATGATGATGATGATATTAAATAATCCCTTTAGTCAAGAAAAAATTCCCATATGGGTGTAACCAATGGCTTGGGTTTTAGTTAATTCTAGATGTAGGCAAGTTGACAACCAGGAATAGTCAACACAGAAGGTGTGACCAAATGTTTGTCAAACTATGACCATGATAAAGTGTCATATAAGGGTTCACTACATGGTACCCTTGGGAGTATGCTCAAGGAAACACAAACAAAAGCAAAGTCCCATCTCTCTAGCTGGAATGAAGTCCCTGGATGTCCAAGGGGCTTGCTTGCCCCTTGCAAGCCAGCCACAGCTGGTCTGAAGTCACTGTGTGAAGCAAAAGGCAGCCCTCAGGAGTCCAGGTAGGATGCAGAACTGAGCTGAGAGCTTGGCACCTGGCACACAGAATGTGGAGGAATGCTACCGCAGAGAGGAGGGTTGGAACACAAAGGCTCTGGGAAGGGGATCAACAGACCAGGGCAGGGCTTCAGTGTCAACAAGGAGCCGTAATCTCTGGCCCCGTGCCTGGGTCAGAGCACCCCTGCATCTTCCCACATTCACACCACTGACACTAGAAGCAGGAGAGCCCTTTTGTTTGCGGTATCCCTCCAGCACCTTTCAATGGGAAAGCTTGCCATGGCTTACACTCTGAAGGAAAGAGGCTCAATGGAGGCCTATCCATTATGCGTAACACAGACTGCAGAGCGATTCTGGATCTGGGAAGCAACAGATTGCTACTGGATATAACTCCCAGCAGTCCTCCACTGAGAACGATTGATTCCTACACTAGTCAAATCCAGAGAACAGTAGCGACCCAGGAATTAGGGGGCTGAGAAATGGAAAGTTACTGTTCCATGCATGTAACCTATGAAACCAAGGTCTAAAGACACACAGATGCAATAGTTGCACAACTATGTGTGTGTAATTAATTCACTAAATGATGTACACAGAATGGTGAAGATGGCAAGTGTCACTTTTGTCTCAAGAAAAACTATGGTTAGGAGCTGGAGAGATGACTCAGTGGATTAAGTGGCTGCCATGCAAGCATGAGGACCAGGGTTCAGATCCCCAGTCCCCACATAAATACTGGGTAAGCAGCTGCTTGTAATCTCATTGTTCAGGAGGCAGAGACAGGAGATTGTGGAGCAAGCCTGCTAGCAAGAATAGCTGAATTGCAAAGCTCTGTACTCAAGTAAAAAACTCTGCCTTAATAGGGTGGAAAATGGCTGAGGAAGACTCCTAACCTCAACCTCTGGCCTCTGGCCAATCATATGCATGTGTACAATCATACACGTATGCACCTCTGTCCATCGAAACACACACACACGCACACGCACACGCACACACACACGCACACATGCATGCGTGCACTGATAGTTCAGTTACCTCGTTCCTCTCTCATAACTGTTTCTCTATCTGTTGTCTTTGTCATTTCTGTTTCTCAGTCCGCACACAAAAGCATGGCCCTTAATGGCCTCTCCATCTGTCTCCCCTTTCACTCAAAACACCAGACTGTGTGCTCTCAGAATTCTCGCCCAGATTCTGTTGGAAGCCGTGCAGCAGCTATTGTCCAAAGTTCACTTTCCATAGAGTGTCTGTGCTATGCTCCAGCACTAACTTTGACCACTGGAGCCAGTACAATCTAGTCAGACTCATTCTCACATTGTTTATGTGGGTTTTGGGAAGCAGGAGAAAAAGGTGAGGGAAGACTATTGATCAAGCTAGAGGGATTATTTGATGACTTCTCCCTCAAGTCTTCCCACTAAGAATGCCAGGAAATATAAACAAATAAATATTTTTTAAATCCACATTAAAAAGTGAAAACAATGCTTAAAATGACACCAGATCAGGCAAATCACCTTTCCCGCTTTCTCCCTCTGCTAGTAGCCTGAATTAATAAGAGTCACGTAGCCAAACAATATTTATCAAGCTCATTAATCTAGATTGTTTTTTAAGCAGCCACAAAACTGCGGAAGCATTTACACATACAGCAAGATGTGGGTCTTATGTTAAGAGACTGGAAATCAACACTGGCTGTTACAGCAGTTGTCATCTTCTGCCTTGCAGCCGTCAATCCTCAGCTGATAGATATTCCAGTCAGGTGCCCCAGAGGCATACTGGTCTGTATCTTGACAGGCAATGTGCATATTGGCTCCAGACTATTGGATGGAAAACTGCAGAAATTCTCCGAGCTATAAACACAGAGTGTGCCATCTATTAGCTTGGACCACCTCCTAAGCTATCGTCATAGCAATATGTGGTGGTTTTTCTAAGGAGAGATCTATCCAAATCTGTCTTTGGATGCAGAATCCAGGAAGTCTGGGTTTTCTCACTGGCTTGGTTGCAGACACACTGAAAATGGGCGAGTCATTTCTGTCTTTGTCTGCTTCTCTCCATCTGGTGAACGTGGATTCTGACACTCACCCTCAGACAATGTCTGCAGAATGTTGGATGGTCCTTGCTGGTAGGCAGTATGTACGCACAAACTTCAAGTTTTCTTCTCTGTCCTTAAATGTGTATTCTTTTCTTCTTAGAGAAACCTAGTTTGAAATTTAAAGTATTTTAAAGCATAGGCATGGAACAATACAAACTCATTTTAGTTCTAGAAGGTATTTTTAAAATGAAGGCCCACTCCTATGGCATACTCCAAAGGAACAAATTAACATTTTTCTCTGATGTAAATGCCTACAATAACAATTTACCATCTTCTTTATTCTTATGATCAACCTCAAAGTATGTATGTGTTGTGTCCATTTAGAAAGATAAGGCTCTTGGCTTATTTGTACTCCACCCTTAAAAACTGCCAGATTTTATTCTCTGTTCTGTGAGACACTTCTAGAGATGTAAATGGTACCTCCAACCTTCCGTCTCCCTGTTTATTACCTTGGCAGTGCCTCTTACTGTTCCTCTCAGACAACAGGTGATTTAGCAGTTCCTGTTTCTGTGTTTCAGTTGGTTTTGAGGTTTATAAATAGAATTTCTAGTTGTTTTTTTTTTGTTAAGAGAAAATTATATATTATGTAACAAGTGTCATTCTGTTCAAATAAAAATATGTATTGATTACATTCTCTGAGCCAGACACTGCTCTAAGTTCTATGGATAATTTATAAACGTAACAATATCTCTGCCTAGACAGAACTTACTCTTATTTTAAAATTGTATTTTATTTATATGTATATGTGTATGTGTATGTGTATGTGTAAGTGTATGCCATATGAGTGCAGTACCTGCAATGGCCAGATGAGGGTGTCAGGTTCCCTGGAGCTGGGGTTGTGGGTGGTTGTGAGCTACCCGAGATGGATGTTCCAAACAGAACTAAAGTCCTCTGAAAAAGCAGCAAATGCTGTTAATTGTGGAATCATTTCTCCAGCCCATAACTTGCACTTTTAACATATGTGAGGTTGCAGTAAAAGGCATCTTGGAGGATGCCTCACCAGACACTGAATCTGTGCATACTTCCATCTTGAGCTTCCAGCCTCCATATTTCAAGGAATAAACTTTTCTTCTTACTAAGCTACATAGCTTACAGCATTCTATAAGAGTATCTTGAAGACGCCATGTGATACCGTGAGAATCAGAAAAGCCAACCACAGAATGGGAAATAGAGTTGCAGGTCCTACGTAACAAAGGGTTCTATCAAGACGGTAAAAAGGACTCGTACTACCTAACAATAATGTGGAAGTTCTAGGAAAGTTAACATCAAGACCACAATGAGAAATAATGTCACACACAGTATGTCTTGAATAAGGCTGACTAATAATCACAGCTGATGAGGCCATGCAGAAACTGAAAACTGCTTATGTCATTGGATGAATAGAAACAGTGCAGCAAATTCAGAAGAATCTGTGGATCCTCACAGTGTTACAAAGAGTTACCAGAGATTCTACTCCCAGGCACATTTAAGCCTTGCTTTGCATTCTCACAACCTTGTATGTAAATATTCACAGGGCCATTACATTATTCATATTCCAGATGTAGCAACCTTGTATGTAAATGTTCATAGGGCCATTATGTTATTCATATTCCAGATGTAGAACCACCCAACACCCGTGATCTGATGAATGAACGCACAAAGGAAATGTAGATCCAGATCATGTATCAATCCTTTGTCTTTCTGTCTGTCTCTCCCTCTTCTCTCTCCCTCTGTCCCTCTCTGTGTTTCTTTGTTTCTCTTTCTCTGTGTTTCTGTCTCTCTCTATCACTGCCTACCTCTCTCTGTCAGTCTCTCCCCCTCCCTTTCTTCTTCTTCTTCTTCTTCTTCTTCTTCTTCTTCTTCTTCTTCTTCTCTCTCTCTCCCTCTCTCCCTCTCTTTCTCCCTCTCTCTCCCTCCCTCCCTCCCTCCCTCCCTCCCTCCCTCCCTCCCTCTCTCTCTTGCTGTGAAATTTGAGGAAGTAGGATGTGGGAGGCAAGGCTTCCCACTCCACCTCTGTACGAGTCATAGTCTCTGGCTGTCCTGTAAATGGCAGATCTACTCTAGTTCCATCTTATCTCCTTGGTGCTTTGAAGACAGATCAAGTACACCGAGGGAACAATTAATTAGTAGTCTACCATCTTCCCTCGGCCTCTTCTTTCTCTATGAGTGTCATGAATCCCAGTTTTGTTGCCATATAACCTTTAAATTTGAAACATAATCAGGAGATAATAAATGATAAAGATTAACTTCAAAAAAAAAAAAAAAAACAAACCTCTCATCCTTTTGATGTTCTGCTCAAGGTTGCAGGGCGTCATAGACAGGGATTAAATAATTATCAAGAACATACTCCATGAAAGGGTGTTTATCATGGATGTGGAGGAAACAAATGATACTAAAAAGCTGGTTGACTTTGGCAACGGTCGAGTAAATTAACCATCCCAGTATAATATAGAATCCAGATGAAATCAAATCAGCCAGCAATTTTAGTTAGAGAGATCAGCATAAACACTTCAAAAATAACCAAGCAAAGACATCTAGGCTGCAGGGAACAGCTACTATGACAGGCATAGCAATCTCAGAAGCCAGTTTCCCAATAGAATGTTCTATCTCAGGCCAAGCTAATCTGAGATTAAAGGTCTAAGATCACACAGCCCGCTGCACCTACAAATCCATAGTTATCAATAAAGGACTATTTAATAAGGAAAATGCATCCCCAAGCCCGTTTCTTACCTACTTCACTCCAATATAAGACTGATTCTTATTGAGAAAACACCAAGGAAGTCATGCCAGCATCTGGGCTGGAAGAGAACCCCCTCTCCTGTGGCAGCATAATGTCGTAGCTTGCCACAGGTGGCTGGCTCTTATCAAATGACCATGAGTAGAATCATCATGTTTTCAAACAAGGCAGTGATGTAATGTTCACAGCAGGCATTTATAAAGAACTCCCCAGACCAACACAGCTCATGCCTAACTCACTGAATCCTAAGCAGAACCCTACAACTAATATTTCCATAACGCATGATCTTATTTTTGGCAATCCGTTACACTGGGACCAAAGGAAGTGAAGGATCCTGCATGTAGTTATTACAATGTGTGTTATTTTCCTTCAGAGTTCCTTTGCCATAAATTCCTCATCTTCTTCCTTTTTATGGTATTTCGGGTTTCCCAGTCCCTTTATTCCTCTGTGGTCAGGTCATCGAATCCCAGGGTTGTTAATACCAAACCCAGTGTCCATCTTCTTCCTCCTCCTTGGCTGTCAGGAGCATTTGAGGGAAGCACAGCTGTGGGTCTCTTCTTTTCCATAGCCACATTGATCTTGGTGATCACTCCTAATGACATAGCTTTTTCTTCCCTTTTTGATTTTTTGAGATAGATTTTATCTGTGTAGCTCTGGCTGTCCTGGAGCTCACACAGTAGACCAGACTGGCCTTGAGCTCAGAGATTTGCCTGTTTCTGTCTCCCTAGTGCTGGGATGTCCACCACCACTGCCTGGTTTAACTGACATAGCTTTAAATTTAATTCCTTAAGTCACATTAAGTCCATTCAGAACTTTGTCCTAGAACCACACACACACACACACACACACACACACACACACACACACACACAC
>JANHMN010000009.1:49693716-49698770 GCA_030674055.1 Rhabdomys pumilio | reverse complement strand
CTCCTCCTCTTCTTCTTCTTCTTCTTCTTCTTCTTCTTCTTCTTCTTCTTCTTCTTCTTCTTCTTCTTCTTCTTCTTCAGTCTGTATAGGTTTGTAGCTCAACAGCTACATTTAAACAATGCCATACCACCAGGTGCTGGCTACTTGGTGACCTTGACTGATCCATCTATAACTCACATGCTCTCCTTGTGCCCTTCTGTACCAGTATTCCCATCTGGAACCAGCCTGTCATGGCTCATACTTCATTCAACAGCTCTGTAGAAACAGCTGGCCAGTGAGGATGAGCCATGGCGCCTAAAGCACAAGCTCTGTGGCAAGTGGAACAGCCTCCTATTTTGTTCACAGACACAGAACGATCTGAAAAGTCTAGTTGTGTAGAAGTTATCTTAGGACACCTGCCCCTCTCTATGCTGTCTTCCTTTTGATCAAGCTGGCCTATCCTCCTCCAAGTCTGCTGCCCATTCAGAAGTAAGCAAGTGCTTTATTCACTGAGCTGTCTCCCCAGTTTCCCACCTTGGTCTTCGAGACAGCCTGGAGTTCACTGATAGAGGCAAGGAGGGCAGTGGATACCATCAGTGCCCCTCTCCAGCTGTGGAAGTATGGGTGCATTACCACATCTGGCTTTTTGTTTTTACATGGGTTCTGCTTATCTAACTCCAGGTCTCACACATGTACAGCAGGTACCTTATGGACTGAGCTACCTCCTCACCTCCTCCGCTGGCCTTTGCAAAGGCATTTCTAACTATTTACAACAGTGATCAATCTCCCTACTACAAGTGGACACAGAGAGTGAAAGCATTTACAGTACTACAAAGGGTCCACTTTTGAATGGGCATGACAAAATCCAAGGAACCTCTGCATAGCTTGTTTCTGGTAAGGAATACTACCATGTTTCCCCAAAGGTATCCTGGAGATCACTATGGAGGTCTTCAAAAGATTAAAAAGAGATTTACCATACGACCCAGATATACCACTCTTGAGTATCTACCTAAAGAACCCCGGGTCAACACAGCACAGAAATACTTGCACCTTTGTGTTCATTGCTGCTGTATTCACGACAACTAAGAAACTAACTAGGCTAGCTGTATATTAAGAGGGAGAAGAGTAATAGCTCTGGGTTCACAGCACTCACTGGCATCTTTTTCAGGCATAAGAAATTCTGTTTTTAATAAATATAAGTCATTGGATTGAGACCAACTATGAAAATGCATTGTAAGGTTTTTATTTTTTTTATTTATTTTGCACCCTGACTGCAGTTTCCTCTCCTTTCTCTCCCCCAAGCCCCTCCTCCTCACACCCTCCATCCACTCCTCCTCCGTCTCTCTTCTGAAAAGGGCTGACCTCAATGGATATCAACCAGCCATGGTATAGCAAGTTGCAGTGAGACTAGGCACCTCCTCTTCTATTAAGGCTAGACAGGGCAACGCAATAAGGGGACAGGTCCCAAAAGCAGGCAACAGAGTCAGAGACAGACCCTGTTAGGAGTCCCACAACCAGCTCAATATATACAACTATAACATGCGTGGAGGGCCTTGGTCAGTCCCATGCAGGCTCCCTGGTTGGTGGTTCGGTCTCTGTGAGCCACTATGGACTCAGGTTGGTTGATTCTGTGGGGTTTCTTGTGGTGAACTTGACCCCTCTGGCTCTTACAATCCTTCCTTTCCTTCTTCTTTAGGATTCCTCAAGCTCCACCTTATGTTTGACTGTGGGTCTCTACATCTGTTTCCATCCGTTGCTGTGTGAAGCTTCTCTGATCACAACTGGGCTAGACGCCAATCTATGAGAGGTGCCAGTATTTAATACTCACTCCCCTGTTTCTGTTCTTCACACTGACTCAGAATGTCTACTCCCTGGCTACAGTTGTTTGAGGATAATGTCTTCACCCACCGTTACGCACCATGTCAGATCTGAGCTCAGACCATTTCATGCCCTCAAACCTACTTTCTGTGCTTCCGACAGCTGGCAGGTAGCTTCAGGCTTTCGTGCTGCACGCAGCCCTGGGATCAAGACCATGACTGGCAACAATGTTTCCACAGTTCCCAACTCTAGAGAAAACAATGTTTGGATGTTTTGTGCTATCAGAATTTCTCAGCTCTTACACATTCTGTGTTACAGGGTGACATGTCCACAAGGCTGTAAAATAGTGTTTCTCCAAGTTTTGATACCACGGAACGTCAACTAACACTATTTTAAAACACAGGCTTAGGAGATGTTTCTTTCAAACGAACTGTCTTGTTAGGACAACAGCAAGAGTCAGTGACAATCTCAAAAACTAAATAAATAAAACCACACACACACACACACACACACACACACACACACACGAATACAAAAACAAATAAATACAAAAACAAAGTAAAATCATTTGATCTTGAAATATATAGATAGTAAATTGCTTCAACATTTTTCAGAATTATGGTTAAATGGTTGTTATAAGTCTCTCAGCATTCCTACAGGTTAGTCATGGAGTATAATTGTTCCATGCACACCATACGAGAAGCTTTGTAGTGATACACAATCATGAGTATCCTTTATTATTGGGGGGGAGGGATTTGTTACATTTTTCTTGAAAGAAAAATTACATTTTTAAGAACTTCACAGGTGCATACAATGTGTCTCCAATTCTGAGCCCTCACCCCAGTTTTCCCTCTCAACTTTACGTGCTTTTTAACCTATTGGGTCCACTCGGTACTGCTGGTATGTGCACAGCGGCATTGCCATATCCTAGGAGTAGCCTCTCAGGGGTTACATTCTTGAAGAAAACCGATTCTTCTTCCCCCTGTGGCTATCAGTTGCCAGTGTCTCTCAGCTAATGATGGGACTTTGTGAGTCCTTCCTCCACCGGAGCTCAGACTTTGGCTGCCTTGATCTTCTGAAAGATCCAAAAAGCAGTTAAAGAAAACAGATGGCTCTAGAAAGCTTCTTGACTTTGTCCTTCAGTCTCTACTAACCTTGTCCCCAGTGCTTTGGAGAGAGCAGTTCTCTGGAAGACAAAGAAAGGCTCTCCAGAGCAGGAGGCAATCCTGGTGAGGTTCCACAGCAGCTGCAATGGACAGAAACAGAAGGCAGTCGTCAGACAGGCTACTCACAGGGCAGAGCAGCAAGATGCTGTGAGCCACTGGCTCATGTAGGACACGATCACCCGGGAGTCTGACGGGGAGTCCTGAGGCGGGTGGGTCCCACATACAGGTAGCGGGGGCCGTGGTCCCAGAAGACACGTGGAGTCCAAGAGATCCGAAGGTTTTATTGTTCATGGTATAGTAGATGGGTCCGGATGTGGGCGCTCCCCCCCAAAAGTCAGGGGAAGGCTGGCTTAAATAGGGAGGGGGAAGAGGGGAGGGAATAACTTAATTAGCTACGGCCTCTATATAACTCATTAATATGTAAATCTCTCGAGGTGGAGGCCTTGTTAGTCACGCCCTCTACCTGTGTCCTAGTGACTGAACAGGGAAGGTTAAATGGAGTTTAGGTCTTGTGTCAGGGCCCTGGGTTCTGGGGGGCGTGGCCGAACACCTGCCGTCTTGGGGTCCCATGTCAACTCAAGAACAGGATACCCTTCCACGGCCGGACAGGCTCAGTTAGCAATGCCCAGCCACCAGCATCACATACTGGGAAGTAGGAGTGGGTAGAAGAGGCTGATGAAGATATTCCAACTGCATCATCTCCTACTGTGCCCTCTCTCCTGTCTCCATCTTTCCTCTCCTCCCCCTCCCCACCTCTCTTCTTCTGCCTCTCATTTCTCTGTAATTACTAACGAGCATACCGTTTTTTATTTTAAATCATAACTACCATGCAAATAAAAAATGAACATATGTCAGACATTGCGTTTAGTTCATCCGTGAATAATGTAATCAGAAAGGCATGGCAACTGGTTTAAAGAATTCCAGCAGCCATATATAAATGGAGACTAAGAACTTCAGAAACGACTGTATGAGTAAGCATAAGATGTAGCCACCCTGGGGTGGGAGAGTTAACTAGTTTGCATTTCCACAGCAAGTCATTTGTCTCATTATCATTATACTTGATGGAGTTGTAAAATAGTTCGGAGCCAATGAGAGGCTTTAATGCACATAAGTAAGACACCAAGAATATTTTCTAGTTCACGGTAAATACAACACTAAGTGTTAGCTACTATTTATTATTACAGAGGCATATGCTTGGAATTAGAATGCTTAGGATTCAAATCTTATAGCAGCTGCTTGTTAATTGAATGTTTGGCCAAAGAAACTCTTTCTCAGCTCAATTTTCCTATCAGCATGTACTCTCGGCCTATTTTTCAAATACTGAAAATTAATTTAAAAAAAATGGAATGCTTTTAAAGCAGTCTGCATGGAGCCTAGCACAGAGTAAGCTGCAATAGTGCTCTTTTTATTGTTATTTAATAACACAGCACTATTATTACAGTTTATTAAACTTGGCATTTAAACAATGTTAAGACTTTTATTTATGTGACCCATTACTATTTACACGATGGGCATACTTAGTGTTCTTTAGCTATTTTTTTTTAAATGTATTTTTAAAGTGAGTGAGTGTGTGTGTGAGTGTGTGTGAGTATGTATGTACGAGTGCGTGTGAGTGTGTGTGGCAGGATATTTGATTACATTCTCAACCTCAGGATTGTGAACTGGACAAACCTTGTGGTGTGGCTCAGCATTAGTGCACACCTTTAACCCTTTCTGCAAGCAAGGGCTAAATAAAGTCAGTGATTAGGTCAAGATGCAGAGCAAGCCACCAATTGACAGGGAGTGAACGTAGAGAACCCAGGAAAGAGAAAGGAAGGTCTCTGAGTTGAAGGGTTTTAAGAAAGGGTGGAGAAGTGACAGCTCTTTCCTTCTGGGACATCGGAGGAGTAGGAAGATCAGCTGGGAGCTTTCTCTGCCTCTCTGGACTAGCAGGCTTCCACCCCAGCGTCTGGCTCCTGAGGCTTCTTTTGGTAAAAAGAACAGCAGGAATTGTTGTTTTATAAAACAAGGCGTGTGCGCGCAGGCACGCGCGTGTGTGTGAGTGTGTGAGTGTGTGTGTGAGTGTGTGTGTGTGTGTGTGTGTGTGTTTGA
>JANHMN010000009.1:49671216-49688716 GCA_030674055.1 Rhabdomys pumilio | reverse complement strand
ACTGGACTGTCCCAGGGATTGGGACAGAGACACTTTGGGGAAGGGTCACTATTCTGCCCACTACAACCATCAATTTCCATTCTAGGAATGTAACCTACAGAAACCAATTTCTGTATATGTGTATAGAGATACACACACACACATGCACATACACACACACACACACACACCTCAATGTGTATGATTGAAAATGTGTTGTGATAGCATAGAAAAATAAAAAGAGAAATAAAGAAAAGAAGCAATCAAGCTGTCCCCTGACAACAGTAAGCTAAGGGTAGCCTACAGAAATTAGAAAATGAACAGAAGCATAGTCTTCATAGAGGGTCTGGAAAGGAAGGAACACGAGCCTTCCGGCACCTTGACTGTAGTGCGGTAAAACTCATTTCAACCTTCTCAACTACAGAACACAACACTGGATTCCAGAAAATGCACACACTCTGTCAATCAGTGTTAGATTTCATGAGTCTTCTTACTTTTTAGTAATTTTATTGTATGGAAAAAACACTATTTCTGTTTCCAGGACTGACGTTGCTTTTAAGGCTTTTCTCTTCCTTGATGAACTGGGTGGGGCATTATCTTGTTTCAATACAAGGTTACATTCTTTCTTATTGACTCTCAAATGCTCACTGAATAAAGTAGTCCTTAATTCCTTTTGCTTGTTCTGAATGTTGCAAATATGTCCTCTTAGCCCATCATCTCTGTGTTAACTCTATGTTAACTCTTCTCATACAGACAGAATTCCTTCAGATCTGGGCTCTGCATCATGTTAAGAGGAAGAATATAATCTAAGTCAAAGATACTGCATTTGCCTGCCTGACCCAACAGATTTAAGTGAGACAAACAAATGGGGAAATAAGTCTGGTACATTTTTAAGGACTTATTTCCTTACTCATTATTGTCTTCATTAAAAAAAATTATTCTAAACCTACTCCACATTGTTCTGAAATCTGGGAGAGATAAAAATTTACACAGGGGTAAGTGACAAGGAAGCTTAGTGGTCAGGGCAAGGCAGCAGAACAGGCAGCCAGCAGAGAATGGTAGGTCTAAGACAGCCAAGTGGGTAGTGCCCACATCACACATTCAGCCCACGAGGCTTGGTGGAGGTTGTCCAGGAGGTAGGAGCCTGGGAAGAGCACATGGGAACACAGAGATGCAAATGCTGAATACCAGGACAGGAGCAAGGAGTTGCATCCAGTTCATAGAACGGGGGGAGACATGGTTGTGACCCATGAGTCTAGTGCAGTGGGCAGGGCCCACTGAAGTCTATATGGTTTAGCTGTATCTTTTTCTTGAATGCACTGGGCACTGTTTGAAGTTGGAAGCCAAAGATTTGGGTGTGCTAGCAGTTAACAGAGCCCATACCATCTGTTCTTCTGAGAAAAAAATAAACAAAACAAAAAAAACCCCAAAAAACTAGAAGGGGCACCATCACAGACTGCTCAGAGGTCCTGTACTAGCCCAGGAAGGAGGCAGGGGGATAAGAATACAGCATATCAGACAGATATCAGACAGATATCTGGACAGACAAGAGACTCTTGCCTGCATCTCTGCTTGTTCATATGTTTTGTGCACAAAAGAATATACAATATTTTTCTACATGCAGGCACTCTGAAAACTTAAAACCATTTAGTAGAGACAAATCTTGCTAGAGAGAGGTAAAAGTCACCATGTTTAACATACAGAACCATTACAGTACATTGCATATACAATGACTTATATTTCATGTTCTTTCTGTAGATGGGCTCCAAGTTGTGGTTTGATGTGATGATTCAGTAGTTTTGTGGTGGTACAAGTGTTAAATGCATTCCACACAAACCACCTCAAGGTTTTGCATGTGGATTATTTCCAAGCAAAGGACATGCACAGGACCATGGCCCGAAGCCGGGAAACAGCAGACAGTCACACATTCGTAGCATGGAAATGACATGTTCTGCCTTGCATTGTGCTGTTAAGCTATCAAGTGCAGTAGGCGTTACATGCACTTTTCGCTTTGGATATTTTAAACTTAGAATGCTTTTTATCAGGACTCCTCATCAGAGACTGAGGAGAATCTATGAGCGAATGTATCACCCAAGCATCAGCTTGCCTACCCTGTCTCTCCTCCTGCCCACATTGTGGGGGTTGGCACACATGGATGTGGAAAAAAAGAAGCTGGCTTTCTGGTCTTCTCTGAGGTTTTGACTTCCTTCTTGCTCTGTAGTTGGCCTCTAGTCATCTTCAAGTGAAGATGCTGGACCCGTAGCTAAAAGTTCATCTTGTCACCAAGGAACCAGTAAAGGTGTAACTGAGGGGAAACAAAAGTCTAGATGGTGCTTTTGCTCTGTATGACAATACTTCCCTTGGGGTCCTGGGTTCAGCACTTCACTGGAGCTCTGAATTAGCTGAGGGGATTACCACACATAAACGAAGGTGGCTGAGCTATGGATTAATTAGATGCTCACCATGTTCTGAGCACCAAGTACTTCCCTGTGCTCTGCCCTCCTCCCAGCTCAGCTTGCCTCCTGCTTCTGAGAGAGTGAGCGGGCACCTAAGGGAGAAAACAGGGACTTAGTCAAAAGTGAAACTCTCATGTCATAGATTATTCTCTCAGCCCTCAGCTTTACACAGGCTTCAAAACAACATTAACAAAACAAAACAAAACAAAACAAAACAAAACAAAACAAAACAAAACAAAACAAAACAACATTGGATAGCACCTTCCTAATCTTCTGTCGGCCACTAGCTGTTACTATGTGCATTAAGTAGAATCCACTGCTCACCCCAGGCTACTAGGCTCACCCCACCATTCAAAGGAGGTGCCACGGTACTCAAAGGATACAGGAGTCACAAATTAAAACCCATCTTGAAGAAGATTCAGAGGAACTAAGTCTGGCAGGGGCATAGATTCTCGTACCATTAAGCCTCTCTGTTCCCGGTAGAGGCCCCCACTGTCCAGTGAGGCTGGAAGGACCCAAATGAAGCAAATGAAATGAAGCCACATTTGTTATGGGGGGTGAAGTATGGGTGTGTTGGGGAGACTCATTTCCTAAACCCTGAGCCACCATCTGACAGGAGATGGTAGTATCTGTATCTACATTGTAATCTTACTGTGGAGAGCGCCAGTTTCCACCACCTTCCATGGAGAACACTGCTATTCAACCTGCACCTGGCTTGGTATCATGAAGCCTGAACCATTGTAGTTTGAGTTTCCAGTTCAGCTGAGAATTGGGAAAGGAGAGGCAGGACTGAGGTGAGCTGGGTAATAGAAGCCTCACCCATTCTTTGAGAGCCTGCACAGAGCTGGTATGGCAGGCAGAAACTCAGCTGGGTACCAAGGGGCTATCTGCAGCTTGATAGTCTCTGCTGAATTATTGATGCCTCCGCTGCCTTGAGACCACCCCCTTGTTAACAAATTGCCCTCTCCATGAAAATTTAAAGAGGCAAATGAGGCAATCTCTCAGCCTATTATTTCTTCTTCTTTTGCCATCTGAGCTCTAATCTTACCTCAACCAGCCTGGAAGTCCTCTCTTGGGAGATAGTCCAACTCGGATTCCCTATCCCAAAGCCAGGAAAACACAAGCACGTGTGTGAGAGAGCAACATCTGAGTTCTGAACTGGCCCTAGAGTTGTGCTGGCTCTGGCCAGGTGAGCACTGACCGTCTGAGTGTCATTGCACCAGGAACTACCACACCTCAAGTGCATCCCTAAGAAGAAGATGACAAGTTTTGAAATGTGGTCCAGGTTCGGAGTTTGGATGCCTTGGATGCCTTAAGAAATTTGTGATGGCTGTTTAGTGAGAATAGTTTTCTAGACTCTAAAAAGCAGGAGGTTGGGGCTAGAGAAATGGCTCAAATAATAGATAAGAGCATGGTGACCCAAGTTCGGATCCTAGATACAGATACAAACCCAGGCATTCTTACACCTGAGTGAGTACCATGGTACTATGGGTGATAGAGACAGCAGAATCACTGGAGTTTGCTGACTGCCAGCCAAACTCTAGGTTCAGTGAGAGACCCTGCCTCAAAGAGTAATATGGAAAGTGATGGGGCAGGATACTTGACCTCCTTCTCTAGCCTCTATAAAGGTAAAGGCATCTACACCTGTGTACATCTACCTGTGTGTTACACATACCATACACAGACAGACACACATACAGAGACACACAGACATACAAACACACAGACACACACACACACACACACACACACACACACACACACACACCAGGAGAGTTATATAAATATTTGATATTCTGACTTCCCTTGAGAAGCCAGAGGCTTGAGCTTTCGTTTGACATTAGTCCACTTGTTACTTTAATGAAGAGGTAGACTTTTTTCTTGCTCAAGTTACCACTTCCTACTTGTGATTAAAATTGTGATCCTTGGGGTCAAGAAAGATGTGCCCAGTGAAGCCTGTATCCCAGAAAAGTAAAAGAAAAAGAAAGGAAGAAAGGAAGGAAGGAAGAAAGGAAGAAAGGAAGGAAGGAAGGAAGGAAGAAAGGAAGAAAGGAAGAAAGGGGAAAAACATACATACTTCATGGAACAGACCAACAGCAGGCATGTAACTCAGAACTGAGCCACAGGCTACAGCAGACTGCAGCCAACACAGTGCCTTCAACAAGACAGGAGAATATGTTGTGTGATATCCACCAGAATACACTGCTCAGATGTGGGTTTAAGTCAATAGAAAATCTTTGTTAGCCAGCCAGTGACTAGAGTGGGTGTTCGGGATCCCAGTGTAGCCCCAAGCTTTTCTCAGGGTGAGCTTTTAAATACAAAATCTACATTCTAGTTGTTGTGTTGTTTTGTTTTGTTTGTTTTGTTTGACAGTCTGACATGCTTCCATTAACAAGAACAGTTAGCCAGAAGCAGAATTACAGAAGTCAAAAATCAAGGTTAGTACATTTAGAGACTTTGCCAGAACTATGTATGGACTTTGTGGATTAGGCCTTGGTTTTAGTTTTGGCAGGTGGTGCTTTCTGTATGCTAATTTTTACAGCCTGAATGGTACACCTCCATCATGGAGTCAGTTGTGTTAAGGTCTGGGGACTTACTAAGGTCTGGGGCCCTTAAACACAAGTTGCTGGAAGCCACTGAGAATTGGGGTTGTACCATTTTGAGAGGAGGTGACCCATGTAGCAGCATTGGGCTTTGTGTGAAAGGAAACAGTTAGGACAACAGCCTTTTCCTATTTCCTGAGGAGTCAAAAATGGTAGCATTGAGGGATTCCTAAATATTGAAACAAAACAAGCTAAAAGCAACTACAAGGAATCTGGAAAAATTCATAGTGACAGTAAGGTAACTGAGTGGACTCCCTCAGTTCATATAAATAACTATGCTAGAAAATTCTGAAATATGTTTCTTCCATTATATAGAGACATTGTTTCAAATATGTATAGAGGATAGAGTAATGACTGAGCCATTAAGAATGGCACTTCTTTGGTAGAGGACTAAGTTCCCAGCATCCAGGTTGGGAGATTCACAACTATCTATAACTCTAGTTCCAAGGGATTCAATGCCCTAGCTAGCCTCTTTAGGCACTACACATCACACACATACACACACACACACACACACATACACACACACACACACACGCACCACAAACAGACACACACAACCATCATACACATATACACATGGTCTTCACACACACACAAATCTTTAACAAAATCATATATATAATGAAGTTGTATAGTCTTTTTAAAAAGAATTATTTTTACTTTATATGCATGTGTGTTTTACCTGCATATGTGTCTGTGTACTACATGTACACAGTGCTCTTGAAGGACAGCATGGGCCTCTGGATCCTCTGGACTTGGAGTTACAGGTGGCAGCTGTCTTAGGTAGGGTTTTACTGCTGTGAACAGACACCATGACCAAAGCAAGTCTTATAAGAACAGCATTTAATTGGAGCTGGCTTACAGGTTCAGAGGTTCAGTCCACTATCATCAAGGCAGAAACATGGCAGCATCCAGGCAGGCATCTGAAGGCTGCTAGCAGAATACTGACTTCCAGGCAGGTAGGATGAAAGTTCTAAAGCTCATAACACAGTGACACACTTATTCCAGCAAAGCCACACCTATTCCAACAGGGCCACACCTTCCAAAAGTGCCACTCTCTGGGCTGAGCATATGCAAACCATCACAGCTGTAAACTGCCGTGTGGGTGCTGGAAATTTTAATTTCATTCTGTAATAATTAGGAAGCATTCCAAAAAGATTGGTTATACAGAGTGTCTGGAATCAGATAGGGCTTGAAGACAAGATCGAGTGACATACGAAGTTTGAATATGCATGGTTAATCTTAAGTGGTCGCAAATTCTAGCTTTTGCTGCTTTTATAATACCGTGATCTTCTTGTTCTTTGCCATTCAGTAGTCAGGCATTCCTACACCTATAGGACAGCTGAGTAGACTGATGCAAGCATGGAGATGGGGTTACCACTTTATCACCACATCCCTGGGTACCAACAAGCTCTTGTCTTGCATAAAAACAAGGCAAGCAGGGCCTTGTGGACAACTTTGCTGATACACAAGTTTCTAGTCTAATGCTGCCAGTCATAATGAGGTTTGGCTGGCTTGGGCTTCTTGGAAGTAGACAAAACCCAATTAACCTCAGTATCTGCTCTCATATTTACCTTCCATATCCATTAGGCTCTGGCACACTTCTGATTTACGTTCTTTAGTCCATAATATCGGTAGTCACTGCTCCCTTTTGACCCTTCATTAACCTGACTGTCCTCTGAACCATCTTATAGTGGGTCTGGTAGTTATTCTTACTTAAGACGGTCAAAGGTTAACTTACACATGGATCATATTGATTTGAAAAGTATCTGTGGTGTGCAAGGTTAAATTCTAGCAATTGGGATGTGTATAGCTGGGCATCATTCATTTCGGATGGTGGACACTATTATAATGTTATGTTAAGCTTTTGGTCATTAAACACATTTTTATCAAACTGGGAGAGAACTCTGGATCATGTCCCATGAGCTGTGGAGAACTCTGAAGGATGACTACCAACAGTGTCAGGTGCTAGCCCCCTCTCCTTAGGAGATGCTGGTTTGAGACAAAGGCTGGACCACTGGCACTGACTCTGCTGTTCACGTGCGTGCACACTGGAACCCTCCGGTGTTGAGGAAAACCGTGTTGGGTGCCCAGGATATGAGAGTGGCAAGCTCTGAGGAATGGTCCTGCTGTGGAGCCAACACGCATGCCTAATAGCCTTCATCTCCTCCGTTCCTTGCTGGTGTCAGTCTCCTCTTTGCAATGGCGGGACCCTACTGTGTAGACAGCTGCGTCTGGTTGCTTGATTGGTTGGTGCTGCAGCTTGGACAGGGACCTTCAACATCAAATTCTCTCCCAGCAAGCCACGCCCCTAGATCCTACTTATTTTTGTTGTTTATTTGTTTTATTGTGGTCTTGAATTATGTTTTACTTTTTAAAAAAGATTTATTTATTTTCTGTATATGAGACACCGAGGTTGTCTTCAGACATGCCAGAAGAGGGCATCGGATTCCATTGCAGATGGTTGTGAGCCACCGTGTGGTTGCTGGGAATTGAACTGAGGACCTTTGGAAAAGCAGTCAGTGCTCTTAACCACTGAACCATCTCTCCAGCCCCCCTCCACTTCTTATTGTGGAGATTTTTTTTTTTTAAGAACTTGATCTTTTTTCATTTTGTAATAACCTTTAAAGTTACTTTTTTAGAGTCACAAGGTTGTAAGTTTCATTAAAGCATTCCCATAGATACATCATTACACATATTTCTCTTTCCCTCCCCTAGCTATTTATAAGACAAGGTCTGTGATTCAGATTAGCTTCAAACTTATTACACAAGGCTGCCTTGAGCTCCTGTTCCTGCCACCATGCCCCCCACCCCCAAACTCCCAAGCATTGGGAGGTACTTTTTGTTTTTTTGTTTGTTTGTTTGTTTGTTTTTATTTTTGTTTTGTTTAAAGACATCTCCTGGTTCCAAATCAGAGCAGGCCAGAAACCACAGACTGTGGAGCTTTCTCTGGGGGTCAGTGGGACTCAGAAGGGCTGTTTTGGTTGAAAGTTGTGAGACCAGGTTAGTATTTCTTGTCTGCAGGGAAGCTCAGCTAGAACCCTTCACCTGGCAACACAAATTGCCACATTGTCTCCCTGCTCCCCACCTGACCGAGGCATCCCATTTTTACTGCTTCTTTCATGTTACTCTTTTCTGAAGGTCAAGACCTTCATTATTTTTTTTCTCTGAAAAATGGAGCATGGCAAAGTAGCGAACCTCAAAGAGCAGAGGCTGGGTGAATCACATTCTATCTTGCTCTTAGAAAATGGCAGAGCCAGGACATAAGACTGGCCTTTCACTCTCAGGCCTGTCTTTTCCCACCAGGGTTGTCATCCTTGAGTGCATAAACTCCAGGCACCTCATATGCTATAAGAAGCTCTTCTGCTATGCCTCCTCCACTTCTCCCTCCCCGACTGGCTCCCGTACTAAACACAGTTTAGTATAAGATGCTCCTTCTTCTGCCACTGTACAGTGGCTCTTTCCTTCCATGTTTTTATTTTTAAGTGGTTTCAATCACCAGAGGTCAACCATGTTCTGAAGATAATAAATATTAAATAAGACACTAACTTTATTGGGAGAAATAAAAACGTGCTATTTTTAGATTGTGTGCCCCTCATTATTGTGTAATAAAGTCTTGTGCCACTGCTTCATCCCCCTCGGGATGTCAGTCATTCTTTTGTCCAGTGTATCCACACTGTATGTGCTATTCTCCCATTAGTTACTTAGTAGCTGGCTCAGTTATAAGATCAACTGTCATAATATCACAGCGCTTACAGTCAAGTAACCACTACCCAGTAGCTTAATGTTGTCACAGTGACTACTCACCTGCCTCCATCTTTTTACCTAGGAACTGGGCCATTTCATAGCATTGTATGACAAGGAGGCTGATAAGCCCCAGAAACAGAGAGCATACCCACACAAACCATAACATTATAATTGCTCTATTTTATTCATTATTTTCATCATTTACTGTGTCTAATTTACAAGTTAAACCTTGTCATAGATATATATGTACATTCTGTACAGAAAGCAGAATATATATATATATATATATATATATATATATATATATATATCTTCATTTCTATCCACAGTTTCGTGCAAACACTGGTTGAGGATGTAGACTATAACTCCAGAGAATAGGTACCACTATACTCCTCTTTACTGTAGACTTCCACAAAACATACATGTTTTAAACTTCTGTATATTTTACTGTCTTTTGATAGAGCCGGAAGACAGTAATGGTTCTCTCTCTCTCTCTCTCTCTCTCTCTCTCTTTCTCTCTCTCTCTCTCTACCTCCCCCCTCCCTCTCTCTCTCCTTTTCTCCTCTCTCTGACTTTCAGCAAAGACACTGTAACATATAACTTCTCCTCCCCTGTTTCACGACTCTCTATAACTTTCCTGAGGGAACACTCTTTAGTTATATGAGTTGACAAAGCTGCCTTGCCGGTTACAGTGTAGAGAATACAGCTCTGAAGAACTCTAGGGATGTTATACTGAACTTACCTTGTGGCCCCTCCCTAACTGCTACCTCACTGTCTCAGCATCTGCCTGCCCAGAAGTGGTGTGTCTCTGCCATCTTCAGACTTAAGCTTCTTCAGATCAAGTTGACTCCCTTTTCTTGTTGAGAGGACCACTTATAGATAATGGAACCGAGCCACCCAGAGTGGCTTGTGCAAAGACAGTGAGCACACAGGAGACCAAGAGGGGATTTATACAGAACACTACTCACTGTGGGGTCCGTCCTCTAACCAGCAGCTGGAGTCAGCAAGCTTCTTATGACATACTTCTCTTTGGCTCACTTGACAGTTCCTAACCAATGTTTGCTTTTTAATTACCATCCATGTAATCTGCTCCGGCAGACTCACACTCAGCTCTGCCAGCCTTACAGCTTTTCTCACAGATGTCCTAGAAAATGCGTATGTCCTGTTTCTTGGCAGGGGTCACAGGTGAGAGAGTTCTATTAGGTTGGGCTACATTCTGTACCACCAGCCAGTTTTAATATCAGTGAAAATGTTACTGAGTATCCCAGAGACCACAGCCTGCATGTGTGCCAGTGCTTGCACATCTTGTGTCTGGGTATCCATGCATGCAGAGGTCAGAGATTGACATCAGGTGCCTTCCTTAATTATTCTCCAATCTTAAGTTTTGACAGAGTCTCCCATTGAGCCTGGAACTTGTCTATTAAGCTAGGCTAGGTAATCAACCATCCTGGGAACTTTTTGTCTCCACCTCAATGCTGGTAGCATTACAGGGGTGTGTTGCTGCACCCTGCTTTTTATGTGGGTGCTGCAGATCTGAACTCAGTTTCTCACGCACAGCAAGTACTTCACCAACTTAGCCATCTCAAAATATTGTTTCCTTAAAGTTTGTTTCCATTTGCCCGGTTCCATGCCCCATGGGAGATTAAGGTCTTTGTCATGGGACCAGGAGTACCTTGTGCTGTTTGGTTGTACTAGCCAATTATCTGCTAAGAACTGTAAAAAGCTGTTATGTGGGGGAAGTTTTTCATCTCCGAATGTGTAGGGTAAGTCTTCCACAATAGGATTTGTAAAGGGTATTAGAGCATGCATCCTCTGAGCCTTAGTGTGTCTTCTTTGTTGACATGACAAAGATAATGATTTTAAATGACTCACCTTGTTCGTGAGTGCACTATAGGTTTTGAGTTTTTGAATGCCCAGAGAAGCTCTGAATTATACATAGTCTTGAGCTCATGTGTAATCATTTAATATCAGAGATCCCACTGGTGGATGTATAATCTCACACGACAATGGATTTAAACCCATGTGCTTTGTGCTTTGTAATAATCCTACAATCCCAGTGAAATTATGTATCTTCCCATCCCCAGCTTCCATCACCTGAATCAAGGGAGCAGTGAGGAGTGCCCACCTCCCAGGCTACCATGGCCTTAAGTGAGTTAGCATGGGTTACTCATCCTGGATCTTTAGTGGCATCTCAGAGCAGCAGCGTAAGTCAGCTCAAGTGTCTGTAGTTCTGGGATCTCTCTATCTTCACCCTTATGCTGAATCCTATTTTTATATGAAAGAGCAAAGATCTAAGGATAACGGGAGACAATTTTGGAAAAATAACAAAGTAGACTTGTCTCACGAGACACCAGAACTTCTTACAATATTTGGGTTAGTCATGGTCTTCTGGAACAGTAGAGCCAATGAGACGGACAGAGATGAGGAGGTGGCATCTAGTAAGAGGAATTGGCTCATGGGATTATGGAGGCTCAGAACTCCTAAAACCTGCTATTTGCAACCCAAGGCTCAGAAAGTCTTTACAATATGAAACACCAGTGGCCAAAGGCAGCAGGAACTGGACCCCCACGCAGCAGAACAAAGTCACCCTCCCCATCCTCTGTTTAAGCCTCAATTAGATGAGACTCATAGCAATGGGTTGCTCATCTTTACTCAGTCAGCTGATTCAAATGCTTCCATCTTCTAGAACATATCTTCACAGGCACATCCAGAAATTCTATTTTACTGTCTATCTGGGAACCCATCTTCCCAATCAAATTGACACATAACAATAACCATTCGATTTTAGAGCGATTAAATCAGACAGAACAAGTAGAATGGAGGACGACACACAGCACAAAACATGCAAGTAAAGATTCAGTGTTGTTGTGCAAGGAAGAGATGGACGAAGAGGAGGCCACACACTACACAGGACGCAAGGCTAAGTGCATATGAAAAGGTTTACATGAAAGTCAAAGTATGGGCTAGAGAGATGGCTCAGTGGTTAGAAGCACTGGCTGCTCTTCCAGAGGTCCTGAGTTCAATTCCCAGCAACAACATGATGGCTCACACCCATTTGTAGTGGGATCTAACGCCCTTTTCTGATGAGTCTGAAGACAGCCAAAGTGCATGCGTATACATAAAAATAAATAATTTATCTTTTACTGAAAGATGCCATAAACAAAGATGAAAGGTAAGCCTGAGATAGGAGACATGAGACATATAAGAGACATGAGCAGTTGGCAAAGGCTGAGAATCCAGAAGTAGATGCAGTAAGATAGAAAACCACAGACGGATGCGCTCGTGGCCTCGCCTTCAAAATAGAGGTGTGGCCATCTGCAGGCTGTGCTCTTCCTATCATCGTTCAGACGCCCTGGAGCATTGTTTCCCTCCGATCTGTCTCACTCTGCCACAGTTACACTTTGCACAATCACTCAGGGGAACTGTGTCAGGGAGCCTATCATGTGGGTCAGCTGGGAGCTGCAATTTGATCCTGGCTCTGCTCTGAATTCATTAATGTTTTCCCAGCATCATTGCTGCTCAGAAGAATGGTCCTCTCGTGGAGCGGACATGACTGTCTCCTTCATAGTGTGGCGATCATAATCACCAAATGGAAACCCAAGGAAATAAAGCCACCAGGAGGCCATCCTCTTTAATTAAGGAGACCTAATGAGTTGCAGGCCCGCCATGCACTGGGGCACCATTATCTGTTATATATAGGGATGCTGATGTGAAATACTTTCTCTGTATCCCTGCTGCTGGCTTTCTTTTAGTTCTTACTGGTTCCTGCCTCTCTCTGTTTGCACATATGAGAGTGTTGTGACAGAGAAAGGAACCAGACCTTCTTGTTCAACTTGAAGGTCTAAAATTCTGGTGTCACCCAAGGACTTGCAATATGACCAGGTAGCTTGACTGGTGACTAGACGATTAAGAAAGATTAAGTCATCAGTTCCATGCCCCCAAAGTGAGAATGTTTTTCTTTGTTCTCCAGATGCAGAGAGTACCTTGTCCTGGGTGATGTGCTGTTGTTCCTGAGGGAGATCAGAAGGGACATGGTGGCGTGAGTCCCTTCAAGCACGTCACTGTAAACATGAAACTGCTTTACCAGGGGAAGGGAACGATCCAATGTGAGCATAAAAGGCAATGGTGCTCAGTTTGTCTACAAGATTCTAAGCAGAGACCACCAGGGCCAATCCCGTTTTGCTGCTAGAGACTAGAAGGTGGAGTCTTGGCTATGTACGTTGTTCTTTGTGACTTTTCCTAGCTCGAGGATACATAATAAGGAGAAATGAGACAGATTTAAGCATAGAGAAATTTGGGATGGATCACTGGGGGGAGGGGTTAATCACGGTGAACTCCATTAGACTGTGTAATAGTTTCCCAAGGGTGATGATGTAAACCTCCTAGCTGCAGTCATTTGAATTTAGACTGAGTCGTGAGATAGTGAGCTGGCCCCAGGGAACAATCCTGCATGGCAGAGGGGCTGAGTAAGGTGATAGGCCGGATTACTCACAGATCTATTTCAACTTAATTTCTAGGACCGTGGGTTCCTAATTAAAATGAACTATATTGCCTATTATGAACCTGCCACATTAATATTCTGTAAGGTCCCTAGGCAAGTCCTGTGGGGGTAGTTTTTCCTTCATTTTGTAGAGCAAGGGTCCATAGGCCACACGTTAGCATGTAGCTGTTGGCCATGAGCTGACTTCTTGCACTGGACTGTGTTTATATTAAACACTTTAGTTTGAACTCACATTTCTTTCAGCATAACCCAATGGGATAAGAAGCATCCTTGGATATCCTTTGAGATGAGTGGTAGTATGTACCCAGCGAATACCATGATAGGAAAGTCCCACTCTGTGAAGACAATTGTCCCTGTGTAACACCTGAGCCTACTGTGTGCTCTCTCATACACAGTCCTAGCTTCCCTTTTAATGTCAACTGATAACTGGAAAAATCTTAGAAGGGGGTCCCATATTCACAGACCTATCTAGTTCCCCACTAATAAATAGTAATCTTTCCTCCATGCCTGCTCCATAAATGCACTCTGGCAAGGATGCTCAGACAGGGCCACTCACAAGCTGCCTAGGTTTCAAAGTGCCTACAGATTAGGATGACATAGATGATTCCATTGCCCGGGTGGTATTCCATGTGGACGGAGGTACCTATCTGGCAAGCTGTTTTTATCAATTTGGTCCTGTCCTGAGGTTTCCTCCTAAATGTCCTCACAAACCACACAACAGCAAGAAATCTCCACCACGCAGCAGAGAATGTCAAGCTCTCCCTGATTTAAATTTATAAACTGTATTTTAATTAGCCTGTGGGGAGTTTCCATGAAAATTGGAGTCGTCATGTGTAACAGGACAAGATTAGAGCACTGGTGAGACAGGATGACTGGAAAGTCCCTGTTCCTTCAAGACCAACTGCTGTCACATCTCTGTGACATTGTTCCTAGCTCCACAGAAAGACCTCTAAGACCTCACGCCAGACTAACATTTCTAATAAGTGACTAAGTCTATGTCCTGCAGAAATGGTGTGTCACTCATTTCCCGTGAGTACAGCTCAGCTCCTGATATAGAAGGCACGGAATTAAAAGACAAACAAAACAAAAACTGTTCAAGGGGCGAGAGCAGTAGTTCTCAAGCTATGGGTCAAGATTCCCGTGAGGAGCTGAAAGACCCTTTCACAGGGACCATCTGTCAAATATCCTGCATATCAGATATTACATTATTGCGCATAACAGGAGCAAAAATAATGTTATGGCTGGGGGTCACCACAATGTGAGGAACTGTATTAAAGGGTCACAGCATTGGGAAGGTTGAGAACCACTGGTCTAGGGGAGTGGCTAAGTTCATAAGGTGCTTCCCATATAAACGTGAGGACCCGAGTCTGGATCCTCAGTATCTACACGAGACCTAGGAGCAGCAGTACAATCTCATAATCCTAGACCTGGGTGGGAGCAGGGATGGGAGGATCCCTGGAGTTCATTGGCCACCCCGTCTAGACAATCAGTGACCTACAAGGACAGTGGGAAACACTATCTCAAAATAAATAAATAAATAAATAAATAAATAAAATAAAGTAAGGTAGAGAGTGGCTAAGGAAGACACCTGGTGCCAAGCAGTGGTGGCGCACGCCTTTAATCCCAGCACGTGGGAGGCAGAGGCAGGTGGATTTCTGAGTTCGAGGCCAGTCTGATCTACAGAGTGAGTTCCAGGACAGCCAGGGCTACTCAGAGAAACCCTGTCTTGAAAAAACAAAACAAAACAAAAAAAAAAAACCAAAAAAAAAAACAAAAAGAAAGACACCTGGTTTCAACCTTTCAACCTCTGGTCTTAAACATGCACATGCACACCCACATGAACATGTACTCGCCCACGCGCACGCGAGAGTGCACACACACACACACCACACACCCCAACCATTCCAAAGATTAAACACCAGAACGACAACAACAAAAAGCAGTCAAGACAGTGCCCTGAACGTGAACAATACACCTTGGAACAACTTTTCTCTCCTTTCAATATGGAAGGTTATTGACTTCTGGCTTAATAGACACAAAGTAAAAGGGCTTATAAGACAACCCTGCAAGTTGTGGTGTAGGTTTTAAGCTGTAGTCTTAACTGGGTTTCTGAACTAGGCCAGCTTTTTCTATGGTACGAACACTTTCGAGGTTACACCATCTCCGACCCAAGTTCCTGGGCACTAAACCAGTGAGAGTTTGGAGGTGTTCAAAGTTGATACGTCTGCAGAAATGAGCCCATGTAACACACCTCAAGGATGAGTGATGTCATCTCCGATGACTGTAGAAACATGGCATTGTTTCATGTTTCCCATGAGATTTTGACTTCCGTTACTCCATAATATGATCAGGATTTTTCTTGAACTCCATGGAGATGTCTTGACTCTTTGTTGCTATATTTTACAAATAATAAGTGTCCATAGAGTGGCCTTGAAGGGGGCTTGAGTGGAATCTGGACTTAGCAGGGCCATAGAGCACTCATTAGTGGGAACATGTACATAGAATGAACCATTTACAACCAAGCTATGCTTACAGCCAAGCCAGGATGACTGACTGGATTTGGTTTTCTCAACAGTCTGAGCCAACTCTTACAGGTCCTTTCACCTCACAGTCCTCCTGGCAGGCCAGTTATCTCAGTTGTCTGACAGTCTCATGAAGAGACACTAGCGATACTGGCCGCGAGGCTTATGTGACAGAAAATAAGGTCCAGAGGAGAAGGAAGTAAGAAGAACCAGCCCCGAGTTGCTGCCTGTTTTCCCTGTGGGAGAGCATCTGGACAGATTCTCCTACCCCAATCTCAGAGGATTCTCTGGCCCCTCAGGCTTGTCCCCTACTTCTTCCATGGTCTCCTTTCTCAGTGGTGTGAAAACTGGAGCCAGAGAGCAGCTTCTGAATTTGTACATCATGCTTTTAATTCCAGTTGAGTTTCTGGCTTCTGATAAAAGGGTTCACCTTTGGCACAGAAATTCCTCCCATCATGCTCTATTGCCTTAGATGTCCTCTGCTGGCCATGACGGGTTACTGCAACAGATGCTGACCGGCTCCTCTGCAGCAGGAGCAGAAGCTTTTAATTGCCCTTTTAAAATTTTTCATCCTTATTTCTTTACAGATATAACAGAACTGTTTCTGATGCTGTTTTACTGTGTCAGAACTTTCCAAGGCAACATCAAAATTCTACACGCGGCCCAATGACTAGAGTCTTGGCACACACACACCCGCCCCCCCATCCCGTACCAGCCAGGCACTCAACTAAGCTGAAATAAAAACTAGCTGAGGCAGTGACGGAGCACCGGTTGGAGCGGATGGGTGTGGAGTCTGCACACTGAAGGAATTCTATTAAAGCATCATTTCTCAAACTTGCCGTTGTCAGCATCTTCGGCCAGATAACCCCTTACTGTGTAAGTCTGTCACAGCACCTCGAGGAACAGAATTCCTGGTCTGTGCTCTCTCTCCTCCTGATACAAGCAGCATGCTCGCCCCCACACACAAGCTAGCCATCCTTTCAGAAAAACCAAAAGATCTTTTCTAAGCACTTCCGTGGGGAGGGGCTTTACTTACTGTTTGAAAACCACCATGTTGGGGTTGCAGAAGCTGCTCTTTGGAGCTACTCAGGCATTAAAAACCACACTCTAACTCATGTTGGAGACTGCCAATCAGCTGATGGATATGTCTAGTGGGTTGGCGGAAAGTCTCACCGAGAACTGTTCTCCTAAGGACTCTCAGTGATACTTCTGGTTTTCAGTCACCTGTCATCCACCGGTCCATCTTGTGTTTAAACTCTGGATCATAAGCTGGTGGTCCTGCTTGAGAACTTGTGATAACTTTGGGGCAGGAGGCCCAAATGGAGATAGGTGACTAGAGATTGGCCTGTGAGGGTCACATCCTGGCTCCCCTTCCATCCCACTGACCCTGTCTAGCCTGATGCCTTCTGTTCCATAGTAGACTGCACTCTTATAAAACTGTGATACAACACACACACACACACACACACACAGGAGACAGAGACAGATAAAGGGGGAGAGACAGAGAAAAGGGAAAGACAGAGAAAGGGGAGAGACAGAGAAAGGGGAAAGACAGAGAAAGGGGAGAGACAGAGAGAAACAGAGAGAGAGACAGTGAGAGAGACAAAGAGAGAGACAAAGAGAGAGAGACACAGAGAGAGGCAGGCAGAGGCAGAGGCAGAGGCAGAGGCAGAGGCAGAGGCAGAGGCA
>JANHMN010000009.1:49658319-49671206 GCA_030674055.1 Rhabdomys pumilio | reverse complement strand
AGAGGCAGAGGCAGAGGCAGAGGCAGAGGCAGAGGCAGAGGCAGAGGAGGCAGAGGCAGAGGCAGAGGAGGCAGAGGGAGGGCGCCCGTGCTAACAGTAACTGCAATCAGTTCTCAAGGAGAGAGGGAGGGAGATGGGAAGAGACCCCTATTCCCATAGCACCCTGGGCTTGCCTCCCACTGTGTGTTGCCCTATAATAAGAGTTTCTACTCCTTTATTATTTCCTTAGTGAACTCCTTTAATTGTGTGCATCATATGAATTCTAGTGTTGAGGAAGAAGTAACCACAGTGAACTGCGCACGCTTGGCAGAGGCTTGACTGCACAAATTTCCTTGGACTTGGAAAACATTCCTTCATTCCAGCTCAGCAGGGATAGAATATCTTGAACAGAGAAAGAACTAGGGATGAAACTTTTGTTTCTATTCCCCCAAACAGGGTAACCGAACCGTGATGTGACTCGACACCCCAGAAGCTGTTGCTTGGGTTTCAGGACTCACCAGCCTTATGGCCTGGGCCTGTGACTCTATGCATACCCCAGCAAAGAAAGCCCAACCTCTGACACCAGGCTGACACTGCACACACAGTCATCCCCAGAACCCTTGCTGTGGGTTAAGGACACATACACCATGGAATCATCGTATCCCAGGCACATTAAGAGGGTTTTGATGGTGACCTCTTTAGACAGTCCTCTAACATAAGGTCATATGAGCCACAAAACACTAGACATTTTCTCTGTGTACCAGTTTCATCATATTGTGAGACTCTGCTCACTGTTATTATTTAGAAGCAGATAAGTCTTCCATCCTATGGCACCATCATAACCACAAACCATCCACATTGCCAGGTTTAGTGAACCTTTCTGTGTGTATCAGCTGACTATGAAGGCTATGCTCTGGGGTAAGCTTAAGGGCACCTACCTTCCTCATGCATGCCCAGAAGAAAGAGAGAGCCTCCTGGTAGCTAGCTGTCTGGCAGAAATCCAGCCTTTAAAATGAAGAGGGGAATACCTCATCTTCCTGACACAGCATGTCTCTTTAGTGCTGCTGAATTGTCCACTGGGGCATGTCACAGTCTACATGCCGTATGAAAGACAAAAGGCTCACTTGTCATCTGTCTTTCTCCCTATAGAGAGACAGTCCCAAATTCTGCTGCTGGAGTCATGAGGCGCTGACACAATATAATCAGGGGCAGCATATGTAATCTTTCTGAGACAGGGGCCACTCAGCTGAAATAGATGCCCAGGAAAAGACAGTGTAAACAGAGATTCAGTCTGGCCTCAAAACCCGGAATAAGATCATTTTTACCTGCCTTGGCCACACCTTCCTGGTCCCCAACTGGAGTAGCCCCTTGCTGGGTCTTAAATCATGCTTCCTTAGCCTGTGTTGACATCTTCACCCTCTGTCCTGCAGCCCTAGAGGTGACATGGGTACACAGCTCTGGAAACTCAGTGGTGGTTCTGCGGGGTTCCACATGGGTCATTTCAGGGCAGAGGGTTAATTCCTTGCACTTCTTCCGGGAGGCATCTGGAGTCCTCTCTCTCCATAGAAACCTGGGTGGAACCAAAGGAGATCTAGGGTGCCCTCCACATGGACGGCACAAACACAACACAAGGACTTAGAGGTAATGGGGTCAACATCTAGAAATGCTGCTAAGGAAGTGACTTGTCACCGTCCTTCCCCCACACCCCTACACCTCATCTCCTCTCCTCTGCGGACATGGCTTTCTGCCATAGTTCAAAGGAGAAAACAACCCAGGCCAGGGACAGAAGTCCAAAAACTAGATTGTTATCTACCACTTATGGGCTGTGTGGCTTTAGGTAAACTCTTTTGTTTTAATGAACCCCTGGTCCCTCACTGAGGTAAGAGTGGCAGTCCACATCTTTTCTGTGAGGCGGCATCCAGCAAGAGTGAGTGCACTAAAGCATAGCACACTGGGCAGACGTGAATGCAGTAACACATGCTTGATGTCTATATCCACCTTTTTCCGTATACTCTGTAAACCTCAAGCTGAATTTAATAGATGTCGAGTCACTAGGGACCCAGGCACCACACCCATAATTACTATCATTACGCAGGTTGGCTGCCTTGTGTCTGTCATGTCTGTCAGGTGTCAGCACTGGGAAGAGTTGATCCATTATCTGGTAGACCTTTGTTAAAAGCATCGAGTGTTTTTATGACTGAGATAGACCTTGGCAGGTTATATGGCAGGGTGAGGGGTGATATGAGAACAGACTAGATATCATCCCGGCCCTGAAGAATGTACTAGCTGGAAACTAGGAATGAGGAAGAAATACCACATCGTTGGGCAAGTAGCTCCCAATCTTTCAGAAATCTCATTTCTTCTTCCGGCTAATCGTTATGAAAGATCATTTTTGAATTCTCGGAGCTCTGGAGCCCAGTGTTAATTTTCTTCACAACAGAGATGAGGTACAACCACAGGTCCCCATCTCTGATTGGGTCAGAGGAACTGCCTCCTTTCTCCAGAGTCTCTTCTTCTTTGCATTTAGAACAGAGACTGTCCATCTTTCTTGCTGTGGTGGTTTGAATAGGAATGGCTCCCATAGAGTCATGTGTTTAAATGCTTAGCCCATAGTCAGTGGCACTATTAGAAGGTGTGGCCTTGCTGGCGTAGGTGTGTCCTTCTTAGATGAAGTGTGTCACTGTGGGGGGCGGGCTTTCAGGTCTCTTATATGCTCAAGCTATGCCCAGTACGGAACATAGTCTCGTGCTGCAGCCTGTGGACCAAGATGCAGAACGCGAGGCTCCTCCAGCCCCATGTCTGCCTACAGACTGCCATGCTTCCTGCCATGGTGATAATGGACCAAACCTCTTAAACTGTAAGCCAGCCCCAATTAAATGTTTTTCTTCATAAGAGTTACTGTGGACCTGGTGTCTCCTCACAGCAGTGAAACCTAACTAAGATGCTCGCACTGTCCATTATGCTGCCAAGTAGTTTTGTCCCTCAGTTTTGTCCTCACCGGGTCTCCATTTGTGTCTCAGGAAATCAGTGTCTTGTAACTCAGGATGGAGATATTTTCCTGATCCCCTGACTCAGCGTGGCTTTGTGACTGTACTTCCTCCCTATTAAAGGTATTTTGCTTTGAGAAATGCTAAAAAATCAATACAAGGTTTATGACCCAGTTCAAGGCAATGGTGAACTCCTTGCCAGATGAGCTGCACAGCACAGTCCTGGGTGCCGAGCCTCTTGGTCTTCACTGAACGTAAGCACAGCATGCATTTGGGAGTCAGCATGAATGAACACGTGACTCGAGGAGAAAGAGATCAGAATGGACAGCGGAATTAAAGGGATTTGATTCTGAATGGCTTGTGGCAAACAGTAACCATAAAGGAGAAACTGGGCCATAGAACAGTGGTTCTCAATCTTCGTAATGCTGCAAACCTTTAATACAGTTCCTCATGGTGTGGTGACCCCTAAACCATAAAGTTATTTCATTGCTACCTTATAACTGGAATTTTGCTACTGTTATGAATCATACTGTAAATATCTGATATGGATATCTGATATGTGATAACCCCCTTCCCCCGTAAAGGAGTCTCAACCCATGGGTTGAGAACCACTGCCATTTTGATCAAAGCAGCCCCAGAGTGATCACTGCACGGGAGTCAACATAAACTTTTTGTGGGTTGCTGACTGTTTCCCTTAACTTTAAGGATTAATAAAGTTCTTTGTCGTGATTTGAAGGCAAATAAAAAGTGGTTTTATGATCTTTAAAGAAGATTTTGTGCGTGTGCCTGTGTATACATGAGTGCAGATTCCCTCAGAGGCCAGAAGATAGTGTTAAAGCCCGTGGAATTAGAGTTACAGTTGTTTGTGATATGCTCGTTGTGGGAGCTAAGGACTTCCCAGTCTCTTCTCTGCATGTTGACTAGTTCTGAATCTCTAATTTCCATCTCCTGCAAAGAGAAGCTTTTTTGATGAGTGTTGAGTGATGATACTCATTGATCTATGAGTATAGTGAGAAGTCATCTTAACATTATATCCATTTAGCAAAATAATGCTAGATAGTCTTAGAGTCTCCCTTAGGGCCTACGACTTATGTAGGCACAGGTTCTTGGCCTTGATAATATGCTAAATATGGGTCACATATCATCAAGCAGGTCTTCAGTCTAACTACTATTGCACTAGTGGGCATGTCTGGCCAGGCCAGTCATTGCTATAGCTTGCAAGAGTCACAGGTGAGTGACACTAATGATGACTATTTTTCTACAGTAATGTATATAGTGTTTTCCAGCCTCATGGAAGTTAGCCAGGAGAGATGAAAGTCCCAGGTGAGTACCAGTTTGATTTCCCCATGGTCTGTGACACAATTATGTGATGTCTTCAGCAATAGAGTCTTACCATCATGTTTTGGAGGGTAGTCAATGCTACTGGCAATATCCTGCAGTGTTTGAAGGTTATTAGCTTGCAATGTTTGGAGCCCATGGCTTAACGACTCAAAGAATGATAACTTATTCA
Organism: Rhabdomys pumilio; assembly: GCA_030674055.1. Taxonomy (NCBI): domain Eukaryota; kingdom Metazoa; phylum Chordata; class Mammalia; order Rodentia; family Muridae; genus Rhabdomys; species Rhabdomys pumilio. The sequence continues at coordinate 49,666,730 of JANHMN010000009.1, read as the reverse complement.
TGGTACTAGGGTTTTTATTTGCTAGCATAAGCTGTCTGGTTGAGTTAGAGGGGAGGCAAAGTCCCAAGTTATCCATCAGGAAGTGGAGGATCTGATAGTGGGAAAAGCCAAAATTCACTGGGTCCCAGAGTCCAAATTTTTTATGCAGTTTGCTTTGCAAGTAGTCAATATGTGTGTCTTAATAAGCTCCACCACATGTTCAGCTTTCATATTTATAGTTTATGTTCAAGAAATATTTCTTGGGCCAAATTAAATGCTTACAGTCTAAAGCTGAGTCACTCCGTCCGCATCCTAAACACAGAATGCTCACATGTGTGAGCTGTCACTCACGCGCACCCATCTATCGCATTCCCCTTTTGCTGTGAGCTGCTGGGTGTCTCTGAGTCTCATTTCCCCCCTCATTAAACAGATACGCACTGAGCGCACACTGTGCAAGAGGCCCCGTTCTAGTTTTTCTTTTAGTTTCTCATGTACTTTATTTATTCAACTAAGTCTGTATGCATTTTTTTTCCATCATCTACTTTTTACTGCCTTTGGGCACAAAGATACAGAGACAAATGAAAAACAGAACATCTCCTTCTCTCCATGAACCTAGAGACAAGTAGACTAAATAAGCCAAACACCTAAGCAACTGAAAATCCTTCTCAACGATGTAGACTGGGGTAAAAAGAGTAGGGGAGCAAATGGGATCTTAAGGAAAGTTATTGGGAGAAGTGATGCACTCTGGGAGTCAAACAAATTCACAGAAAGCTCAGCTCAGTGCCCTGTGCTCAGGACACAGTGCCAGGCACGCTGAAGGTGGCTGAGATGCTTTGTCAACAGACTCACATTGACTAAATTAAAGATATCAGAAGGATGAAGAGAGTCTTCAAGATGGACAAGAAGAAAAGTAGATGAAAAGTTTAGCCAAAGATGTCTGAAACAGTGTGAGAGGCTGAGGAAATAGGCAATTTAGTATCATCACAGCATAAATTTGAAGGAAGATGTGACAGGAAGTATGTGGAAGTGTCTGCTCATCCTAGCAAATTGCCCTGGACTAGACCATGGGCAATCTTGAGGAGCCTGAGTAATACAAGGAACCAGGTCTGTTTGGTATGTGATTAGTGTATGTGACAGAGGAATATATCTAGATGAAGTGAATGCGCTGACTGGGGTGACTCCTGCACATGCAGGGCGAGGAACGGGATGGGAGGTGGACATGGGGAAGAACTGCATGCTGGGCAAGTGACTTGGAAGTAGGGAGAGCCTTCCAGGCCGCTAGTTTTGCTTGGCTGTTTAAGCTATGAATGTTCATCCTACTACATTTAAAGTGTAAGTAAACAAGTAACGCAATGAACGTATTAAAATAGAAATAGATGTTTGAAATATTTGTAGAAGTAGTCGGGGGATGTGTATCACTGATAGAGCAATGACAACACGGGCGAGTGATGACGTAATAGATGAGTGACGGTTCACACATGTGAGCATCATGTGTTTAGGATGCAGATGGAGTGACTCAGCTTTTGACTGACATGAAACTCTGGGTTCAATGCCCAGTTCTGCAAAATTAAAGAGAAGGAAAGGAGGGAGGGAGATAAAGCCAGAGAGCATACAGAAGAAAGCAAGAAAATGCATATCTACTCTAATAGCACAGACGAGGACAATATTCCTTGTGGTTTGAATGAGAATAACCGCCCCCCCCCCAACCCTTTCACCAACACAGACATACACATTGGCCCATATGTTAGAATTCTTGGCCCAGTGGTTGAACTGTTTGGGAGGGATTAGGAAACATGTCCTTGTTGGCAGAGGGGTGTCACTAGGGGTGAGCTTTGGGTTTCCAAAAGACTTTCATTTCCAGGGTATTTTCTCTCTGCCTCCTGCTTATAGACCAGTATGATAACTGAACACTCAACCGTTCTTGACACCATGTCTTTGCACAACTATCATGGACTCTAGTCCCCAGAAACCATAAGCTCAATTAAATACTTTCTTTAGCAAGTTGCCTTGGAAATGACGTTCTGCCCAGCAATAGAAAGGTAACTAAGACACACTGACTCTGTCTGGATTTTAACTTTGGGTTTAAGCTTCTAAAGAATCCAAAGAACAAAGCACAGTACAGGGCTATGCAGTATAGGGCTACTCTGTGTCCTAATTATTGTAGTATTTTTGCTGGAACTAAATTCTGAAAGAAATTTTAACAGTGGCTCTTACCCAAGGTGCTAACCAATACCACCCCGGCTGTTTCGTTCATGTCTGACCTCACGTCTTTGCTGGGCAAGTTCCAGCCTGCCCATCAGCTCTCAAACAATCCTTGTTCTCAGACCTAATGGAAATGTGGTTCTCATTTAACATTGGCTGGCAGTTTTCTCTTGATCACATTTTAAGTTTGTGTCATCAGAATTTTAGGATAAGTGGGTATGGACAGTAATTCATGCAGATTCTGCCTGCGTTTTTCTGGAAAAGTAATATTGAATATATTGCCCATTGTTCATCCAAAAAGTGATGACTGGGGACCTGCTGTGCAGAGGAAGCTGTTTAAGGAGGAAATGACATGGCAAGGAGCCAGACAGATAGAGTTCTGGTCTTCACATGGCTGCTCTTTGTGGAAGAACAGACAACATATAAATTAAGTAGAGTGTATGGTGTCAAGTGCTGGTCACTTCTGGGAAGGAAATCAAGCAGGGCAAAAGGATGTGTCAGGTCGCTTGTCCCAGAAGCCTCCTTTCATGGCTCAGTTTTCATCTCCCATCTTTTTATCTGGCTATGTCACCTTTTCCTTAGCAACAGAGCATGGAATAAACATGACAGAACCAAATACCTTTCACCAAGTTGACCATTAAAGATGTCAGGAAGACATCCTGCCACTATTTGAAGCAGGGGTTCTTGCCAAATTACTCAGAACTAAAATAGCAGTCCATACCAGCTAGATCATTTCAGTGGTAAATCTAATTTTAACCTGAGCTTTTAAATTTGAGCTCTCTCTACTGCAGGTTGCCAGAGTGGCTACTAGGGTAGCTCCCATCTGTACAGCCCTGGTACAGGCCACCACCATCACTTATGTGAACTCAGTGAATGACAGTCTGGGTCGTTGTGTTTGTAGACTGAATTGCGATTTGAGCCCCCACTCCCAGTTCATGTAATAGAAGCCATTTTGGAGATGAGGCCTTTGGGAGGTGACCAGGCTTGGGAATGAGGTCATGGTGATGAGGTCATGGAGATGAAGCCCTCGAGTTGAGATTAGAGCCCTGATAAGAAAGTTTGCTCTGACCCTGTCTTTCTGACACTTGAAGACACAGTAAAGCAGCCACCTGGAAGTCACAAGTGCAAACCTCAGCAGAACTCTACACAGAGTAGAACTCAACATAGAAAAGGCATAAGTGCAACCGGTAGCCAGTTGGACCCTGGAGCCACACTGCCTGTGTCTATATACTAGTCTAAAGAATTTCCTAGTTTGTTGATGTCAGGCAGGTTACTTACCCTCCTTTTCCTCATCATGTATGTATGTATGTATGTATGTATGTATGTATGTATGTATATATATATTTGAGATGGGGGTTCCATATAACCTAAGCTAGCCCTAAACTCACTATGGATCTGAGAATGACCTTGAATTCCTAGTCTCACTGTCTTTATCTACCAAGTGCTAGGATCACAGACATGTGCTGTGTTTAGCTCTAAGATTGATCATCTATAAAATGAGGATGGGTAATAGTAGTAAGTCCCTTCCTGGGTTTTGAGAAGATTTAACTAGTTAGTACATAAATAATTCTAAGATTTGTCTAGTACATAGCATTCAGTGAATACCTATTATTATTTTTACAACTTCAGTTTATAGTGAGGGTATTAAGACTTGGAGATGTTAAGTTACTTGTTGAAAGGCATCCAGAGAATGGGCAACAGAATCAGAGTCTAAATCTAATCTTATTTCAACTGGGTGCTTCCTGCTAGGACTACCTCTGTCACCATCACTAGTAACTATAACGATGGCACTCCAAAGAGCTGGATGCAAGGAGACATAGGCAAAATGATAGATGCATCCGTGAAGATCTTGAGTTACTCCCAGTACAATCAGCACTGGCTATCAAGTACTGTGACAGCAGAACAAACACAGCGAAGGGATTTCCTTCTATCTGTCATGCACTTTGTGCCTTGGCTTGTCTGTATCCCATCTGAAGAACTGTTAGGGAGTCATAGAAACAGATGAGAGGTTCCTAATCTCAGTGTTGGGAAGGAAAGGGCAGAAAATACATAAATTATCACCTAATAAAGAGTAGGAATAGCTGCTAGGTTCAGGACCCAGTCATGAGAACTATAACAAGGAGAAGCGTTAGTTGGTCCAGAGTAGGACTAGACACAAAGGTTTTGGTCAAGACCCTGTAAAAGTGAACAACAGAAGCAAACTGTGAGTCCTCTAAGGAAAACATCACAAAATCAAGACCTAGAGTGTGAGATAGTTCAGCCAATAGGCACTTTCACAAACCCGAGTTCAAGGCCCAGGATCCACACAGTGGAAGGGGAGGATTAACTACTACAAATTGTTCCCCTCCATCTCCACACTTACACCACGGCACTCATGTACCACCCTCATACGCAAATGAATGAGTGAATAAATGAATGAATGTGATTAAATGTTTTTACAAACCTAAAGAGTGAGGGAATCCCGAATGATACTCTCTGCCAGGACACTGCAATTCAGCGAAAGTTCTGTGGTAAGCTTCATTAAAGATTTTGCTTTTTATTCACTGCTTTTTTCTTTTAAATATATTTTTATTTTGTGAGCATGTATGTGTTTGTGTGTGCGCATGTGTGTGTGAGCATGTATGTGTTTGTGAGTGCGCATGTGTGTGCAACCTTCTCGTGGAGGCCAGAGGTCAACCGCAGACCTTGCTCCCCAGCCATCCACCTTGATTTTGTTTTGCCGCTGTTTGGATAAGTTGTTGGTGTTTTACTTTGCTTTGAAAATGATGTCACACAATTGAGACCTGAGGCTTCCCAAAAGCTCCAGGGACCCACTTGTCTTTGCTTTTCCAGTGCCAGGGTTACAGATGTGTGCATCCACACCTAGCTTCTTACATGGGTGCTGGATACTGAACTCGGGTCCTCATCCTTGCTTGGCAGGCATTTCACTACCTGAGTCATCTCTCCAGCCCCCTCTGGTGTTTTTATGGGGAAAAAATTTAAACCTGACACCATCACACTAAAGGAATCCCCTGTTAGCTCAGCAAGTGAATCATGCCACACTCAGTAGGTAGATGCAAAGTACAGCTATTTTAATGTAGTGATTTTAATATAAAGAACTGTTAGCTTGATCCAGTTTTTAGCTTAGTGACTGAAAGTGTAAAACTTGATGTCATATAGACAAAACCTGTAGGAGGGACCTGCCTCATGCTGGTGTTTCTCTGGGGGAAACAAAGAGGTTGCTGCTTCTGTCAGAATTGGAGAAACTGCACGTTGGATTCAGTTGCTGGTGAAAGGTGGGGAGGTACTGATGGACAGATGCCGGCAGGGACAGGAAATGGGCCAGACACTAATTGTTTGGATCCTATTAGAACAGCAGCAACACCGTCATCTTCTGAGATCCAAGCTCACTCCAGGCACAGTGCGGCACAAGTCCTTTCTTCTGCCACCAGTCTTGTAGCCCACCACTAGGGTTTCTTCTGCAGGTTAGCAATGGCAGTCTCCATGCAAAACAAGGGTGAGCATAGACATCAGAAGCAAATAGAAATATTTGACAGCACAAGACTGTACAGGTTTGAGAGGAGAAATGGGGTAGAGACAGTCCTCACTAACAGCAGACAGGAAAGAGCTCACAGGTGGCACTTGAGGTGAGCCTCCAAAGATGATGTCTGTTGACCAAGTAGAATGCTCACTAAGGAGTGTGTCCCATGCAGGACGAGCAGCCCAGACCAAGATACGGAAGAGGAGAGGAGTCGAGTAGGGTGCATGTTGAGACTATGGAAATAATTTGACATGGCTAGACCACGAGATGCAACTAACAGAAGATGTGGGAAGACAAGAATCCTGGGTTCAGCAAGGGCTAGATCATGAAGACTAACTAGTCTATGACAGTCGAACTGTTGAGCCCTATGCCAGAAGCCACAAAGAGCGGATGGGTAGTGTGAACAAAATTGTGGTTTTGAAGGCTAACTTCTGAACATCGTAGAGGGTCACACACGGAAGGAGCAAAGGAGACCAGTTAAAAAGCTATGAGAAAGTCCCCATTAGACAGTGGCAACTATCTATTACCAGAAGAAGCAGTGTGGGTGAGTGAGGGCACAGATTGCAGAAATGCTTATGGACTAGAAATGAGAGACATGCTGCAGTAATATTTTTATTATAAATTCCCAGTGTGGGGTTGCCTCCCACCTTAATGGTTTATGTTCCTGTATGAAACACACACACACACACACACACACACACACACACACACACACGCCCTTTATATTTTAATATGCCTTAAGCAGCACAATAGTAGGGCAGTTGCCTAGCCTCCATGTTACTAGAATCTACCTCCCACAGATAATTCTGAGTTACGACTTACTAATTTCTAAATTCCATCTTAGCTGCCCTGGACCCAGCTAAGCAGCCCTCTGGGCCACTCTTTCTTGGCCCAGAGTCAGGGATCTCTCTTTGCTTCCCTACCCCATGGCAGCCTCTGTGTCTCTCCTCTCTCCACATTCTCCTAAGGCATGACAGATCCCTCTCTTTCCTTTTTCCCCCCGTTCCAAACTCAGGAAACCTAAAACCCCATCTCTTTCTCCCCCCAGTTATTGGCTGCTGGCATCTTTAATTACTAATTAGAATTAACTGGGAGCAGGCTCCCAGAAGCTATGTGCAGACTCTCTCGTGCAAACTGTTTTGGGGACCCAATTAGCATTCGTAATACAAGCAGCTACAACGTGCAAGTCAGGACAGGACAGAGGGGACTGTCTATGCTGTGCCTGGAGGGGGCTCCTGGAAGTATCATCCTCCAGACATTGGCCTGGGGGGTGAAGGAACAATAAAAAGGGATAAATGTGTGACAGGCTTTTCAGATCTTGCAAATCAGAGGGAGACTATTGCCTTAAAAGGCAGCTGAGTTGATGCTGACCTCATCTTGCATGGGATCCTACCTTCTAGATGACATGAGTCACTGCCTTTCTCAAGAGATGTTCATTGTCACGCTGGAAACCATGCTGCAGGTCCAGAAAAGAGCTCTTAGATCTGTGACTCAAACAAGAGGCAGCGTTCCTTCCTCATTTCCATCTTCTTCCTTTGGTTCACAGAGTAATGCCCAGGTGCATCATGGGAAGATGGCCAATGAAAACAAAGACTGGCATGTAGATAGCTTTGTCCTGGCACTCATGACAAACTCCTTAACTAATTTCCTTCTGATCTGGAGTCTTCTCCTGAGGAGACATTCAGGAGATGCCCTTGGAGGTTGTGTATGAAGTGAACTCAGATCTATGAAGATGGCTTCACTGCTGTTCATAAGTTCCTGAAGACTGTTGCTGCATTTAATCTGATTACAGCCTGAATTTGCCTTTCTAACAAAATATTGTCTGTATTGAGAGAAGAAGTCACACACGGTGTCATAGAGAGCTGGCGTGACAGCGGGGCTGTTCTGTTTCAGAAACTCTAGCGAGTCCATCCCTCCTTAGTAATGCGTCTTCTTTTTACTCAAGCAAATCACTTTGATTCCATGCTTTGAATGTAAAGAAGGGGGGCGGGGGAATGTAAGCATGTAGGGAATCTGTGTATATCCCGGAATCAACAGGAGGCCACTTCCGTTTATTCTTCAACCCATGACATGTGTTTACACTTCCATACACAGCCACTCATCACTCTTTCCACAAAACCCATCGGAAACCCACTGATCTTTCCCACCAACTTCAATGCCATCCTCTAATCTTCTCCAGCATCAGGATCATGACCCCTCAACGTTTGGGTGTCAGATTTCTGTTTGAATAATCTGTATGACAGTGTAAGCCCATGAGGCCCAGGGTCTCTTATTTACCTGTGCACTTAGCACTTATAACAGGCTGTTGATAAGTCACTATGCTGATAAGCCTTACCATGTTCCCCTGGGCCAAGTCCCACAGTCACCATGGATACACTCTGTGACTCATGGATGGCCTCTTGTTTACACCCAGGCAGCCTAGCTCTTAAGAATCTCAGAGCAGAAGGCCTTAAGCAAGCCACTCCCTGTCTTTGATTGTCCTGTTCATCTCTTCTCCTCCTTCCCACGGTGAGCTACTCCCTCCACAGTGTTCTGTAGTCACTGACCCTGCCTTCCAGCACCACAGACTCCTCAAGGTTGTGTGCACCCTTGGTTAACAATATACAGGGCTTTCTCCAAAAGAGATTAGCAGGCTTAAACATCAATATTTGTGGTCCATAAAGACACACACACACACACACACACACACACACACACACACACACACACA
>JANHMN010000009.1:49625636-49655484 GCA_030674055.1 Rhabdomys pumilio | reverse complement strand
CACCACCACCACCACCATCACCACCATCATCACCATCATCACCACCACCATCATCACCATCATCACCACCACCACCATCACCACCATCACCATCACCATCACCACCATCACCATCACCATCACCACCATCATCACCACCACCACCACCATCACCACCATCACCACCATCACCACCATCACCACCATCATCACCACCACCACCACCACCACCATCATCACCACCAGCACCAGCATCTAGGAATGCTCTACCCAAATAGTCCAATTTGGGGTCACTTCAGCCTGTATTTTTTTCTAAGAACTCTTCCCTGTCATTTCAAAGCAATTATCTAAAAAAAAAGAATCTATTTTAGAGACATAGTTAGAAATAATAGGAGTCAAGAAAGCTACCAGGAAGAACAGATTGTTACTTCTTATGAAAAACAAATGCTTTAAAAACTTTGTTCTAGTCAAAATATTAACCAAAAGAAAATTGTCCAGCCCCAAGGAGTTGCAGATGTCTCTGCCAGACATTTGTCTGCCAATGTTGATACAACCATTTGGGATCAGTATTGTACAAAAGAGAAAAAATACAAAACAAAAACATCATAACTCCATCAAGACAGTGTTGTCAAATGGAAGTTTGTCTTGATTATTGGATGGATATAGGTGGATATCCAATTAAACAAATGAACTAAAATACTAACGGTGGAGTTTAGGTGGTGTGTTTATGGATGTTTACTGTATTCATTTCAATGTTTTTATATAATTAAAAAATTTCAAAACTAAGATAAACATTTGAAAAGTGATATGAATCCTAAGGAGAAAGACAGACAGAAAGGGAGTTCATGGCTCACACTTCAGACATAAAACAGGCATGGTGGGGTGGGGCTGGCATCTCTCACTGCACAGAACAACAGCTGGACATCAGATGGACTCTGGGAGCAAGTGTCAGAGATGAATGATGAACACAGTGGAGGGTCAGTTCCTACCACATGTTCCTCCCAGGGCAGCCAGAGCCCCTCCCCCTTTCTCTAGCTGGAGGGAAGAAAATGACTTGAACTCTAAGCACTTTGTCTAGATTCTGTCCTTTATCTTTTGTGACAAGCTTTAAAATGCAAGCTTTAAAATGTGTGTGTGTGCATGCATGCATGCATGTGTGTGTGTGTGTGTGTATGTATGCATTCGAGTGTGTGTGTATGCACATGTGTGTGCTTGTGTATATGTATGAGTGTGCGTAAGACTGCTTGTGTGCATGCACACACATGCATGTATGTGTGTATGCATGTGTGTACACTCGTGTGTGCTTTTGTGTGTGTGTGAGGCAGAGAGAGAGAGAGAAAAAGAGAGAGAGAGAGATGTTATCTTTATAACTTTTTCCCTTTTTGTGATGGTTTCAGGGAGTGGCACTATTAGAACTTGTGGCCTTGTTAGAGTAGGTGTGTCACTGTGGTTGTAGGCTTTAAGATCCTCATCCTAGTTGCCTGGAAGCCAGTATTCTGCTAGCAGCCTTCAAATGAGGATGTAGAACTCTCAGCTCTGCCTGTACCATGCCTGCCTGGATGCTGCCATGTTGATGATAATGGACTGAGTCTCTGAACCTGTAAGCCAGCCCCAATTAAATGTTGTCCTTATAAGACTTGCCTTGGTCATGGTGTCTGTTCACAGCAGTAAAAATGCTAACGAAGACACTTTTCCAGGAACAATCTTACTGGATTTTCTAGAAACCTCAACTCTCCATTAGCTCATGTGAACTCAGAGTCTAGCCATACTGGTAAAAGGCAGGGACATGTGACATTATCAAGGCCAGGATAACTTTGGTAACTTTGATCTTGAGCGATCAGCCTTGGATGGAAAACTGTTGGCACTGAAAACATAGATGGCAGGAAGAGTGTGTGCACTAGTCGCTGCTGCCTTTAGACCTCTTGGTGTTTCTGTAATTTAACTGAAGATATCCTTTCTATTGCTTGGGAAGAATGCCGACAGGAATGATGTAGTTCTCACAGAAAAAAATCCCAAGATCAGCAAGGCCAAGCATCTTAGCTTATAGAACCCTTTGATATCCATCCCCAATCTCTCTGCCTTTGAGACTCAGCTTCTTCCAAGTGGACTCCAGCTCACAGATGGGATTTGCATTCTGCTACAGGCACTTACTACCTGGATGGGTAAGCTCCTGGCCAATTTCACATTTTAAATTTTTTTCTGGTTTGCCAAATGATGTAAGAATCATCGGAGATAAAATAAGCTCATTCACATAAGAGACTGCCATATAACGAAATGTTCCATAAATGTTAGTTTCAATAATGCTGATGACGACAACGACGATGATGCTGGCATCAATCAATTAGTAAGAAAAGCGAGGGTGTTGTTAAAGGAGAAATTAATGGACAGACTGCTTAGGAAAGTAAAGGTGGCTTCTGTTTTATCCTAGGATGAATGAAGGCTGGAAAACCAAACAAGGCTACAATTGAGAGCTGAACCACAAGGGATAGAATCTCTAGCTACCACTCTCAGATATCTTTGGTAGCTGGGAAGATGACTCAGTTGGTAAAAAGCTGCACAAGGATGAGGACCCGAGGCGGAGTCTTAGCATCCATTCAGAAAAGCAGGGTGAGGCAACATGGCCTGTAATCTCTGCTCCAAGAAGGCAGAGACAGGATGATCTCCACGACTTGCTGGCCTGTCAGTTTAGTCGAGTCAGAGAGCTCTGGGTTCAGTAAGAGACTTTGTATCAAAAAATAAGGGGTGAGGAATGGGGAGAAAGTTCAACAGGTAAGAGAATTCATTTATTGATCTTCCAGAGGACTTGAGTTCAGTTCCCAGCATCACCCTCTTTTGGTCTCTACAGCCATCCACACATGTAACGTATGCACTCCTATCCTCCAGCATACATATACAGGATTACAAACAAAAATAAATCTTTAAAATTGAAATAAGATAGAGAGCAACTGAGGGAGTCATCAGTATCTACCTCTGGCCTCCACACACATACCTATGTGCACATACACACGAATACACATGATTCTCCTCTGGGACATTTATAACCTGAGACTGTTCATCTATAGAGGTTTCTTACAGAAACTAGCTAGCTCCTGTAGTATTCATATTTTAATACATAAATCCCAGCGTAGGGTTGCTTCCTGCCTCAATGGTTTATGTTCCTGAATGAAACACACACACACACACACACACACACACACAATATATATATATATATATATATATATATATATATATTTAAATATGCCCTAAGCAGCACAATAGCTGGGTAACTGCCTAACCTCCATGCTGTTAGAATCTACCTTCCACTGATAATTCCAAGTTACTACTTACTAATTTCTGTTTCATCTTAGCTGCTCCTGACCCACTAAAGCAGCTCTCTGGACTGCAATCTCCCAGCTCCTTTACATGGTGGCTCTGTCTCTCTGTTCTGCACACTCCTCAAGCATGGCGTCTTTCCCTCTTCTTCCTCCTTCTCCTAGTGGTCCCAAACCCAGGAAACCTAAAACTCCACCCTTTCCTCTTCACCTCAGCTATTGGCTGCTGTCATCTTTATTTACCAATCAGAATGAATTGGGGGCAGGTTCTCAGAAGCTATGTACAGACCCTCTCATCCAAACAGTTTTGGGGGACACAGTTAGCATTAGAATACAAGCTATAAGCTCCTCCTCCCTGTGCTGTACATAATAAACATGTTGAGGTTCTAGGTTGTTTCACAGTCTGTGCTGCTCTGTCAGAAGCAACATGGCCCATCCATTCTAGCTTGCCTGTACATGTGTCTCTCTATCTCTCCTTCCTTCTTTTCCTTATCACCCCAGTCAACCTTCCATGACCAAGCCACACTGGACATGACAAGCCTATGTCACAGAGGAGGAGATCTGGTTGATGCAAATCACAGAGAAGACTGAAGAACGGTGTACATTTAACTCAGAGATACTTCATTTCAGCATCTTTCTGTCAGAGTGACAAATGTGTCTCCAACAGTGAGTGCCCGTGAAGTCCTCCCTGTGGTCTCCTATTCCTTTGCCAATGGCATGACTCAGCCATACCGCCAAACTAAATCTAAACATTAGACACTACCAGATGACTTTAAAACATTTTACTTTAGGTGGTGGTGCCAGGGCTCAAATGCACAGTCTTGTTCGTTCTAAGCATATACTGTGCCACTGAGCTATAACTGACCCAACCTTTTATATAAGGTGACAAAGAAACAAGATAGAAAAAAATTATTGAATTGTAGGTGCATAGTCCTATATCTGAAGCTGATCATACATAAATTGGTAAGCATGCTTTCCCTCACCTACACCAAAACCCTGTTCTCCAGTCCTTCTGCGGGACTGGGGTTCTTAGTTGCATTATCATTATTTATTGGGATCCACTGAGGTTCCCTTGCCTATGTTTGCCCAAATGTTCCCATTTTGTGTCCCAAGGGTCCGCGCTTTCTCTAGCCTCTCCACCTTAGCTTTTGAGACAGGATCTCTTACTGAATCCACCATTCTCTATTTCAGCTGTACTGGCTGGTCAGCAATCCATAGCAAAACAGACACTGGTGTCACAATTCTCAGACTCTAGATTGAGCCTCACCTCGATCTAACATTTTTAAGAGTCAGCAACTTTTGAGAGCCTTCATACAGATTTCCTGAGTTTTCTGTTTGTATCCTGGCTAGATTTCCAACACTTTTCATTTATCTATTTATCCATGCATAACATTAATTATTGATGAAAACAGACAAGTTATATCATAATATTGGTACTTACCATTGTCACTATAGCAACTAAGGACCATAGCCAATTGATCTTCATCTTCCCTTCCACTTGAATGCATCCCAGTCTCTCTCACTGCTAATAAGTTGAGTACCACATCATATATTATCTCCAAGCTATTTTCTTATATCAAAGAGATTCAATGTATTCATTAAATGTATTAGCAATTTGTATCAGTATCTTGTTGATGCTGTGATCAATTACTACCTACTTACTGACCTAAAACAACTCTCATTTATTATTCTATATGACAAAAAAACTGTCACTAGGCAAAAACTAAGGTTTCATTCTTCTTGGAGATCCTAGGGGTAATAAATTTCCTTGATTTTTCTAGTTCCAGACACTGATTTCAGATGCTGTCTCATGATTCCTGTCTGCCTTCAAAGTTAGTTAGGAATTGCTGTCAATCTTTCTTATAGAACATCATTGATGCTATTGCTTCTAAGCCCCTCTTCATTTTTAAGGGCACCTTTGATTCTATGGGGCCTATCTGAAGAACCAGCATAATCTATCTTAAAGTCAGCTAATATCATTCTTAATTCCATGTACAAACATAATCCCCTTTTCCATATAATATTGCATCCAGGTTCCAGGATTAGAAGATGAACACGTTTTGGAAGGCTAGGATTCTACTTACCATAGAATACAATCCCACATTCCAGTTTAGAGGCCTGTTGTTTGCATAGTCATTTTTAGAGGCCTCATTTTATTCACCTGGGCCTTCTAAAAAAGATTTGGTTTTACTTGTAATTATGTGTATGGATGTGGGTAAGCGCACATGAGTGTGGGTGTCCATAGAGGCCAGAAGAGGGCGCCACTCTCTGGGAATTAGAGTTACAGGTGGTTTTGAGCTAACTGACATGGGTTCTTGAACTTAAACATGGGTCACCTGTAAGAGGAGTGAAGTCTTTTAGTGGCTGAGCCAACTGTCACCTCTTTATCTTGGTTTTGCCAGAAAATGAGTGGTATATTCCAGTGGAATGATTGGAAAATTGTAATCAGGAAAGAATTGCAAAGATGAAGCAAGGTAAAGGACATAGACAAGTAGTTTTTAAAAGTACCTTAGAGGCAATAGCAGCAGCAAGGAGTAAGTAATGCAGAAACAATTCTCCTCAAAACTATTTAAGATATGCAGCCTTGAGGCACAGTTTACAACCATTACCAAACCATGGTCTGGAAGAGATGAAACCAGGGGAATAAAGTCACTCTTGTTCTGTTCTTAAGTCTCCTTCCAGATTTTCCACTGGTCAAATACATCCAAGAGACAAAGTGAAGAAGTCAAGAGGAATGTGACCAATAAAAGTCACCATTGTAATCACAAAGCAGGTAGAGGACAGTGCACCTACAGCATTAGATAAACTAGAATTGTTTGGGTAAAGAATTCTTACTAAAGGATGAATGGTTCCTTTAAAAATAGATTCATCAATGTTTATCATATCCAACACGATATGCAAATCTGCAAGTACATGTAGGTTATGCAATGAATGCTTCTATACCTTCCTGAGGGAAAACACATATACCACATTTCCCAGCAATTGCAATATAGATATGTTAGTCCAAAATGAAGGGAAAACGAGGGAGTCAAAGTGTATATACCAGTGACTCCCGTGCTACATGCGTAGAAGAATTACAAACCGACTGAACTTAAAACTTCAGCTCAGTTAAATATAGGCTCAGAGAAAGGAATTTATTTCCCTGTGGAACAGTTGTAGAGGAAAATGCATTTCAGTGAACAGGAAAAAATTCTAAATAGGTTGTGCAGAAGAAATCTTTCAAAGCATAGGGACAGTATGGTATAAAGAGAAGTTACTTCTTAGTCAACTGGAGTGTTAAGAAAAAGACGTCCTTCTCTAGTTCCCAAATCACATATACCTCTAGAGCAATTCATACTTATGCTTCTTAAATAATCATCACAGAATGTTGGAGAGCCAAACATTTCTCTCTTTCCATCCCTCCTGTCTCTCTTTTATCTATCCCTCCTTTTTTAATTCTGTATTTTATTTTATATAGAGAGATAGAGAGATGGATGGATAGATAGATAGATAGATAGATAGATAGATAGATAGATAGATAGATAGACAGACAGAATTATACCAGCATGCAGAACTCTCAGTGGAGGCACCCTGCTGAACCAGAGGATGTGTTGTCCACCTAAACTCCAGGAGATGTATGAATGGACCAGAGGCCAAACCAGTCACTAGAACTCTAGCCTTTACCTTAAGCTGAAATTTTCTGGTCAAATAAGCCCCACCTCCCTGGCCACCAACCCCCCAACTCAGGTAGAGTTCCTCTATTCAACAATAAACCACTAAGTAGAAGACTAGAGAGGAAACAGAAACGAAGGGAAAAAAATTCATCCAACAAAGAAAAACTCATAAGTTGGCACCTAAACCTATAATTACCCAAATCCAGATGCCTAGAAACCAATGTAAGAACACAGTCAATAACAGCCAGGGCAATATATCATCACCAGTGCTCAGCTGTCCTAGTACAGCAAACTTCAAATATTCCAACAGTTGATGCACAAGGAAATGACCTTAAAACCAACTTTATGAAGGTAATAAAAGTCCGTAAAGAGGAAATGAACAAATCCCTTAAAGAAAGACAAGAAAGCAGGTGGGGACCCAAACATTTGAAGGAAAAGAATACAATTTTTTAAGACCTGGAATAATTTTATAGAAATAGAAAAATAGCTTTGTAAGCTGTGTAGCTTGCTGTGGAGTGCCTTGTTTAGAATTCAGCCCCGGTGCTTCTGTGGAGCGTACAACCCTGGTCTGTAGAGACAGTGCTCTCCGAGTAACACACAAGAAGCCTTGTAAAAAGGAAAACTATGTAGAAGGGGAATCAGCTCTGATTTACTGGTTGAAGGTCTTCTACTTGCTGAGACACACAGGGCTTGGCTTGGTCTCCCTGCCACCTGCTGTAGTGCTAGGTGAATTTCCCAGGAGAGAAGGAACAGCTGCTTCCCATGTCTGGGTCCTCTGGCAACTGCCCTTGAAAAGGGCTCTGTCACCAGCTGTGGAATCAGCTGTTTCCTTTTCCCAGGAAAGGAACACAGTAGAAAACGGAGAAATTCAAATATCTTTTGTCTAAGGATGAGGGTGAGAAATTCTTTTGTTTTGTTTTAAATTGCGTTAGTTTTTTCCCCCCAGTGCTGGACACTAAGTTTTCTTCAAAGACCAGTTTGCAAAAGTTACAAAACTGACTTCATGAACAACTGTGATGAAAAACAGAAAAATCAAGCCCTATTTTCTTTCCAGCAGAAGCAGATGCTAGTGAAGCAGGCCTAAGTCATGGTTGACTGACCTAGAGTCTCAGATGTGAACTGCTGTTCTGTGAACAGAATGTGCTGAGGGGAATTTTGAAGCTGTTTCACCATCCTCTGACAGAGAAAGAGGCAGACTGAGGAAAGTCAGCCTCATGAATAAGAAAGGAAAAGTCTCTCACAGGTTGGTGTAAGGTAGTAAAAATATCTCCTGTCTTGAGGAATACATGTATATATGTGTGTTTACATATGAATATATGTATGTATTTATGTATCTGTATATATTCACACATATTTGTGTATGTATATGTGGTATGTATGTGCATATGTATATATAGTATGTATATATGTACATATGCATACATGCATATATATGTATGTTCAGAGATACATATATAAGTGTGTATAAGTATGTGTGTACATGAACATGTATGAATTTGTGTATATATGTATGTATGTGCTTGTATGTGTGTATTAAAATACATATATGTACTTTCTCTTCTTCCCTTTCCTGATCTTTTTACCCATCTCAGAATTCTTGAGATTATAAAAAGTGAGGCTGCAAGCCCTTTCCAACTTCTGTCCCACAGACAACAAATCCAGCCTGATTCCAAAGGAAGGGTAGACCTTCACCTTCTCTCTTTCCTTCCTTTTGTGATCATAGTAGCTCCTTGTCTGTGTTATTTCATTTTGTTTAGTCAGACTGTCAAGAGTGGGCATGCTCAGACTCTCAGCCTCATCCCTTTTTGTTGATACTTTTCTGCCACACCTCCATTACATGAATAATCTTATTATTCATCATTAATAATCTCTTACCTTCAAGTTCTTTAAAGAAACTAGAAAGTAAAGAGTATAAATTCCAATTTATTTTAGTATCACATGAATGAATGCAAATTTTGGATCTTAAGTTACCTGAAGGTTACTTAGTAGCTTCTTAACTGGGAATTATTTAGGAAAAATAAGAGCCAAGAGATAAAAAATTGTCACCAAAAGCCTCAACCTCAGCTCCTCTCATTTAACAGACAACTACTTCTTCTCACTCAGTGGCAGCAGCATCCTTAAAACATGGTAGAAGGTTCAGAGAAAATAGATTTGGCCATATTGGGCACTTGATCGCCATGACCGATTTCAGCCCTGGCAGAGTGAGTATATTTGCTCTCATCAAGGATTTTTTTTTTTATGACATCAACCACATGGTCTACATGTTCCAATATGATTTTGTAACTACAAGTTCAGTGGCACATCTCGTCCTGCAGGTAGCACTCTTCTTGCCACTACCAAATGGGAATACTCTTGTACTGAATGTTTGGAGTCCATTGACATCTTGATGACCATGAAGAAGGTCGGTGGTGTTCACTTAAAGAATGGAGCCACACTGTTATCATTTCTGCTCCTTCTGCTGACATACCACACTTTTCATGGCTGTGAGCCCGACAAGAATAAGTCCCCTCAAAATTGTTAGCAACGTCTTCTGAACCACCAACTGCTCAGCTCTCACCTTCACCATCCCCACGGCCAATTGAGGCCATCTATGACAACTGATATCTTAGCAAGACACAATTCTACATATAATCTATGCCACCACTGCTACACAGATAAACATGGGAAGTTATAGTATAGGGGTAACAAGGATTCCCAGAATTTAATCTTTATTCTACTGTCACTTCCAAGGTCATAGAACAGGTCATCTCTGAGCTGAATGGAAATCTATAGGATGGGGGCCTTCTATGTCTCACACCCAAAGTGCTGGCCATGGGTCTGACCTGTCTTCTAGAGGAACAGCCTAATGCTAATGAGCATAGAGGAACAGCCAGGTTCTAATACATTGATAATGAGGGACTTCAATATCACGTTCATTAGTAGATAGGTTGTTCCAACTGAAAGTCAAACAAGAAACTTTAGAGTTAAACTGCATGTGGTAGTTTAAATATAAATGTCCCCTACAGGTTCATAAATTTGAATACTTGGTCACCTGGGAGTGGTATTATTTGAAAGAGAAGGTGTGGCCTTGTTGGAGGAACTGTTTAATAGGGGGTAGGTTTTGGGTTTCAAAAGGCCCATTCCAAGTTCAGAGTCTCTCTCTTCATGATGTCTGTGGATCTGGGTGTAGAATTCTCAGTTACTTTTCCAACACCAAGTCTGCCTGCATGCCACCATGCTTCCCACCGTGATGAGATCAGACTCAGCCTCTGGAACTGTAAGGAGGCCCTAATCAAATGCTTTCCTTTATAAGAGTTGCCATGGTCAGAGTGTCTCTTCATAGCAATAGAACACTGACTATGACACTGTATCATACATTAACAGGACCTGGCAAATATCCACAGAATATTTCATCTGACAGCTATCTAACACATTCTTTTTAGATCATAAAGCAAGCCTTAATAAATGCAAAAGAGTAAAAATTATTAATTGTATTTCATCAAATTATAATGGACTAGAACTGGAACTCAATAGCAAGAAAAGCCACAGAAATTAGACAAATTGTAGAGATTGAATAATACATTCATGAATGACAAATGAGTCACTGAAGAAATCATGGAGGATATAGAAATATTTATAGAATGAAGTAATAAACATGAAAACATGGCTTATCAGAACCATTTGGATAGGGCAGAGGCAGTCCAACTACAAGTTCATAGCCATGAGTGTTTAGGCTTTTAAAAACCCAGAGACTGCAAATAAATAACCTAATGATGTAACCTCAGAATTCTTAGAAAGACAACAGCAAGCTAAACACAAAAGCAGTAGCCATAAAGAAATAATACGGTTAAGGAAGAAATTAACCAAGTTAATACAATCAAAAATAGAACAAGCGATCCATGAAGCATGAGCTAATTCTTGGAAAAGATGAGACAAATTCCTAATGAATGAGTGAAAGAACCATAGTAATAAAATTACCGAATGAAAAAAGAGACATCACAACAGATACAGTTGCAATCCAGACTACCACATGAAAAACTTTAAACCAGTATTAAAAAACAAACCTAAAAAATGAGAGCAAATGGACAAATTCACAGACATATCATACACTAAAACTAAATGGGGGGAACACAAAAAACATAAACAGATTGGCACAATAAGAGTCTCTTAAAAAACAAATCCCCAATACTAGACAGTTACACCGCCAAATTCTACCAGACATTTAAAGCAAAGCAAACGCCAATGTTTCTCAAATTATTTCATAAAGTCTGGTCATGGTGTTCCATGATAGTGCCTATAATCCTGTCATTGGCAGGTGTGAATCAGTTCAAGATAATCCTCAGGTACATAGTGAATTCAAGAAAGGCCAAGGCTACATGAGACCTTATCACAAAACAAAATGTTCCATAAAATAATAAGGGAAGTAATACCTTTCAATAAAGCTATTACCCTGATGCCAAAATCAGATAAGAACACAACTATAACAAAGAAAACTGTAGATCAATCTCTCTAGTTAGCCTAGATATAAATTTTTTTAATTAAGATACTTGCAAACTAAATTCAGCAACTCATTAAGAAGATAATGCAACCATAACCGAGTTGGCTTCATTCAAACGTACAAAAATGAGTCTCCATGTGGAAACCAGAAAGTATAATAGAGCATTTAACTAGGCTTAAGGACAGAATTCACATGAGCACCTTGACACACAAAAAGGCTTTTCACCAATTCAGTGTCCCTTCACAATAAAATTTCTGAAGAAACTAGGAAGAGAAGGAACATACTTCAGTTTCTCTCCCTTTAAAATTGAGAAAGAGAAAATGGCGGGTCCAGCCCTTGTCTAAAGTTGTAAGGGTAGAGAAAGAAACAAAAAGAATGCAAATGGGAGTTGGAGAGATAGCTCGGAAGTTAAGAGTACGTACCGCTGAAATACTGAAGTTCAGTTCCCAGAATGCCCAAACACAACCACCGAAAGCTCCAATTCCGTGGGGGTCTATTTCCCTCTTCTGGACTCAGAAGACAACTTCTCTTGCATGCACATCCCTTGCACATACATACACACAAACTCACAAGTAATAATTATGAAAACAAGTACAGGAAAACATCGAAATGTATTAAAAGGGAAGATAAAAATAGGGAAGGAATCTAATTATCCCTCTTGGTAGACGACACAATCCTGTTTAAAAGGCTGCAGATTCTACTAGAGAACTCTGAAGTCTAATAAAACACAGTCAGCAAAGTAGCAAGATACATAGTGACATATTAAATCCCATAGTTATATACCAATAATGAACTTGCTAACAAAGAAATCAAAAAAAAAAAATACAATAGCTTTCAAAACAAAACAATATACTTAGTGATAAATCTAACCAAGTATATTGGCTGGTTTTGTGTGTCAACTTGACATTAGCTAGAGTGATCAGATAGGAAGGAACCTCAGACGATGAAATGTCTCCATGAGCTCCATCTGTAAGGAATTTTCTCAATTAGTGATCAATAGGGAGGGCCCAGAGGATGGTGGGTGGCACCATCCCTAGGCTGATGGTCCTAGGCTTTATAAGAAAGCAGACTGAGCAAGCTTTGGAAGCAAGCTAGTAAGTAGCACCCTCCATGGCCTCTGCATCAGCCCAGTCTCCAGGTCCAGCTCTGCTTCGGTTCCTGTCCTGACTTTCTCCAATGAGGGACTGTGATCTGGAAGTGTAAGCCAAATAAACCCTTTCTGTGGTGCGCCAACGTCATTGGGTGTGGTGTGCCAACGTCATCACGCACTATCACACCCACCATTGGAAGATGGCGCCGACATCAGCCCGGACTCACCCCGCTTAACTAGTAAACAAGTGCTCAGAGCATGCTCAGAGTCCCTTGAACCAGCCTACATGTGACGCATCCCGAGACGTCATATTCTCCTGAGCTCTGCTAGCCAATCACAGAGGTACACGCCAACATGCCGACCTAATAGGTATTTAAGGATGTCTCCCTCTGCTATCGGGGTCTTCCCTTCCATTCCGGCTGCAATAAAGCCTGCTGTAGAAGAATCCTTTGTGTCCGCGTGAGTTCCTGCTGGCGGGAAGATCGCGCGCGGATTACACCTTTCCTCCCCAATTTGGTTTTTGGTCATGGTGTTTCATCACAGCAATGGATCAATGAAACTACATCTCTATCTCCCACGTTGCCTACAAATCTGCTTAACATGGATTAAAGATCTTAAACTAAGTCCTAATCCTGCTTTAGAAAAAACAAAAGACTACACCTCATGATAGAGATATAAGGACTTCAGTAGCTCAGGAGATAATTTCATGAACTGACAATCAGGGAAGCACAAAACTCAAAGCTTTTGCCAAGCAGAGGAAACAATCAGATGAGTGATGAAACGGCCTATAGAGCAGAAGACATATTTGTGACCTATATCCCTGGAATCTATAAGGAACTCAGAAAATTAAACACCAAAAACCAAATCACACAATCAACAAATGGACAAATGAAGTTCTCAAAATAGGAAACGCAAATGGTCACTATAGATATGGATCTGTTTGACACCCTTCATTATCAGGAAACAAACTGCAGAACAACACTGGTGGTCTGTTCTCCCCAAGTCAGAACAGCTGTGATTAACATAACCAGCAACAAGTGCTCATTATAATGTAGAAAAAGAGAATCCTTATGTCCTGCTGGTGGGGATGTAAGCTGGTACAACCACCCTAGAGATTAACATAGGGGTTCCTCCAGAAAAGCTTTACAAACCTACCACACCCACCCATACAACCCTGCCTGTATACACTGGAATCTAAGGTAGCATACAGCAGAGATATAGGCACATCTGTGTCTATCCTTACAGGATTCCCAGTAGCCAAGACATCAAGCCAGCTGAGCAATCCATCAACAAATGAGTGGGTACAGTGAGATATGCACACACATCAGAGTTTTATTCAGCCATGATGAAGAATGAAGTCATACCACTCGCAAGAAAATGGATGAAACTAGAGAGCATCAGAGCATCATCTTCATGAGAAGAAGTCAGGCTCATAGAAAGATGCTGCTTACTAATATTCCCACCATAGGTGGAGTCTGAATATCATAAAAGTAGAGGGAGATTGAGGGGATCACGAGTGTAGAAACGGGGTAGTCAAAGGGAAACCTGGAAAGGGGATAACATTTGAAACGCAAAAAAAAAAAAAAAATTATATATCCAATAAAAAATTGGGAAGGGACAAGAGAGGGTATTGGAGGAAAGACAAATATTGTGTTTTTCTTCAATATGACTAATCTACTTTTAAATATACATTCATATATTTATCACATAAATTTATAATGCATAAGACAGGGAGGTAGAAGGGGAATATTCGTGTTCAGGAAGGAGACTAGGGTTAAGGATAAATGAGGGAGCAAATTTGAACCAAGCTCAATGATGTATGTGTATGAATACCCATTAATTACACACTAACTACAAAAGATTAGGAATCATATATTCTGGGCACCATTGGAATGAGGTTACCTTGGTACAGGCATTTATCAAAACATCCCCCCAATATCTGTATGCCTTATTGTATGTAAACTACCTCCAAATTAAATTTATTTACAAAACTAGGCATAATACTTAAATAATACCCGACCTTCATTAATCTTGTCTTGATGTCTTGGTTGTGCCATTTTGTTGCTATCCATCTGGGTTTTGTTGCTCTCTGTAAAAGTATCACGTGAACTTCAAAACTTAGAACAGAAGTACTGAAATGACATAGTTGCTCTGCATTTTGTTCCTTCTAAGAATTGACTGGTCCAGTTCACTCACACGAATTCATCCAGCTACACATTTTCCACAGCCCCTGAATCTTTAATCTCCCCTTAAAATGCCTGCTTCTGCATCTTGCACTTTAATCACACATTAAGATGAGGATGGGTTAAATTTGCAAATAAAATTCCATTTAAAAATACTCATACTTTACACATGAATGTGGCAGTGTTATGAAACAGCATTCTATGTCTAATTATTTAAAAAATGGCGTCTTTATCTGGGGCTGAGAACGCAGCTCAGTGCTGGAGCGATTGCTGAGTATGTGTGAGATCTCAAGTATAGTGCCCAACATCTTACTTTTTTTTTTTTAAGACGTTGACATTTTAGAGAGCTGGGGAGATAAGTAAAGAACTTGTCACAAACTGCATGAGGACCAGAATTTTATTCCCAGTACCCATATCAAAAAAACATACCTGATGTTGATGGTATGCTCTTACAGTGCCAGCACTGAGGAGTCATGGACAAGCAGATCCCTGAGGTTTGCTGGGCAGCCAGCCTAGCAAAACCAACCACCTCCAAAACAATGTGAAAATCTGCCTCAAAACACACACACACACACACACACACACACACACACAGAGAGAGAGAGAGAGAGAGAGAGAGAGAGAGAGAGAGAGAGAGAGAGAGAGACCAAATAGAGAAATGGTGTTGAAGAGAGAATTCACACATTTTTATCCATTAATGGAACAGAACACAAATTTAATGCCCACTCTTCTGGGGTAATCTTACTGTAAATGGCAGCCCCTGTTCTCGTAAACAATATCATAGTTAAGGGTTTTGATTTTGATTTTTATTAAAACAGTCCTTGTGTCTAGTAAAATTTCCACAATGCAAGAGAATCCACCAAGTTGGCATTTTTTCAGCCAGCTCCTGGTAATTCCCATTTCTTTTCGTTGTTTCCATATTTGGTTCTTTGGCTAACTAAACCCACAAGTGTAGTTACTACAACTCTAGGGTCCTGGTACTTCCTTCAGTTACTCTCCTTAAGCTCCTGAGAAGTGAAAATTTTTCTTACATTAACATCCTTCCCAATTTCTCTGAATGTTTAATATACCTATTATTTCTTACTCTTTCATTAGCTACAATTGTAACATGCAATAGTTACAATTGTTTTCCTGGGGTCTGGAGAGATGCCTCAATGGTTAAGAGCACTGGCTACTATTCCAGGGGACCCAGGTTTGATTTCCAGTACCCACATGGCAGCTCACAAATCTCTTTAAGTCCAGTACCAGAAGATCTGACACTTTCTTCCGGCTTCTGTTGGTACCATACACAAGTACGGTACACAGAAACACAAGCAGACAAACCATCCATACATATAAAATTAAAATGTGAGGAAATACTTATAAGGGATTTACTTATAATCTGTAAACATTGTTACCATCAACCTCCTGCTGTTTTTCTACCTTGGACACTTCCTGTACATGCCTGCCTGCCTCCTGTTCCATCTCCTATTAGCTACGTATTATTATAATGACCAAATCCTTATTAATGCTTTCACTTTGTTCAGAAACATCACAGCACTCATGCTTTACTGTCATTAAAATAGTAAACAACTTTCATCTACTGCTTGTCTGAGAAATATATTAAAGTGACTTTTCATTCTCTGTAATATCAGATGAAGGGTCTTGATCCACTTCAAAGATGATTCTTAGCATCAAAACCAAATACGTCTTGCTTCCCCAAAACACTGTATTATTTACTTAAACCAACACCATATTCTGGGTCCTTCACACTGCACCATACTTTCTTATCCAGGTTTTGCTTTTTCCTAGTATCCTTCCCCTGTATGCTCTTCTTTGAGAGAAGAAGGCTATTTCTGAAGGTTATTATGTAACCCACACATTTATTCTTGGCCTCCTCCTGGTGATTTGAGCTGGTCTGGATCAAAACTCCCTAGACCTTCATCAAATGTCTTCCTGGAAGCTCCCACCAGTGTCTTATCTGGTTGACTGCACTTTGTGGTGCCTCTTGGGTCTTTTTTGTACCCCTTCCTCAATGATGCAGGAATGCATCCTCCAGTAACTAAGTTTCTTGCAAATCACATTCCCTATGTATGTTTAGGCTTTAATCTTCTCCCACTATTGGCCAATAATTCTAGGCTGAAAATAATTTTTTCCAGAGTCCTTTAAAAGCATTTCATCTTTTGTTTTTTTAGCATGCTTTGCTACTCCTCAGAAATCTGACGACAGTGTGACTCTCATGCATTTGTATGTGAACTGTTTTATCTCTCTGAAAGCACTTGGACCATCCCTATTTAGCATTATATATTTTTATGAGGATATATCCAAGCATAAGGTTTTTCATTTGTCGCACTGAACTTTCTACCTAGTTTCAGTTCTAGAAAGTTCTTTTCGTTTTATAATACAGTTTCTCTACTTATCTTTTATCTCCTTTTCCAACACTTTCATCGATAAGATAATGGCTTTCTTGGCTTGTTCTTTAACATCTCATTTTAAATTTTTATATATTTCATATAATCCACCTCTAATCTATTTACTTTATACTCTGACAAGTTTCTCGACTTTTAATTTTCAACCCTTCAATTGAATCTCTAGTTCCAATAATCACCAGTTTAATATCAGGGAGATTGTCCCACTGTGAAGATCCTCTGTGACTTCTGTGGGGGTGAGCTTTTACTTCACACATTGTCCTAGTTAGCTGTCGGGAACAACCTTCCTTATACACTGAAGGCCTAAGTCAGCCATAGGCCTAAGTCAGCCATACATGCCTGCTAACACAAAGTCTTGGTCTCTGTGGGAATACACTGGCCCTAGAATAGATAGCTATGGATCTTGTAGACAGGCAGCCTTGATGGAAAACTACCAGCCTGGATAAGAACAAGTAGCCATAGGTCTTGTGGATAGGTAGCCTTGGTGGAAAGTATCAGCTTAGATAAGAACAAATGAATCATAGACAGAATCATAGTGATCTGTTCCCTGCTTCTTCACCCAGCCAAAACCCTGTTCTGGAAGATATCTGTACTCCCCCTGAGAATACCTATGCTCCTGTGTCATCTCCTTCCCCACATCCTTCCTCTATGTGTATATAACCCCTGTGTGAAAAAATTAAAATCACGGTTTGATCAGACTATAGACAAGTCGCTGTTCTTTGTGTCCCCTGTCCTCCAGTTCTCTCTTCCAGGTACCCTGGATCCTAATTCATTGACCCGCAGGCAGGGGCAGTTAGCATTAAACTGTCAACTTGATACAACCTAGAATCATCTGAGAACAGAACAGCTGAGAAATTGCCTAGACCAAATTGACCCATAAAATTATCTGTAGGAAGTTATTTTGATTATTAGTTGATGTAGAATAACACAGTACACAATAATGGCACCTTTCCATGGACAGGTGGCTCCAGACTAAAAGCTGACTAGGCATGAACCTAAGCAAGCCAGTATGCAGTATTCCTCCAAGGCTTCTGACCCATGTTGCTTCTTGCCTACATGTAGAAGAATGCAAATAGATTTGTATCTATCATTCTGCACAGAACTTAAGTCCAAGTGGATCAAAAGATCTCAACGTAAAACTGGATACACTAAATCTACTAGAACAGAAAGTGAGTAATAGCCTTGAACTCATTGGAACAGGAGACAACTTTCTGAACAGAACACCAGTGGCTCAGCCTCTAAAATCAACAACTGATAAATGGAACCTCATGTAACTGAAAAGCTTCTGTAAGGCAAAGGACACTGACAATAGGACAAAACTGCAGCCTACAGACTGAGAAAGGATCTTCACCAACCCCACATCTGGCAGAGAGGTAGCATCCAGAATTTATGAAGAACTCAAGAAGTTAGACACTAGCAACCCAAACAATATAATTAAAAAATGGGGTACAGGAGCTAAACAGAATTCTCAGCAGGAATCTTGAATGGTCGAGAAACACTTAAAAAGAAATGTTTAAAGTCTTTAGTTATCAGAAAAACGCAAGTCAAAACTACTCTCAGATATCATCTTACACCAATCAGAATGGCTAAAACTGAAAACTTAAGTGATAGCACATGCTATCACTACGAAAGGATCGGGTGCAAAGGGAACATTCCTACATTGCTGGTGAGAGTGCAAACTTGTACAACCACTTTAGAAATTAACTTGACAGTTTATCAGAAAACTGAGAATAGTTTTACCTCAAGACCTAGCCATAAACCCAAAAGATGACCCACTATACCACAGGGACACTTGTTCAACTACATTCATAGCAGCTCCATTCATAATAGTCAGAAACTGGGAACAACCTTGATGTCCCTCAGCTGAAGGACGGATAGAGAAAATGTGGCACATCTACACAATGGAATACTATCCAGCCATTAAAAACCAAGACAACATGAATTTTGCAGGCAAATGGATGGAACTTGAGAATATCATCCTGAGTGAGGTAACCCAGACCCAAAAGGGCATGCATGGAATTTATTCACTTATAAGTGATAGTAACCATAAAATACAGGATACCCATGCATACTCCACAGTCCCAAAGAAGCTAAACAAGAAGGAAAGCCTAAAGCAGGATGCATGCATCTCATTTATAAGGGGGAATAAAATAGTTGTAGGAGGCAGTTGGAAGGAGGGAACTGGGTAGGAGAGGGGATAAGGAGGGAAATGGGGGAGTGATGTTTCAAGATCAGGTGTGGGGAATGACAGGGGAGATGGTCAGAAGGCTGTAAGAATGAAAGGAATCTTCAGCTGGAGAGGGTGGAAGGGTAGGGGGCATCTCAGGTATGTAACAGAGGCCTGGGATAGGAGAGGCATCCAAGAATAAATAGGAGCTAACCTTAGCTGAGACTCACAGCAGTGGGAATATAGAACCCAAAGAGCCCATCTCCTGTATCCAGATAGAAACCCCAGTGGCATGATAGGGTCACCAACCCACTCACAAAACTTTTGACCCTAAATTTGTCCTGCCTACAAGAAATGCAGGGACAGGAGATAGAGCAGAGACTGAAGGAATGGACAAGCAATAACTGGCCCAACCACAAACTTATCCCATTGGGCAAGCAACAATCCAGTATTAATGATGCTCTGTTATGTTTGTAGGCAGGACCCTAGCATGACTGTCCTCTGAGAGGCTCCACCCAGCAACTGACTCAAGCAGATGCAGATACCCACAGCCAAACATTGGATGGAGCTTGGGGACTCTTATGGTAGAGTTGGGGAAGGACTGAGGGCCCCAAAGGGGATAGGATCTCCACAGGAAAAAAAACAGAGTCAACTAACCTAGACTTGGGGCTCTCAGAGATTGAACCACCAACCTAACAGTATACATAGGTTGGACCTAAGCCCCACCTCCACATATGCAACAGGTGTCCATCTCAGCCATCATGTGGGCCCCGAACAATGGGAGCAGGGGCTATCCCTAAAACTGTTGCCTGTCTGTGGTACCCATCCCTCTAACTCAGCTGTCTTGTCCAGTCTTACTGGGAGAAGAAACACCTAAAGGGGGGACCATCACTCTCTCAGAGAAGAAGGGGAGGGAGATGTTGGGAGAGGCCATGGAAGGGGAAACAGAGATCAGGGTGTAAAGTGAAATATTTAGATGGATGGATGGATGGGTGGATGGATGGATGGATGGATGGATGGATGGATGGATGGATGACAGACAGACAGATAAAATGTAATTAAGGGAGGGCAAGATCCCACCCAACTAAACTTCTATCCTAAGAAAACGAATTAAAGAAAAGTTTAGGTCCACTCAGGAGTCAGAGGCATGCAGGTCTCTGAGTTCAAGGCTAGCCTGATCTATGGAGCAAGTTCCATGACAGTCAAGCTTAGGCAGTGAAGAAAAAAACATCAAAACCAGGAAGCTGGTGAAGATGTAACTGAACAAGTGGGTCTTGTTGTGTTCCAGCCCCAGCAAGCAGCAGGACTTGGCAGCATCAGCCAAGAGGTTCTGGCTTTAGAATCAAGGTAGAAGAAATGGATTATAGAATCTCCCTCTATGACTAAGAAAGCCCCCAAAGCCAGGTGTGTGGCTGGGGTGTCCCTGCATGGAGTTCCATTGTGTGAAACTGTGAAGATGAAGCCTGTTTTCCCTTGAAGACCCCAAGATGTGAGAGATGCCAGAGTCCAGGGGGACCTGCCAAGGAAAGCTGCTGACAGGGAGTAGAACGGCCCAAGAGAAAGAAGTATGGAACGGTCAAAAGAGTTGGAGATCTGAAGCATTTTGACATCAAATGTGAAACTGTAGACTGTGGAGTTTGCCCAGCTGGTTTTCGGTCTTGCTTTGGTCCAGTATTTCCTCACTATTCTCCCTTCCCTACATTTTGAAACAGTAATGTAATCCTGTGCGATCATATATTGGAAGCATTTGATCTGTTTTTTTAAATTTTGATTTGTATGGGATTACAGTTAATAGATTGCATGAATCTCAGAAGAGAATAGGAACTTTGGATTTTTAAATGTTAAGAGACTGTGATAGACTATGAGGATTTTCAAAATATGTTGGTTTTTGTTTTTGATTTGGGAACTACAGTTAAAAGACTGCGTGAACTTTGAACTTTTAAGCATTGTTGAGACCGTGATAGAATATGGGGACCTCTGAAGCTGAACTGAATGAACTTTGCATTATGTTATGGCTGTAAGCCTATGGGAGTAGGGAGTGGAATGTGGTGGTTTGAATTGGAATGGCCCCATAAACTCATGTGTGTAAATGCTTGGCTCATAGGGAGTGGCGCTATTAGGAGGTGTGGCCTTGTTGGAGTAGGTGTGGCCTTTTGGAGAAAGTGTGTCACTATGGAGGCAGGCTTTGAGGGCTTATATGATCAAGCTATGCTCAGTGGAACAGTCTCCTCCTTGCTGTCTGCAGATGAAGATGTAGAACTCTTAGCTCCTTCTCCAGCACCATGTCTGCTTGGACATTTTCTGCTTCCCACCATGATGACAAAGGTCTAAACCTCTGAAACTGTAAGCCAGCCCCAATTAAACATTTTCCTTTAGAAGAATTGCCTTGGTTATGGTGTCTCTTCACAGCAATGAAACCCTGACTAAGACAACTTTCATGATAATAAATTGTAACTTAAAAAAGCAGGTATCATTCGTATGTAAAGAAGATAAGGGAGGAGGCTAAGTACACCCCTCCTCCACAACGTTCCAGGGGAGCCATTTGAATAGATTCCCAAACCAGAACTATATTAATATAATTACATGAATATTCTATTCCATAAGAATTTACGCTATGGCCTGATCCAAATAATCTTCAAAAGGGATCACTCATGGTCTTGAATTTGAAGTTATCCTAGTACTTACCCAGATCTTATTGTGTCACTGGATAGTGGATTGCTGAGGACAGGTACTGTGCCATCTCTGTGATAACAATAATAGCTGCTCATGCTATTTAGTGTGTTAACTATGTATATAGCCACATAAAGCAGTAAACACTTTCTCTTTCGATTTCATTTCATCTATGCAAAGCATTCAATACATAGGTTAAACAATTAACTATCACCTGCCTCCCTCTGGAATCTGCCCTATCACTTCCATACACACTGCTGCTGCCTGTGTCTAGCACACAGAGCACACCCAATAGCTATTGTTATCTGTTGGTAATGCTGTGTACCAAATGCATAATAAAAGGACCATTGAAATTCTTTGGAACTGCGTTCTACAGATCTGTGATGGAGGAGACCTGGATATGTAGAAAAGCCACATGCATGCTGGATGGCCTCCTAGAAGGAGTTATACTGTTTTATCAAAATCACATCTCTCATTTGAAGTTTCCTGAGCCCGTGGCCCCCAAGTAATAAGTTGCTTTTATCTTTGAAATACAAATGCTGCTTGGGAGGCAGAGCAGAACATGCCTCTTGATTTGTTTCTTATATCACTTAGGGCCTCTGTAAAAAAAGAGTCAATGTATCAACGGACGCATGCTTGCTCGAGTATAAAAAGCCAATTCTACTTATCAGAGCCTCTCCTCATGCCTCTAGAGAAGCAATTAAGTCAAATCACTGACCTCTTCCGAAGTAGCTCATGTGTCAGTTTTATTTATATGAAAGTAGAATCTGGAAAAAGAAAATGTTATTGGCCTCAATTCTGAGAAAGACTGTTTATGCAGAAAATACACACAGGAGACCTGGCAGCACAGTTGATGATCTGTTTTTCTCAATATTCAGAAACATGAACGCATTAGACAATGAATGTTGTCCTTTTGTTCTTGGAATTCCTTTGTGCAACGCACATGGCTCTCCGGGGATGGATAGTCATGAACAGTCATGATTTTGCATTCAGATGTTTATCGAGAGGACTGAGCACAGACCCATGCAAACTCTGGCTTTGCCCTTTCAGCCTATGAGAGCCACTGTGAGCCATTCTGTGGGGCATGTTACTGAGGGCAAAGATGTGAGAGAAGAGTAAATAAATAAATAAATAACAAATAGGATTGTTTAAGAATTGAACCGCTCATATGCATACAAGATGGTGAAAGGCCGCCGGCCCTTCCTCTCTGAGGAATAACATAGTTACATGAGGAAAAAATTCATTTTATCCTTTTTTTCTGGTCTTTCCTGCCAGCAGTCAACAGATGCCATAATGTGTATAACCTCCTCTTTACCCTTTCAGAGGTCACCAGAATCTAGCAGCCAGAACCCTCAAATGCAAGCCATTGTCTTAGCATTTAGAATTGAGCTGTGACATGGGGAAATGTACTTGGAATCCAGCACTGGCCAGTACCCAAGTCCAGCTGTTGACTCATTTAAGCATTTATGGGAAACACATAAGAGGATGCTCACCTGACTCCATGTGCTAAAGTGTAGTTTGTTGTTTCCCACGCCCCTCCTGTATGTCTGTGTACCATGTGTGTGCCTGGTGCTCACAGAGGCTAGAAGAGGGCACCAAAATGCCCTAGGGCTGGAGTTACAGGCTGTTGTGGACTTCCATGTGGGTGTTGGGAGTCAAATCTGGGTCCCTTAGAAGAGCAGCATATGTTCTCAACCACTGAGGTCTCTCTCCAGCCCAGTTTGTTCTTCTTAAAATTGTATATGACCTTTTAAAAATATTTTTTGGGTAAGTATGATGTGCATGCATATGTATATGCATGTTGATGTGTGTGTGAGTGCACACATGTGCGGGTGCATATGCATACAAGATGGTGAGAGGCTGATATTCAGTGTTTCTCACTTGCTCTGTGCCTTGTATCTTGAGGAAGGGTCTCTTGCTGATCTCAGGCATGCTCCTGGGATCCCTACCTCTCACCCTGAGCACTGGATTATGAACAGGCTGCCACGCCCACTGGCATTTGCATGGGTGCTAGGGATCCAAACCCAGTTCTATACTTTCGCAAAGCAAGCGCTAAACACACTGAGCCACATCCTCAGCCTGTTTCCCCTTTTAAACTCGAAAATACAAGCACTACACTGAAATTTTAGAATGCTTTCTAAACAATGCAACTAATCTGAAAGACAACAAGACAGTTGCCTAATGAACCTAAATTTCATTCATTTGGGATGCAAACCCTCATTGTTTATTATCACAAAACCGAAGGACAGGATGCCAGGGAGTCATAGGAGTAAGAATAACACTCCCAGATGACCAATAAAGAAAGTGAGAAACCAGGAGGTAGGGTTGTCATAAGTTCCACAAGTCACAGGCTAGAGAACTCCACAAATGAGCATCCGAGGGAAGCAATGGCATCAGGTGAAGACAGCGCATCCTTCCCTGAGACTTGGTGAGGCTGATGAGAGCTGGACTCAATTAAGGGACCGGTGAGAAATCTCCCAAATGAGAACATATAGAAAAGCCAGTGTGTCCTCCGTGCATAGCCGAAAGTGCTCCTCTTGGCATTCTCAGACATTCCCTGAGAAGGACAGACTTCTCTGACAACAGAGAGTAAGGCTTGACTATGAAACACTTGCAATCCATGCAGCATTGTACTCGGTATCAAGGAGAGCTCTTTCCAACAAACAGCACCATAACAAAAGACCAGATGTCTCTTGCAGATATAACAACACCTCGACCAAGGGCTGCACGTATGTGTTATGCACTGCAGCAGCCTGTCTTAGCAAAAGCCAGACACAATACAGTGTTTTCCAAAAGCGACTAGCTATTTAAATAAATCAACAGACCCAAAATCAGGTAGCATGCAAGTAAAAAAAAGAGTTTATATAACCAGATGCAAAGATCTCCAACATAATATTAAGTCAAAGTGTTAGAATCTGGAAAATGTGCATAAACTATTACTATTTATATGAAAAAACATATTCACATGATGATGGGCTCTGGCAAGGTGGCTCAGAAGCTAAAAGCACTCTCTGCTCTTTCAGACAACCCCAGTTTGGCCCCCAGCACCTATATGATGGCTCACTAACACCTATATATAACTCCAGTCTCCGGGAATCTGATGCCCTCTTCTGGACTCTGTAGGTACTGCCTACAGGAAGGGCATATACATACATGCAAGGAAGCATACACATGAAATAAAAATAAATAAATCTTCTAAAAAAAGAATAAGAAGACAGATGCGGGAAAGCTATTAGCAAAAGGCATATCTAGCAGAAGACACTTATAAAATATATAAAGAAACTTTAAAAATACATAACCCTCAACTTTAAAATTGGACAAAAGATCTGAAAAGATCTCTCATCAAAGAGAAGGTTCAGATGAGAAAACAAGCGTTGGAAAAATGTTCAACATCTTATGTAATCAGGTAATTGCGAGTTAAAACAACGAGCCCTATCAGAATGTGGAGATCCAAGACACGGTCATCCGCAAATGCTGGCAAGCTGGTGTGTCCAGTGTTTGGACACTGCAGCTACAGAGTTCATGCTCAAGATCGTCACAGCTGAGTCACAAAGTCGACACCCCTCTCCAACAGTCCACAAGCACTCCTGTTTCTCTACGACCTCGCCTGTACTGACCATTGCCTGTTCCTTCCTACTCGGTATTCTGACAAGTATGAAGTGATTCTGCGTTATGGTTTCCATTCACTGTTTCATGATGCTTAATAATGCCCAGCATCTTTCCAACATACATTTGCCACTTGTACGTCTTCATAGAAAAGTCTGCTCACATCTATTGCCCACTTTTAGTTGGCATAGATGCACCGAGTTGCATATGTTTTTTTTATGTATGTGAGCGTTTTTGCCTGCATGTATGTTTGTGTACCATGTGCAGGCCTAGTGGCTCACAGAGGCCAGAAGAGGGTTCCAATCCTTGAGATTAGAGTTATGATCTATTTTGAACCACCTTGTGGATGCTGGGAAGCAGACCCAGCTTCTCTGAATGAGCCATCTCTCCAGCCTCAAGTCCCCTAAGATGTTTTTGTTTTCCCCACAATGCTGTTCAAATTATTTGTAGTTTAACAATAGCTCATGTGTCCCCCTTTGCTTTAAATGTCTGTGCTTTGCATATTGTATCTGCTTCCAAGTCCAGAAGAATAACGGTTTTCCCTGCTTTTAAAAGTTTTTAAGTTTGGGTCATGAGTTTAAATCTTTATCCATTTTCAGTGAATTTTTGTGTATGGCATTCATTATGTTTCTTGTATGTAAAAATAAATCCATTATTGGACATAAAACTGACCAGACTGGGAAGTGCCTTCTCCACCCTGTGTGTGAACCTTGAAGACAACTGGTAGCACATTTTGCTCACCTGAACTGCCTGGCTTCTGAGAGAATTACCCCCTCTGGGTCACAACCCTTGGAGTCACCATTGAGCTGCAAAGTGCAGCTCCTGGCTCTGGTATCCTAACTTCAGCCCTGCCTCGGGCCTTTGGGACCAATGCTTATACCTTCTTACCTTTAGTGCTTCCATTGAACCTAATTAAAAACCCTATCCTAGCTTTGCCCTCAGGAAACCACTACCCGTGACAGATTCCTGGCTGTCACCATGGCTATGCCAACCCTTAGAATCCCTAAGTTGAGGGAGAGGTTGGTGGGTAGAAATGTAAATAATTCATGTTTTGTGCAAGATACGTGATTTTTGGCACAGTGAAAGACTCAGCATCTGGGCTTTCCAACTGGAGAAGTACAGTATTTATAAGAAAGCCGCTTGACTTTCTAATGCCACACGATAAGAGTGCTAGCCAGCAAAAGTATTGTGCAGAAAAGAGGAACTACAGTGAGCTGACAGGAAAGACAGTGCCATTCACCGTTGCCGGAGCTATTCCCTGGGTGTTCATAGATCAGTGAGTCTGGAAAAAACGAACAATAAGAAACAAGCTTCGTAGAAATGTGAGGGAGAGGGGGCCATATGTTGATTCTAGGGGTTTCAGGAAACAGAGGCCACAGGTAATAATGATCAACAGGAAGAACTTGTGAACCACTGCATGCTCAACTTCAAAATAACTTCCTTTACGAGGACAGAGAAAAGAGAAAAGAAAGACGGAACCGGAAGAGGAACATTTCCGCTGGCTTGAAAGCATCTGTATCCAAATGTTTCTGGTCACCGGCATGAAAATGTCTCCTCTTTAATAGACGGCGTTCTGTGTGCTCATAACATTCTCCATTTGTTCTAGAGAAATCTTTCTTTTTACTTGGGAATAATTTTTTCCTCATGGGTATATCCCTGAACTATAGATGCTAGCTCAAGCATCATGAAAGCAAAAGGATGTTTTCTCTTCCTTTTCCTTCCCCCCACCTCCAACTTTTAGAAAAGGTAGTAGAAAGAAAAGATGAAGAGAGAACTGTGACCAAAAGCATGCAGGGCCACAGGAACTCCCTTTTGGTACTTTGCTGCCACCATGTAAATAATGAATCAGTGCTCCCTGCGTGTTCTGCAGTGTCTCTGCATGGCATTTACATGTGGATGGGTAGGTGGGTTTGCTTTACAGCTGTGTATGATCTCCTGCTTTAAAAATGTTTATTAATGGGCCCTGGTTCTTCTTCCCAGCCCCATGAGCCCAGAAATAAGACTCGGACTCAAAACATACTTACAAATATTTTGGCCATTTATTTTAACCTACATTCTGCCAAGTGGCAAGTTACCTGTGCTCAGGTTCCATTGTGTTCTTCTCCTCACATCGTCCCAGGCAAATCTCCTGTGCCACACCCTATCCCAGAATTCTCTCTGCCTCCCTGATGTCCCGCCTTTTATTCTACCCTTTCCTATAGGCCATGGGTTTTTTTTCTTTTTTTTTTTAATTGACAGGTGATGCATCCATTCAATACACAAGACATTCTCTATAGTGGCAGCTAGTTTGGGTGACCTTGATACCATCTAAAAGTATCCTCAGGTTGCTTTTGATCACGGTGTTTATCATAGCAATAGAAAGCAAACATGACATCTGCCACAGAAGCAGTAGAAAGGATGCTTCCTGCGTACCTCACATTGGCAGTCTGTGCTGCATGCATTATGTGCCTGAACCTTGTCAGGGTCCTAGAGACACAGAGAAGGAAAAGGATGATGGTGGGGATGACAGAGGTCATTACTAAGGCTCTCTATGGGCCATATACCCTCATTCTGGCTTTATTCATTTAACAAAGGATAACTGACTGATTACCTGGTACCCAAAAGTACTTCATGGTACTTGAAAGTCACCCTTTTCTGAAGCTTCATGGGAAATGTGAATGACACCATAAACTCTCAGCTGATACATATATAAAAGGAGAACTTAGCAGGCTTGGTTAAGAGAGGAAAGAATTATGGAGAAAAATAGATCAGAGTCCAGTGGGTTTAGGTTGGGGGGGAGCCTAGGTTGCAGCTTCAAAATGAGTGTTGGCAGAAGGCCCCTGAGGGGTGATATCAGGAGCAACCTGCAGTTGTTGTGACCCAAAGAAGGTTTTGAAGAAGAGCAGCCTGAGAAATGGCCCTGTGGTGTGAAGATGCTCAGAATATTTGGGGGGGAGGCAGAAGAGAGCCAGGGTGTATAAGTAGGGGCTGATTCTGTAAAGCATGTGAAGCAAGGAATCTGAGGTTTGCTCCAGGGGAAGTGGCAAGCCAGGAAGGTACTTGGTGTGGTCTCACGTACATTTTTAAAGAGTCATACAGCTGTTGTGTTGAGAATAATATTCTCTCCACCTTCCAAAGATATTCAGTCCAATATTGTTCAGGGATTCTCATTTTATGAGAGAAAAGCCGAGGGGTAAGAAAGTCAAGCCACTTCACTTTTAAGTGACAAGGTGAGGAGTCAGTCACACAAGCATGGTAGCACTTCTAGACCTGGGATCACGTGATAACTGCAGTGAAAGACTACCTTTGACCATATCTGTTCATAACTGTTGAAACACAGATCATAGGTACAATGAGAGGTAGCACTCCCCCTCTGACGTAGATGGGACACGACAAAAATAATAAGTCCATGGATTGATTCAGCAGATAACACTGAAGTCCTGCCATGGGGACCACTGAGTTATTACTATGGTCATGAACATGTAGATTGGAGGAACGGTTTCACTATTTCTTAGTTGGCAAGTGTGTGTGTGTGTGTGTGTGTGTGTGTGTGTGAGAGAGAGAGAGAGAGAGAGAGAGAGAGAGAGAGAGAGAGAGATTTGTTTTAAAATGGAAGACATAGGGAGTATCTATTGCATAAGTGTGAAGGACAGATTTTGGATCCCCAGAACCCATGTAAGTACTAGGTATGCATGGTGCCCCACTGTAATTCCTGAACTATCAGAAGGTGAAGACAGAGGATCCCCAGAGCAAGCTGGCTAGCCATACTTGCCATATTAGTGCGCTCCGGATTCCACTAGCCTCAATGACCAGCATGGAAAGGGAAGAACATGATATCAGCCTTGGGCCTCCATATCCACATGCATGCATATCACACACACATACACACACACACACACACACACACACACACACACACTCGTGCACACATGCACACATATAGTGCTTATGTGAGTTCAACTCCTTAAAAGTGAACTGGCTTGATTTTCTTACCACACACACACACACACACACACACAAACATGCATATAAACACAAGAAAATCTAAACTAAAATAATAAATGTGTAAAGATGGATATAAACAAATCTGTGTAATAAAGTCCTCAGGATGATTTCAAAGACTCCAAGGCTTCAGTAAAGTCAAGGATACGAACCATTCCAAGAAGGAGGATGGGACTGTGACCTTTTAAAGGAGCAAGCGTTTCCTCATATCTTGTACTTTGTGGTTCATTGCCTCAAGCTTAATTCAGAGGAATACCTTGAGAAGAATCTCTCTCTCTCTCTCTCTCTCTCTCTCTCTCTCTCTCTCTCTCTCTCTCTCT
>JANHMN010000009.1:49557936-49625626 GCA_030674055.1 Rhabdomys pumilio | reverse complement strand
TCTCTCTCTCTCTCTCTCTCTCTCTCTCTCTCTCTCTCTCTCTCTCTGTGTGTGTGTGTGTGTGTGTGTGTGTGTATGTGTGTGTGTGTGTGTGTGTGTGTGTGCTTTCTAGGAAAAAGGCTAAGATTAACTTTAGTTTTGCAGTTTCAAACTGTTGAGTTCTGCTGCTGGGACACATTGCAAACTGTTGGAAATCAAAAAAGCAGAAGGGAACAGAAGGCTGTCTGTGCCTTTGATCTGGAAAACTGTGATTTCTGGAGCATATACACGTGTGTGTGTGTGTGTGTGTGTGTGTGTGTGTGTGTGTGTGTGCACGTGCGCGTGCAATTCCTAGGGAGATTTTAGTAAG
The DNA here is from genome assembly GCA_030674055.1 of Rhabdomys pumilio. Classification (NCBI taxonomy): domain Eukaryota; kingdom Metazoa; phylum Chordata; class Mammalia; order Rodentia; family Muridae; genus Rhabdomys; species Rhabdomys pumilio. Next base: position 49,625,277 of record JANHMN010000009.1, on the reverse strand, counting down.
AGCCTTAATATTCAAGGTAGCACAGTATTGGCCTCTGCTGGATAAAGCATCCATTTCACTTCGAGTTTTCCCCATGTGGACTCTTGACACTGCCACTTTCCCATCTCTCTGCCTTGGTAATATTTTGGATGTGATCCTTCCAAGGCACCTTTGCCAACAGAAGAGAGGCAGCATCATGAGAGGAAAACAGGAAGGCCTGTGCACACCTGACCTACTCTAGCATGGAGCCCCAATTCTACAACTTGCTAAGCTATGAAACATGGAAATCTATGCTACTGCTTCATCCAAAACTCAGACAAAAATACCAATATTCAAGGACTGCATTACATGAGACAAATTTGAGGGATGTGACCCAGCAGTTTCTCCATGGTGTTGGCTATTCCAGAGCTATTTTAGTGATATATCGTCCCTCATCTGAATACATGGTGGTGATGTGCACTGGTCATCATTTTGGCTACAGTAACATCCCTCTTCCTCTGAGGGATGGCCACTGGCTTCATTTATTCATCCTGCTGGCAGGAAAGCAAACAGAAAGCTAAGGAATCACAAGCCCCTTGCTGGGATTTCACCTTGGCCAGCTCTTCAGTAACCTCACCCCAGGGATTATATAAATATTTTGTGTTCCCAGAACCTTGATCAGACAGTGTCCCCAAAGAGCTCAGCATGTAAACACTGGCTTAAGCAGTCTGGTTTCAGACATTGTTAGTCTAGAGGAACTGCGATGGCCACCAGGAGCACTCCTCAGCAGTTAGGAGCACTCCTTGGCTGTCAGGAGCACTCCTCTCACTGATTTTAAGGAGATGGTGGTGGTATCACAGACACTCTAGTCAATATTAAATGATGGAACACATCCTATCTCTAAGCCTAGTATCAAAATTATCTAATCCCCCCGGGGTCTGCTGACTGCTACTTAAGCTTTGCCCCACAGCAGGATTACAGTTGCCTTTCGCCTTATGTCATGATACTTTAAGATGAGAAAATGAGGGCAGGAATCAGCTCTCCGCATTGAAGAGGGTGGTTCCATGACCGTCAGCCATCAGGTCATGACTTAAAGATAACCACCAATCTGTGTCTTGAAGATAAAGCAAAAGCCAAAGTGATGAGTGTGGCTCTCTGCCTCAAGACATGGATTGAGTGTTGTTTGGCAGAGCAGGGCTCTGCCTAAGGGAAATTCCATGAGCCATCTATCACTGCACACTGTTGTGTGACCTTTCCTAGGGAGATCTGAACAAATGCCTATTCACCCCTGAGTAGTACCAACAAAGACATCATTCCGCCCAAGTCTCGCTTGGTAAACCGGCGAGTTTGTTGGAAGTTATTTATGAGAACACTGATGATTCATTGATGCAGCAGTGTGGCCTAAAAACCCACCTCAGCCTGGACGATGACTTGTGAGAGCTGTATTCCTAAGGTTCCCCCCGCAGGATTGGCAGGCAGCTCCACCAGAGAGTCCTTGCTCCTCAAAGGTTGTTTACTGCTTATCGACCTTGGGGATCCTGCCAGTTTCTAACTTTCTGAGCTTCCTGCGTCCTAGGTGGCCTCCCTCCTCCTTTCAGGAAGCACTGGTTCAGTTCAGAGGAAATAGATAGACAACGCGCAAAAAATGAGACGCGCACAGACAGGAGAATGTGAGGCGTGACGGAAAGTAACAGGCAAAACGCCATTGGTGGGAATGGATCCCTGTCTTAAAGGGGCATAGACACCTCTTACTGGAATTTGTTTGGCATCACCTGGAAAATAAGCTGCTAACCTGATACTCTTGCAAGGCAAAGACTGAGGAAAACCCATCTTTAGTTTGTTTTCTGCTATGCCTACTACAGAGCTACAGGCACAAAGATGGTGAATATGAAACACGGTCCTGAATTTGCTGTGAGGGGTGGGGCCGGGCAGTAAGTATGGAATCGTGACATCTCTGCTTTCCAAGATATATTTTTACCTATCTTTATAAATGCTTCAATTAAGCTTAACTTCAAGTTAACATAGGGCTCCAGTCTATCTGTTCAGAGTTAGAATCCAGACGTCTTCCTCCATAACAGACACATCAAGAAAGCTGAAGGTCTTAGAAAAAAAAAAGAATGGGTTTCAGAATACGAGAGGTTTTAGCGTCACGGGATAGATACCAGACCGAGCCACATGAAATGGGAGAATGTGCTCAAGTTGTCAAAAATAGACCAGAAGGTCATGTTCAGAAATAAACCCCGGGAACAAACAAGTCAGGACCTGGGACACATACCTAGAGTCGCGGGATATTAGAGCAATCTTCCCTGTATACTCAGATAACTCCAAGCCACTGGAATCAAGTGTCCAATTCCAGGAGGCACAGCTGAGAAGGACAGGGTGATTGGACCAGCTTCAGAGGAATAGCTGTCAAGATGGTGGCAGGACTAGATCATAAATAATGCCTGTTTGAGAAGATGACAGGATGCTGGTTCCAGGTAGCTGTGTGACTTTAGCCATTTGGCTCCGAGAAGCTCTGTTCCCACATCATCATAGTGAAGACACAGGCACACAGGCACTCCATGGTCACGCAGTATCTCTGTTAGTCCAGAGCTGAGAACGGCCTTTTTCCTTCATTTCAGTTCATTACCTGTTACTAACCTCTTCCTTCCTCATGGGGTGCACAGTAAGACACTTTGTCGATGCCCAGGCATGGCCAGCAAAAGCCTTTGTCCAACCAGAAGGAAGGTTCACAGCTTGCATGTGCTAGACAACATGTGACCACTGAGCTATATTCTTACGCCTAAAATTATATTTGATCCCTGATCTTAAGAAGTCAGCAGCCACCTCTATCCCCTGAAGATGTTACACATTGTCCCTACCATGCTGTCACGAGCAGTGAGTTTTCTTGGAGCAGAAGAAATGGAACTGACCAGCTGTCTACTCAGCCAGTTGTCCATCTGAGCACCAATGACAAGGCACCCACAGACATGAAATCGATTTAAAATAGCAAGGAGGCACACGCAATGCAAAGCCCAACCTTACTAGTCATGTATCATCCTTAGCCAGAGACTCTCTGGCTGTTGCAGTGAACCAGTCTCCAAGAAGCCCAATAAAGTACCCTGCCTCTGATGGCATTAGGCTGACATCTGTCCTTGGTTGTTCCGTATTCCACTTCTTTGGAGAAGCAAAGGACCAGGTGAGAGTGAAGTGAACCGGGATGACTTAGTGACTGAGACGCAGAACCCTGGAGCCTATGACTCCTATTCACCCCTGCCTGGCATGTGAGATAATCAGCCTGGTTTAAAAGCACATCAGAAAGCACATGGTGGAATGCCCGCTGATAAACATGTTGATTTCATCTATCGGACTAAGGCCAGTCTGAGGGTCCACCTTCTGGTAGTGAGGGTCCACCTTCTGGTAGTGATGTTGCTCTAAAGTAGTCATTTTCAACCCTGGTAATCATTATAACCATCTAGAGAGCTGGCTCCGTAATGATGATGCCCAGGCACCATCTGCAATGTAGGAAACCAGGATCTCTGGGATTCAAGAAAGACTTTCCTTACATGACAGATTGTACCACAATGCACCGTATGCTTCCAGTGGCTAATTAACTCAAAATGTACAAAGCACTAGAAGACTCAATGAGGAAAAGGAAAGCCCCTTTAGGATACCGTATCCCAACCTGTACCACACTCCCTAAGACCTCGCCTGTGGAATTACTGTTGATGCACACCTCTGAGAAGTGTGGTTTGATGCCAGCTAATCTTTGAATGCATGATGGACCTGAGGAGTCTCTGGCCCCAATGAAGTGTTGGGTGAGGACAGTTGCTGAAGAGGGATTTTGTTTGTTTGTTTGTTTCTTTTGTCATTGCTGTTGTCAGTATTGTTTGCTTTTGTTTGAGACAAGCTTTCCTGTATCTTGACCTATCCTTGAACTCACTACGTGGTAGAAGACACCCTTGAACTTCTGATCCTCCTAATTTTGTCTCCATCATCCCTGGCTTGTGTGGTGCTGGGGACTGAACCCAGGACTTCATTCCTGCAAGGCAAGCACTCTGACTAAGCTCCATCCCTAGCCCTCTAATCAGTTTGCTATCCATTTGCTCCGCTGCATTTTCTCAGCCATTGTGGTTTTGCCATAGTGCCGGTCACTTGGTAGAAACTCATTCTGCTTTCAAACCAATTCGACCATCATTGATCTTGACTGAAAATTGCAGCTCTCTAAATCCTCATTTATATTTTGTATTGGTAGGCATTGAACCTAAGGCCTCATCGACAAAGAATTTACCTCTAAGCTACACTCCAAGTCCTTGGTTGTCCAGATCTTTAGATAGCATTAGGATGGCTGGTTTAGAAGTGAGTGTGGTCAATATCTCATATCCATAAGGGCTGCGGGCCATGGTCCGATTTCACTTCCAACAACACTTTTCCTGCCCCGTCTCCTCTTTCAGACTAACCCTGAACTTACACGTGTATCCTCCCTGACGGATAGTTTCGCCTTATCTGTCTCAGCCTCATTAAAGAGTTCAAGATCGGGCTGGAGAGATGGTTCAACAGTTACGAGTACTGAATGTTCTTCCAGAGGACCTGGGTTCAATTCCCAACCCCATATAGCAGATCACAACTGTCTGGAACTGAAGTACCAGGGGATCTGACAGCTTCACACAGATAGACATGCAGGCCAAACACCAATGACATCAATAAAGATAAATTTAAACAAAAATATATTTTAAAAAGGAACTCAAGATCAATTGGAGAAGAGATAAATAGTGAAAGTCTCTTCACCATTTATGACAAATGTCAGTGCTGGTCTTTTTAATTCCACTTAATTCTGGGCTGTGGTTAATATTCCTTTGTGGTTATCTTATAGGTGGTAGATGGGGTTGGAATGTAAATTATCAAAGCATTGAGCCGGCACACAGATTGCAATCATACAATGCTTCAATCAACAGTTCCCACTTCAAAGCCCTGTACCTCTGCCTCATCCACCCCTGTCCAAGCTTCTGACTCCCCTCTCACTTCCAGCTCCTTCCTTGGCGGTCTCTCAGTCATTGCTACAGGCTGCCCCTTGGAAAGCCTTCCCCGGGGAACCCTCAAGTCTTCCTGGTATCTACTGTTCTTCTCTAAGACCAGACCTGCCACTATATCTGTGCCACTTGAATGTAAAAATTGTGTTTATTCATTTCTGAATTACAGCCCTAGCAATTCATAGATATTTAATGAGGTTTTTTTAAATCGATATATGAACTTACTATATAATTATCCTTTTTTGTTTGTCAATGTCCAAAAAATTCTATGTTCACAGACCAAACATTTTCTTTTTATCTCCTCAAGAAAAACGTCAGTCTTCCCTGCTAATCTAACCCTTACCTATTGTCTTCTCAGTTGGCTGGCCGTCTCCCGTCCAGACATCAGACTCTGTCACATGGAGACTGCCACACCTGCCGTGTGGCACTGTTTAGCGCTACACTCTGCAGACTATGCCTTTCCGTCCGCTGAATGCCAAAGTCTTACCTCTGCTCAAGGTCCATCCCAATCCATCCCTTCCAGCGCTTCTAGCCCCCACCCACACCTCAGTCATCACCCTTTCCCTCTGTGCCGTTAGCTGAGAGCATGGCCTTACACAGGGTACAGAATTTTAGAAGGCAGAGATGGGATCTTGCAGGGTGTTGGCAAGCAGACAAATCTGAAAAGAGAGGGTCCTGCAGAGGTAGTTATGTGCTCTTTAATTCAAGCATAAGCTTTAGGAAAAGAGAAAAATTAGAAGAGCCTTTGGAGGTTGGGGAAACTCAGAGGCTATTAGACAACCTGACCTCATGGCTTTGGGCTTTTTTATATAAGTAAAAGCTTTTGAGAAAATCTTCGGTAGCAAATTTTTGTAGAATTTTGCAGCATCTTTCCCTTAGGAAACTGGAGACATGAACACTTGGCCCAAGGCAACAAATTTCCTTTTTTGTTTGAAATGCTAGACTTGAAAGAAAGATGAAGACTGGGAAAGAAAGAAAAAAAAAACCAAAACGACCAAACATCTCAGATAATCAAAAACTTGCTCACTAATGTGTGGGATTGTGCTAAAACGTATAATGTTTGCATGTTTCTGGCGTTGTCATAGAAGCAAATGGCATGTTTTGGAGAATGTGGATCTCTTCGGGTATTTCCAGGCTAGTACAGGATGTACTTTCAGCTGCTGCGGGGAGGATTCCTGGAGCCCTGACAGGGGCTCCCTTGCACCTTGCTGTGTCAAAATGCTCAGAGGTGAAAGGCTGGCTCGGGTTCCAGCATGAACCGTTCTTTCAGCCTTTAGCTGGAGTACCCACGAATGCAAAAACAGATGAAGGCGGCCAAAATCAAAAGGGAGCCATTGTCACCCAAAGCGCCATTTGCATTTATTTATTCAGAATTCATATTAACTGGCAGTAGCAGCTTGTGCTCATTTTCTCTGGATCATTAAAATCTGCTCATCTGAGCCATAAACAAAGGCACGGATGCCCAGGTAGCAGCTCGAACAACTCGGCAGTAATTGCGACACGGCTCCCCTGTAGCAGCCCACAGGCTCACTTGATTACAGTACTCAAGACTGGCCAGAGCATTCGTTAAGCAAGTGCTTCTTAGGTGTGACCCGCAGAAAGACTGGAGGCACATAGGACATTGCCATGTATTTTCATTCTTGGCCTAAACTGGTAAAGAAAAAAAAAAAAGAAAACAGAGCAGGGGTGTGTGGGGGGAGATCATTACAAATTTAATCTGGCTCATGTCACAGTAGGACTAGTAGGACTTGTGTGATCGGAGCCTGACACAAGATACAGGCTTCTGATAGCGTGGGCTGTTAGTGATGAGGACAAAGGGGAGCAGAGGGACCAAGCTCAGAGAACCGGGGCACAGAGTGAAACAGAGCATGTGCATGCTGCAAAAAAATGTAATGTTACTGTCCAACTTGAAGCATGAACGCTGGCCTATTGTGGAAGCTCATATCTGTAATCCCAGCACTCGGAGGATAGAAAACGGGGTGCTGGTGCTAGAATTTATACTTATTACCGTTGGGCTTCATGGTCCACCCGCTAACTCATTCTTCCAGGTCCGTTAGCCACATATGGTGGGGAAATAATTGAAACCTCAGAACTTAGAAATGGAAGCCAAGAAGATGAAGAGGACAAGGCCAGCTTGTGCTAAATAATACGACTTTTTTATTTTTTAAAGAAAAAAAAAGTCAGTGTTTTAAACTTTAAGGTACTGATCACAACAATCACAGCCCCATGAATTAAATGTTGAGGACCAGCTAACTACTGAATGAAGAGAACACCGATAGTTACGAATAGGGTGAGAAGAGGAAGTAAGGCTGTGGGTGAAAGGTAGCCGGGAGCAAGCCTTTAAGAGCAGTAACTAATGGGTGGCCCTTGGAGGTGGGTGGTCCTTGGAGGTGGGTGGTCCTTGGAGGTGGGTGGTCCTTGGAGGTGGGTGGCCCTTGGAGGTGGGTGGTCCTTGGAGGTGGGTGGCCCTTGGAGGTGGGTGGTCCTTGGAGGTGGGTGGCCCTTGGAGGTGGGTGGTCCTTGGAGGTGGGTGGTCCTTGGAGGTGGGTGGTCCTTGGAGGTGAGCGAACCAACACTAAATTTCAGATTCCTGCTGGGAGGGAAATCTGACCTAAGACTCAGGTTCTTTCTCTAGTTCTGGGTCCTTCAGTGTCGCACAGCATAGAGATGCTTGAAGATCATTTGCTGAACAAACCCTCAGAGGTGATTAAATTCATATGTTTAAACGAAGCTGAACCTGAACAAGCTGGCCACCACTCTGTGTCTATATGGTTCCCACAGGCTCAAACCGCATGGGATCAGAGGACTTTTTTTTTTTAATTAGTTCATACATATCTGGTTTGGGGAGCGTTGTTTGGTCGTTCTGTTCTTGTTTGTTTGCTTGGTTTGTTTGTTTCATTTTGCTGATATAACAGACACATGTATGAGCCTGAAATGATCACAAAGATAAAACAGAGCTGGCTTTCTCCAGAAGTACGCACATGCTCCTCTATTGATCCTGGAGATGCCGGGATTTAGCTTGAGTAAACCTGAAAAGATCGTCCCCCACATACACCACTTCCAGGGAACAAGGGGAATTCTTAAGCCTGGGTAACCAATGCGACCAATCTAGAAAAAGAAGCAAGAATAATGAGACTGGCCGAATGAATTTTTTTTCTCAAGCTAACTGGCCCCTGAAAAGGACTCAAGTAGCTCAGGCATATGCTGAATCTCTGTTTCAGAGGGGTGAGCTAATCTCTTCTGTGCCTGAGGGTCTTCATCTGAGGGGCAGAGATAAAGAGCATTGTGAGAATCAATGAGTCATTACATATGGATGCTTTAGAGGAGGAGTCTGATGTATACGAGACCCTCCCTCCCCCTCTCTCTCCCTCCCCTCTCTCTCCCTCCCCCTCTGTGTGTGTGTGTGTGTCTGTATGTGTCTGTCTCTGTGTGTGTGAGTGAGTGTGTGTGTGTTTGTGTGTGCGTGTATGAGTGCCTGCAGTGTGAATGCACGCTCATATATGTGAGTGTGCAAGCGAGGGCCATAGGTCTATGTTAGTCAGTCTCCTCAATTACTCTACATTATGCATTTAAGACAACGTCTCTCACTGAGTAGAGCTTGCTGATTTGGCTACACTGACTGGCCAGCAAGCTCCAGGAATCCTCCTGTCTCTACCTTCCCCATGCTAAGTTACAGGTGCATGTTCACAAGCTATTTTGCGTGGATTCTGGAGATCAAATTCCTTTACCAACTGAAGCATCTCTCTGAGCCCCGTGAAACTTTTGGCTAATGCTAACTTTCATAATTTTCCTATTTCCTTACTAGCCTTGTAAAATAGATCTGCAGAGCAGCAAGCTCCTCCCCTTGGGGATTTAGAAATAATGCTACTTATTATGCATATATTATGTTCAGGTCATCTGACCTATATCTAATATGATCTTTCACAATAATCCTATGAGAAAGGTATTATTCAGTCAAAAGAATCTGAGGAAAATACACAACAGCCTCACCTAACATGGGAAGGAGCAGAGATTTTTGAATTTAGAGCCAAATAAATCTAAAGCCACTGGGATTACAGGTCAGTGGTAGAATTTTGCTTCATGTGCTTTCAGATTTTACATTATGTCCCCAACATAAATAAATAAATAGACAAATAAGTAAATAATAAATAATATATCTCATTTTACCACTGTCCCGAACTAGACACTACAGAAACTACTCAGTATGCCAAAATGAAACTGAACTTAATTTAAATAAGTACATAGGTCAAAGACTTTCTTGATTGACTTATCTCACACCGATTAGATGGCTTGGTGCCTCTCTGAGAACTTCCGCTTTAAACCCGGTGATTAATTGGTCTTGTGGCTCTGATCAGAGGAAGTCTGTTTAATTCAATTCACATGTGGGCATTTTCACTCCAATTATGACATCAGCTCTAAATCTGTTGGTCTGTCACAAAAGGTACAAGTTTAAACCCAGCGACGAACTTGAGCTGTTACTGTTCCCAAGTAGAGACATCCTCAAAGGCTTATCTGAGCAGAAGGTCAATCCGAAGGCCTGGAGGTTTGCCCAGGCCCGCTCTTCTGCCTAGCTGAAAGCAGAGAGGCTCACAGACACACAGCTGAGAGGAGTGTATCTGTGGGGGTCAGCAAGCTAAATTTGAGAACCTGGAGCAGCCAGGCCAAGTGCAGGCTCTGTAGTTGGAGCCACACTGGACACATGAACCCAAACAGTACAGCAGCAAAGGAAGACGTGTTAGAAATGACATAAAAACAGAAAGATGCAAAGCAGCTTCCTAGCTCAGCAGGGAGAAGGAAACAGACCCCCAGGGGGTTTATTCTTACAGATTCTTGTGCTATTCATGGCACCCAGAAGGATTCCTCGCTGTCTGCAATAGTGCTGCAGTTTCCTGTTTACTGGGCTCTCAGCAACATTATGCTAAGTACAGTGCACCTTTCGCTAGTTTCAGCAGTGGATGAGGACAGGGCTTAAGCACATGGCTGTGGTTGGGAAGGCTGGGTAAAGTCTCCAGGGTACCCACAAACAAGTCATTCCACCCAAGTCTTGACTGCAAAGGAGCCACTCCCTTCTGAGAGCTGACAGCCTTACCTGCCTAAGTGGTTGTCTACACCCTAAGCCAAGGGCACCTAGAGTCTGGAAGTGTCATGGTGGCCATCATGACCACAGGAAAAATTCCCTTGCTCTAGAGAAGCAGAAGCCCTGAGGAGCCCAAAGCCTTTCAGCGGATCTTTCCTACTTTCCTCTCCTGTGAGCCTTCTGTAATGTAAAGTACACAAAGCCACATTTGAGAGACTAAAGGTGAACCCTCTCTTTGTGTGTTGCTTCCATCTTGGGAAGAAAACATCCCTAATCACCCCACTGTAGGCGTCACATATCAATGGCCTGAGTTTGATCGTGTATGTATCTGTCTCTAAATCCAGTATTCATAGGTGTGCATTCTCTTTATTACTTATTGGTGGGGGAGGGCCTATTTTGGGTAGGCTCATCCCTAGTCTGATGATCCTGGGTTCAGTAAGAAAGCAAGCTGAGCAAACCATGGGGAGAAAGCCAGTAAGCAGCATTCCTCAAAACTGGCCTCTGGTGCAGCTCCTGTCTCCAGGTTCTTGCCCTGTTTGAGTTCCTGTCCTGACTTCAGTCAGTGATGCACTATGGGTGTGGAAGGATAAGTCAGATAGTCCCCTTCCCCCCACAACTTGCTTTTGATCATGGTGTTTCATCATAGCAATAATAACCCAAACTAAGACAACAGAAATGTAATTGCTATTGACTTGACTAATTAGCATCTGTCTTAAGCAGGGGATGGGGCCAATTTCTGCAGGCCCATACCTGGCTAGACAAAGGTAAGGAAGAACGATCTGAGGGGACTGGCATTAGAAAGCAGTGAATAGTGTCTTGCACCTCCACAATATACATACCTAGCCGGGCCTTATGCTCTAGATGAAGTTTTACTTTCTCGCAAGGAATGTAACTCAAAGTCTGGGTCTTGCTATTCCAAGGAAAGTAAGTTATTCCTCTTATATCTCCATCCACTCAATACTGCATTCCATCATCCTTTCCCTCTTCTCCTTCTCCATAGATTCTGTTTTCAATCATCTATCTTTCCCTATGCTCTAAGGTTTCTGATCATGGAGACAATGTACCATTCATTTTGGAATTTCCAGTACTTAGGATAATTTCTGTGATTAATACGTGTGTGTGTGTGTGTGTGTGTATGTGTGTGTGTGTGTAAATCTCTCTTGTTAGGTTTGTTTCAGCATAACCAAAACCAGGAGATAACACACTTTTTAAAGTAGAAGAAGTTGGCTCAGCAGCACACTCCTGTAATCCCGCCCAAGGGAGGCAGAGACAGGAGGATGCCCTGGGGCTTGCTGGGCAGCCAGTCTGTTTGACTCTGCAGGCTCCAGGCTCAGAGAGAAACCCTGTCTCAAAACATAAGGGGAAGAGTGATAGAGAAATACACCCAATGTCAACGTCTGACCTCCACATACATGGGCACACACTCTCAAAAACATTCACACCTCATCACATGTACCCATCACTCATCACACACAAGCAGAAAACAAAGGAAGACAATTCTGTCTTTTAGTGAGATTCTAGCATGCCGAATTAATAAAAGAAAGTAAAGGACTCCAGGAAGGAAGGCTGCCATGTGTAGTGTACTTAACGCCGCCTCTCCGGCACTCCCACAGCCAACAGGGCCCAGTGGGGACTACAGCATCTTGGACCTTAGCCGCCTGTGCTCTAATTCAAAGACAAACCTATTTCCCAACTTGCTCAAGGCGCTGGCAGGGAAGACTTGGATCCCCAAGCTCAGGTCACTCTAGTGTGGCAAGAACCAGCTGGGTTTTCAGCTATGTGGATGGAGCCATCTGTTTTGCCTGCTCACATAAAAATATGCACAAGGAGTGTGCAAATCAGCAAATCTGCAGCTTCCAGAGGACCCAGCTGGGATGTGCCCTCCCTTTGGGAACTAATGAAAGGTAAATCCAGTGTCAAAAGACAGAGGGCCAGCAGTAAGGCTACGGGGCCAACAAATCAGACTCCATCATCTCTGCCTTGCCTTTGCCTGGAATGCAGCCCATCTGGCTCCCTAGCCACATGGCCATTGTGCTTGTGTGAGGGGCACTGCAGTGCCTGCCGAGTGCCCGGAAAATTACCAGCAGCCTCCTGCCTCTCCCACCACAGGCACCAGGAGCGGATCACATAAGAACTCCCTTCTCTGATGTTCTTTGGTCTGCTGACTGCCTGGTCCACCCTCAGTCGTTCATATAATGAGCCTGGTGAGTCCAGGTGGCCAGGAATAGAGAGGCTTTTTGTATGCTGGTCTCAGAGAAGGGAGCCCTTTAGCTTTTCCCACATACTACCCTCCCCCCACTTCCCTACCACCTCAGTTCACAGAAGGAAATTTAGAGCTGTCTTGGCTCCCTGGTTAGCACAAAGGACAGTGGATTCCACACTTAAAAAAAGAAGGAAGGAAGGAAAAACTGGAATAAAATGGGGATGCTGTTAGCCTGCCACCCAGGTGCAGATGGTGTTTGGCAGCCCAGGACCAGGCCATGATTGAGAAGAGGGTCTGTCTCAAAACCGTTACAGTTAATTATCGCAGAGTTACAGATTCATCAGCAGGCAAAGAGCCAGCTCGAAATCCCCTGGGAAATTTCAGATGGATTAATAAGCAAAGGGATGTGGCTGTAAGACAGCTGATTTTCTATAAAGAAATGATATCATTATTTCTATTCCTCACTCCGGGACCCTAATGCCTGTTTCTCACTCTCCTACTGGGGAAGACATCTGTCCAATGGGGATCTGGGTCTGGGGGAACCACTTTGTTCTCTGTTGTCACCTAGTGGCACTACTGTGTTCAGAACAAGACTCGTGCTTTTTTATGGCTCTCGCTCATCTAGGGAAACATATTTCAACCCGCTTGTCTCTGTGGCTTTCCCTGTTAAGATGGTTCTGCACAGAACCTCCCCTCACCACCCCCTCCAGAATCCTTAACAATGGCAGAATGACAGGCCTTCCCTCCGGCCACATACAGCTGTGCTCAACAGGAGCCAAGCAGGAGCATACCTGATACTGTCAGCAGAAGCAGGACATCTGCTCATTACAGGCACACAGGAGTGGCAGCCCCTTCCTGGATTCAGAAAGCAACTTCCCTTTCCCGGCTCTTTGCCTTTCCTTTTCCTACTAAGGTCCACATGTATCACTTATTCCTGAGAAGCAGGAAAGGCCCAGCAACTTTGACTCAGTGTGATGGGCTCCAGTCACATGGAGAAAGAGAAGCAGAAAATCACATGCATGTCCCACTGATGCACAGCTCTGCTACCAAATCTGCTGAAGTCTCTCTCTCTACCACCTATGACCGGTGCCTGGATTTGTTGTGTGTGACAGGCCTCTTCCTCTAAGCCTTCTCTCAGCTGTTCAGGGCCCCAGAAGCACAGGTAAGTGAAACAGAGATGAGCTTGGCTTCAGAAGTGAAATGCGCTCTGGAAGGGAAGAGAAACACTAAGAAGACAGCTAAGACCTGTGGAGGGAAAGAACTCAACAGCTCCATTGCTACTTGGAAGTCTGTGGTTGTTTGTTTGTTTGTTTGTTTGTTTTTACAGCTATCTCTTTCTTCTATTTCTCCATGTGACTCACAGAGAGTCAAAGTTTCCAGGATTTAAAACTGTATGGAAATAATGTGCAAATGATTTGACTTGTCTGTAGAAGTTAAATCAAGCAGGCAACACCTCTTGATAACCAGAAGTACCTGTAAGTAATGTCGACTTTGTGGCCACACAGGTGTCATGGCAGCTATTCAACTTCACCTCTGGAGCACAAAAGCAACTGTACATACACCATGCATTAAAAAGTGAGTGTCAGGGTTTTTTTTTTAAAAAGTAAATAATGTTTCAATAAAACTTTATTTATAAATCAGACATTTGAGATTGTATTCATAATGTGTCAACATCTTTTTAAATATAAAGTTATAATACCTTTTATCTGTCTGAATAGTGTTTAACACTCACATATAATGGTAGCAAGAACACCATCTGGGTTTCTTTCTCCTGCTTTGTATTTTTTTTCAACAAAGATCAAAATGGTAACGTATAACAATTGCAGGAAGCAAGATACACATTATCTACTCAAACTCTCAATTTGGTGAAACTGTGTGGACATGGTGAAGTTATTTGCTGTCTTAGAAGTCCCATTTTAGGGAGTAACAAGCAAAGTTAGATAACTTTGATTGTTAGATTAATTATTATTTTATTATTATTATTAATTATTACTTTGATAACTAGATTAATTATCATATTGAAATGCTGAATATAAAAACACACACCTAAAAGCATCCAGTGTTAACAAGGTAGACAAGAATTACTAGATTCCACGCAGGAAAAATAGGCAACACAAGCAGAAGCAAATATTGTCCCAATGCATTTTCACTTCAGTGAAGTTAGGTTCATTCTGAGAGCTTCTTGGAGTAATTAGGACAACCATCAAGGCTAGATCTTATGTAAGTCACAAAATGCATTAAAAATTCATTCTTACAATAAATTTAAAGAAAATTTCTGGAATACAAGAGAGCCAGAAGTAATGAATGTCTCCGATGGACAAGCAGATAGAATTCACATCTCCTTTGGATCAAAGATCCTGAAGCCTGGAGTCTAACATTAAAGGAGTCCTCCGGGCATCTTCAGAAGCATATATAGAGACCCTCTTTGGAAGAAGATTCATTCATTTCATCCTAGGTCTTAAAATGATTTTCCAAGGATCAATTCCAATCAAAGAGTCAAAGAAAAAGCACCATGGTATTACAAAAATATTTGCAAATACTGTAGTTTAGTGAAGCCAGAGACAAATTATACAGCAAGAATGCTTACTATTTCTAGAGGGAAAAGATCAGGCTTCACAGAAGAAAATGGTTTTTTGTTGCTTGTTTGGGAGGAAAGGGAGTAAGGCAGGGTCTCAGCATTCCACCCTGGCTAGCCTGGAATTGACTCCCTTTGTAGAGTAGGCTGACCTTGAACACAAGCCAGTTGCCTCTGCCTCTGGGTGATAGGATTAAAGGCATGAGCCATCAGGCTGTACTAAGAAGGTCTCTCTCTCTTTCTCTCTCTCTCTCTCTCTCTCTCTCTCTCTCTCTCTCTCTCTGTCTCTCTGTCTCTCATAGTCTGCTTATTTTTTTTTTAATTTTTATTGGTTATTTTATTGATTGACATTTCAAATGTTATCCACCTTCCCAGTTTCCCCTCCACAAACCCCCAACCCCTCTCCTCTGCCCCTGCCTCTATGAGGGTGCTCCCCCACCTACCCACCCACTCCTGCCTCACCTCCCTAGCATTCCCCTACCCTGGGTCATCAAGCCACCACAGGACCAAGGGCCTCCACTCTCAGTAATGCCAGATAAAGCAATTCCTTTGTTACATATGCAGCTGGGGCCATGGGTCCCTCCAGGTGTAGTCTTTGGTTAGTGGTTTAGTCCCTGGGAGCTCTGGGGGGGTCTGGTTGGTTGATGTTGTTGCCCTTCCTATGGGGTTGCAA
Source organism: Rhabdomys pumilio (assembly GCA_030674055.1). NCBI lineage: Eukaryota > Metazoa > Chordata > Mammalia > Rodentia > Muridae > Rhabdomys > Rhabdomys pumilio. The sequence goes on along the minus strand of JANHMN010000009.1, from coordinate 49,609,782 downwards.
TCCCCTTCAGCTCCTTCAGTCCTTTCTCTGACTCCTCCATTGAGAACCCCATGCTCAGTCCAATGTTTGGCTGCAAGCATCTGCATCTGTATTGACCAAGCTCTGGCAGAGTATCTCAGGGGACAGCTATACCAGGCTCCTGTCGGCAAGCATTTCTTGTCATCAGCAATAGTGTCTGGGTTTGGTGTCTGAAGATGGGATGGATCCCTAGGTGGGGCAGTCTCTGGATGGCCTTTCCTTCAGTCTCTACTCCACTCTTTATCCCTGCACTTCCTTTAGGCAGGAGAAATTCTGGATTAATATTTTTGAGGTGGGTGGGTGGCCCCATCCCTCAACTGGGGGCTGTACCTATCCACTGGATATGGTCTCTACAGGTTCTATCTCACCTTTGTTGGGTATTTCGGTTAATGTCTTCCCTGTTGGATCTTGGGAACCTTTTGGGTCGCTGGCATCTGGGCCTTTCTGGTGGCTACCCCCAGTTCCCTCTCCCCCACTGCTACTCTCCTCCTCTCTGACCTTCTGTTCTTCTTCCCATTTCCTTCTATCTGAACCAGCCCCTCCCTTTCCTTCCCCCTCCTCTCTCTCTCCCAGATCCCTCTCTCCCTCTACTTCCCAAGATTATTTTCTTTCCCCTTCTGAGTAGGACTGTAACAACCACACTGTGGTGTGGTCCATTTTCAAGAAGGCACTTTTCAAAAACATGTTTTAGGGCTGGAGAGATGGCTCAGTCAATAAAGTACTTGTCACAAAGGCATGAATACCTGAGTTTGATCCTAGTACTTACATTAAAAGCCAGGCATGATGTCACACACTTGGTAAACCCAGCATGGGGAGAGTGAAGAGGGGTGGGTTCCTGGAGTTCACTGGCCAGCCAGCCTAGTGTAGTTGGCAGGACACAAGTCCCAGAGATAGACTTTGTCTCAAAACAAGAAGGTGGCTGGCACCTAAGAAGCAACTTCTGGCCTCCAATATCATAGATGTATGTCTGAGCATGCACGCATACACATACCACACACACAAAAAAAATTTCTTTTATGAAAAATTAATAGAATTTACATATAGAAAGAAAAAAAGAGAAACATCCAAAGTTAAAGATTTAATAGCTTTTTTGGTAGCACATTAGACACACCAAAAGAAAGAAGTAGATACTAAAAGTCTCATCTTGGAAAAAGTATTCATTAACCTATGATTAGCAAGTACTTGGCAGATAAGCCTTATTTCCTTACACTCAAATCCTAAAGGTTTTCAAGACCTCGCCAACATGCAGGCAACCTATGTTAATATTACTAAAAAGGGTGGGAGGGAGGGTGTCAGTTTCTTTCTTCCTCTGCTAAACTGATAACTCTGAATTTCTTTTTGCTCCTTCCCCACAAACTCCACAGAAACCAGGACATGATACCCTTATCCTGCCCCAAGAGTTTGATAATACGGACAAATTCACTTGGCATGCCTCAGCTGAGTTCAAGTGCTTGCCTTAGTTTGTTCTCCTGTATGCAACTAACTCCCCAGGGCTGTCCAAAGGGCTTCCCAGGATTGAGCCAATCAATTCAAAGGGATATTTTATTTTATTTTATTTTATTTTACTTCTTACAATAGATCTATATAACACTAAAACTATAACAATGTTCCCCTCCTGACTTTGCTTTAGAGTTTTCATTAATTGTTTCTGCATATATTAAAACCAACAAGAGAGCAATTCTGTAGCAGATACCTCCTTTCTTTCTGTATTACACTCTATTCTTTCTCAGATTTGGAGGATAATTTCCCTTCTGTCTGAAGAATTCCCTTTAGCACCTATTTCTGTATAGGTCCCTTGATGGTGAGTCCTGGTTTTGTTTCTTTAGGAAGATGCGTATGTCATTTTCACATTTAGAGGGTAATTTCACGGGATTAACTACTTCAGGTTTGAGTTGGTGACTTTTGTATTTTCTTTGACTCTTTAATGCAGCATTGCACTATATTCTGGCTTTCATTTGTCTTTTTAGAAGGTGGCAGGCATCTTACTGAGTAGTGTGTCTTCTCTGTCCCCTGCTGCCCCATGCTTTCAAGATTTTGGTTTGCAGAAAGTTCATAATTGTGGTTTCTTGTGTTTGAGTTTGTGTCTGTCTGTCTGTCTGTCTGTCTGTCTGTCTGTCTGTGTATGTCTGTCTGTGTCTGTCTCTGTGTGAGTTGTGTTTTCCTTTCTTTGAGGCAGTGTTTCTCTGTGTAGCCCTGGCTGTCCTAGAACTCACTCTGTAGACCAGGCTGACCTCAAACTCAGAGATCCTCCTGCCTCTACCTTCTCAGCACTGGGGTCAAAGTCTGAGCCGCCACCACCCAGCAATTGGGGTTTCATTTACAGCCCTCTCACTTGGAACTTAGAATACTTCCTTTGTGTTTATTTTAATACTTAATTACTTAATTCAGATACAAGAAACAAGAAAACCTGGTCCTAGGCAGTTTCTCAGACATGTGAGCATCCTGTTTGCATGTTGCTTAGATGTTTTTTGTGCTTTGGGGTAGGGCCCACGTTGTTCACACCGCTGCATATGCCCAGGCTGCCCAGTGAGGAGCAGCAGGCTCCTTTCCTGAGTTCTCACCTCTACTCTACTACTGTCTGCAAAGAAGAATTCACTGAATGTGTTTTCGAGTTTCAGATTGATCTCTGCTGCCTTCTCTTTTTCTATTAGGAAAGCTCTCTTTATGGCTTCAAGGTTTCCTTGTTTGTCTTACAAACAATAGTTTGGCTCCAAAGATGATTATTGTTTTTCTTCCTCTTCTTCTTTCTCCTCCTCCTCCTCCTCTTCTTCTTCCTCCTCCTCTTCATCCTCATCCTCTTCTTCTTCCTCCTCCTCCTCTTTCTCTTCTTCTTCTTCCTCCTCCTCTTCCTTTCTCTTCTTCTTCTTCCTCCTCCTCTTCCTCTTTCTCTTCCTCCTCTTCCTCCTCCTCCCCTTCCCATCTTCCTCTTCTTCTTCTTGTTTTTTTTCTATACTTTTCACAAAATAAGAAAAGATATGACATGATTCTATATTCACGTGCTAGCCATTACCCTCCCATTTCTTAGGTCATGTTTTATTGATATTTTGAGAATTTCATGCTTACATGCAATGTATTTTGATCACTTTCACTCCAGCTTCTCCCCTAATGTCTCCCAGATTCACTTCCCACCTTCCTTACCCCCCCCCCACTTCATGGCCATTTTTTAACTGTGTAGCTTATAGGTTTTAATTTGTATTGTCCATATACTTGTGGCTGTAAAGTCATTCATTGGAGCATGGTTGGAGTCACATCCTTAAAGAAAATTCACTTTGCCTCTTCCAGAATCTGCCAACAACTTTTTAGCTTGGGGTGGGGACTCATGAGTCCCTCTCCTCTCTGTGCTAGGCTGTTGACTGGCTTGATCTTGGGCAGAACTTGTACAGGCAACCACAGCTGCCATGAATCCATAGAGCAGTTGTCCTGCCATGTCCAGAAGACAGTTTGTCTGTGGTCTTCCCTGAACACTGGCTCTTACAACCTTCCCACTTTCCTCTTTCACCAAGGTCTCATTAGAAGAAGATGTGATATAGACGTTCCAGTTGTAGCTGAGCATTCCCTGGACACTCAAGACCAGCTTCAAGTTTCTGCACTAAATCCGTAGTCCAAAAACCATTTCTCTGATGAGATCTGAAAGTTGTCTGAAGATCTGAAAGATCTGAAGGTGGGAAGTGAATCTGGGAGACATTAGGGGAGAAGCTGGAGTGAAAGTGATCTCATGTGTACAGGGACATGAATCTGGAGTTTGATACCATGTCCATTTTGCAAAATAATAGTAGTAGGTTCACCCCTGAGGCCATGTTCTGTGGTCAGAATGTGTGGTATCTTCAACAGTAGAGTCTTACCATCAAGTTCTGGTGACCAACCAAAAGTAATACTCATAACCTGTATTGTTTTGAGGCTCTCCAGGAAGCCCCACTCTCAAGAAACAAGTTGAGGGCAGATATCCCACACCTTTCTCCGGACTTTTTATTTGGCAACCTTTGGCTTCTAGGAACCCTCTCAATTCTTTAATACCTTTAAAAAAATATCCTTTAACAATCCTTAGATTCACATACTCAGTCCATAGATCACAATCCCATTAGGTATTATTAAGTCAATTAAAATGTATCTTTCAGTAAATGCTGCGAGGAACATAATTGAAAATACATACGTTGGAGCCATCATAGATTGCCATGGTGCCAGATATGGTCACTCTTCATCTGTTGCTGATAAAGATGAAACTGTTTTCTGAGAAGTAAAAACCATTCACAGATGCTTTGAATGTCAACTGACATTTTGTTAGTGGCATTTATTTACAGCAGTTGAGTAACAATGTCAGACTACAATAGGGAATGAGCAGTTGGCATTAAAAAAAGCTGGTGACATGAAGTTTCATCATTTGGCATCTAGTGGAAAACAAATTCTTTCAGAGACCTCTAAAGTTGATTTAAATGTAAAATAAACAAGACAAGGAAATGTGTGAGCTGAAGAAGAGGGGAGGCTGATGCTTGGCTCTTAGGTCCAGGAATGGAGCAGATGTGCGGTTGGGCAGCCAGGGGAGCCGAGGGGAGCTGCTTCCTTATTAGTGAATATTTGGAACATTTTTTTACCATGTTCCAAATCACAACTGGAATTTTGGTACTAGCAGACTCCAAATGACGTATGACAAAACTAGTATGTCATGTTCAGCTCAAGTCCTAAATGGTCCCACCATCACCTCTAAGTCCATAATTGACAGGAGGCAGAAGGAAAGAAAAGAGTCTAATTTTTATCAGGACTGTATTTTTACATATAGAAATTAAATATCTGGGGAAAGTGCCTACCATTTTGATTCCTTGATTGCTTTTTTTCCCCCTTCCCTGTGACTCTTAGGAAATATAAATGTCAATAATGACAAAAATAGCCAGTCATATAACACCAAATGTTCAGTTAGCCTTGAGGGCTCTGATCAGTAATTAACTCTACTGTAATTCTGTCATTCCACTATAATCCATTTTTTTTTAAAAAAAATTGTCATCAAATCTTCATTATCTATGAATTATCTTCACTGTCAGGTGTGCATTGACAAAAGAAAAAAAATTTGTGATTGTTGTCTTTAAGAATGTTATCACACCTTCTAACCCAGGGGTCCAGTATGTTTAAGCATTCATTATTGACAAAAAGGTACAACACAATTCCTTGTTGCTTACACCTGATCCTGACCGAAACTCCGAGAAGCAATTGCTTCCGCCTGTGGAAAAGCATCAGGATGGCTTCTGGGCATGCTCAGTACTCTGTAGCATGGTCTTGTTTCTTTCACAACAGCAACAACATGAAGTCAGCTACAAGTAGACAGCTAATGGTTTTCATGACTGTAAACGGACAATCGTGTTTTGCCACTAAGTATCTATTTTGTCATAGTTCTCAAGTCTTGGTTTCACTTTCTTACCCAACGGATGGTTGGTATTCACGGAGTAACAGCAACAGTTAGTGGCCTGGAAGCCTGCCTGACAGCGTGGAGAAGATTCTATGAAACTGCCCCTCTCGAAGGTCATGTGACGATTCAGGGTGCTGGCATAGGACAGCGACACCAAAAAGAGGCACGACTCCTTCACGCTCCAGTTTATCCTCATCAGGATGATACTGACAGGTTCTGATCAGAAATTAAAAACCTCATCTTCAGACTGATTTTATTTAATAAAAGGAAAACTTGTTAGGATTTTGCAAAGTCCAGTTGCTCAAAGAAGGGCTGGAGAGATGGTTCAGTTGTTAAAAGTGCATGTTGCAAACCTGCGTTCTAACGCCAGGCACCTATGTAAAATTCTTTTGTGGCGGTGTGCTGGGAGGCAGAGGCAGGAGAATCTCTGAGGCTGTGGTCAACCAGTCTAGTTTATTGATCTCTCACTTCGATGATTGACACCATGTCTCACAAAAATAAGGTGGAAAGCAACTGAGGAAGATATCGAATGTCAATATCTGACCTTCATATACACAAGCTTGCCTAACTTGAACTTGACACTAAGAAAATTAGTTACTTGAAAAATGAGTGATTTTTTTCACACCAAATTATCAATCATTCTCTATTAAGTCCAAGTATACCAATCACTTTCTCATAATCTGTCTTTTTAAGTATAATTCATACTTTGACACTCTTGTATAATTAGTACTAGGACTCCTACTTTGGAAACTGAGGCTTGTAGAAGCTAGCAAGGGAGTTTTAAGGAGATATAGTTAGAAGGCAGTTAATGACAGACCAAACCCAGCGCTAAGGACTTTATTCCAGGACCTTTTTACTCATCCACCAGACAACAGGGATACAGTGCACACTGCCCACAGGTGAAGACCTCATCCCCATGTCTCTTATTAAATTCTAAACTATGCAGTCTTCTGTTTTGTTTTACTTATTTATTGTTTGTTTGTTCGTTTACATCTCAAACTCTGCCCTCTCCCCACAGAGTCTCCTCTGAGAAGGTGCCATCTCATAGCCACCTACTCAAGTCTCTGCAGGATTAGGTGCATCCTCTCCCACTGAGGCCAGACAAGGCAGCCCTGTTGGGGAACTGACTCCACAATCAGGCACCAGCTTTAGGAGCAGCCCCCCAGGGTCCCAATGGAGACCGAGCTGCATATGTGTTGTGCGGTCTTCTATCACAGTTAATGAAACTCTCCACTACCATAATAGGAACCTCTGGCCATCCTCAGAAGGACAGGCTTAGAGCAGTATGTTTCATGTTGTTGTTGTGCTTCCATATTCAGAATTCAGAGCAGATAACAAACCCAAAACCATCTCTAGGAGTTAAGGAGGAATTTCTCATTCCTTTAGATCATCTAGCTCTCTTGTTTCATTAGGAAGATTCTCTCTTGGCTTTCTCCTCTCCAAACTGAACAATGTCTATGTCTCTCTCCTTCCCTTTGTTGGGACAAAGCCTCTTTTGTTCTTGCCAGGCTTGGGGCTCCAGGCTATCCAGCCCTTGAATTTATGGGTGATAAGGAAGGGTCTTCACTCGAGGAGTGCTGAAATTACAGGTGTGTGCTACTGCATTCAGATTTTCCAGGGATCAAACTCACATTGTCAAACACTTTTACCTGCTGAGAGGTCTCTCTTGGATCCTACATGCGAGGCTTTAATGACTATCTCCTCAAAGTCAAAACTAGCCTTTAAACAAGTGCACCATAGACTTTGCTCCTACCACCTTGGCACTAAAGTTCTTATCCCACATGGGAATAGCAATGAAGTTAATAACCCTCAAGCTTTGGTTTCATGGTAACATTTTCCTCATAGAGCTTTTGAGAGACAAGAGAACATTAATGTATTAACTGAGAAAACAAGAATCTTTCGCCATGGTTGCTACTCCTCTTCCCTTTCTGCATGCCAGTTTGTCTAGAAGCAGCTTCGTTTCTGTAAACCAGCTGTCTCCCCTGCATTACAAGGTGGTAATAGATTCCATGTCTGGGTGTTTCATTTTACTAATGGTTAAAATGCACACAGAATGGAAGGTGTTACCCTAACCCACTTAGTGGCAACAAGGGCGTCCGTGTAGTTCTGTGACCATTACCACAGCCTACCCACAGAGCTCTGCGTGTTTTAGAAACTGGAACTCTGACTTAATATACACTAAGTCCAGCTGCCATGGTGTCACATGTCCTGAACTCAAGAAGCTGGGGCAGGAAGATCACCAGTTCAAGGCCAGACAGCCCTACACAGTGAATTATAGGCCAGCCTGGGTTAATGAAATCCATTCTCAAAAAACCAGTAAGTCCAACCTAGACGTGAGCCTTTCTGCTTCCTGAATTAAATGTCATAATAACTCAACAAAAAGTTAGCTTTTGTGATTGATTTATTTACTCAACATCTTAAGATTTATCCATGTTGTAGGAGTATATCAGACTTGTCTTTCTCCTTAAGACTAAATAATATAACATGTCGGTATCTGGACAGGCAATTTTGATTTAATGAATGCTTGGATAAAAAGTGACTGAGACTATTTTCCTTCAGAAAGAGACAGTGGGGTGTGGGAAACCAGGCCTCCTGGGAAAACACACACAGTGCAACAGATTATTTAGTCCCCCATTTTCTCTGTAGTGACTCCATGCTTTTTAATTTCTCTCCTTTCCTTCATCTGTATTGGATATTGCCTTTAACTAGCAAGGGCTGAATCCTAAGTCTAAGCTGTTGTTTTGACCTTCAGCTATGAAGTCTCTGTGAGGAGAAGAGAAATGGTGTTTACTGTGCAAATCTGTGAGTAGGGCTGTGTTTACAAATCTGTGAGTAGGGCTGGTGTGACACTTGGAGATTTGTATGCCCGGATTAGGAGAGGCTATTTTCACTCCTGTTTCCTCTTCTTCCCTCTCGAGTTCCTTCTCTTACTGTCTCTCTTGCTCTTCCTTTGTCCCCCAAGCTCACCATACTTCTTTTGCTTTGTGATTTATTTTGAGTCTATGTTCTTTCCATAAAATGGTTCACTAATGCAGAGAAATGAGCCACTACTTTAATAATTGATGAGAGTTTCCAGAGGCAGGCTCCTTTCTAACTCTTCTTTTTCAGTGTGTGCTTGTGTGTGTGCGTGTGTGTGTGTGTGTGTGTGCATGCGTGTGTGTGTGTGTGTGTGTGTGTGTGTGTGTGTGTGTGCGCGCGCGCGCGTGTCCTTGGTATCTAAATTATAAGAGAGAAAGCCTGAAGTGACACCAAGTGTCATCGTGTGATGGTGAGTGGAACCTGACATAACGGGAGCTCAGTGACAAACACCACCGCTTGTAGGAAAGTTCTTGGTATTTCCCAAGCATCTATCTCTTTAAAGAATTACTTCAGCCCAAAACTTGCTGTAGGTAAAAAGAAAAAAAGAGCGTCGATCTTCTCTTTAGAAAATGAAGAACCATAAATCAACCTGAGTTTCTTGCCTAGAGAACAGCATGAAAGAGCACACTGGAAATGTGTGGTTTTCTTTAGTATTTTAGTTCTGTTTTTTAATGGAATTCATTGTCGATGTTGTTGTTGTTGTTATTACTATTATCATTATTATTATTATTATTATTATTATTATTATTATTATTATTATTATCATATGGGTGTTTTGCCTGCATCTATGTCTGCTTACCACCTATGTTTCTGTTGCCCTTGGAGGAAGTCAAATCCCTTGGCACTTCAGTTACAGTTGGTTGTGAGCCACTGTGTGTGAGCTGGTAATCAAACCCTGGGTCAATGGAAGAGCAACCAGTATTCCTAGCCACTGAGCTACCTCTATAGCCCATCTTCATTCTCTATTTAAAAAAATAGAATGGGTGGTTTTAAACAGAAATATTCGAAAGTCAATGTCTCGAAGAAAAATATTCTCTCTAGAAACAATGTTGCCATGCACACTGAATGGTATGGGGGTGCAAAAGCAGAATAGTGGGGTTTTAGATATGGAAGGGTCTCCCTCCAACCCTTATCTGGATGTTTCCTTATCCTCCACAGCCAAAGACACATCTGCAAAAGAGCAGCGATTGTGATCACTGTGGTTCATGTTTCCTATAGGATGGGGATGGGATAGTTTAGAGGTAGGAAGAACCAGACAGGGAAGAGGGAATAAAGAGAGAAGAAAACAAGGAGAACTAGATATGAGCATGCTGGCTTATGCATGTATAGTCAATGACCTCTGCTGCTTAGATTAAGTACATCACCTCAGAAGAGCCCCTTTGTAGACACCAGTACCCCATTTAAGAGGTGAGGGAACTGGAGCTCAGAGAATACAGTCATGGATTTTTCAGTGCATTAGAAGAAAAAGGTCTGGGTGGGAAAGACAGAATTCCTCTGTAACAGGACATGGTGGCAGAGGACATGGCGAGGGAAAGGATGTGAGTGCAGACAACTTACAAATGTTTCCTGCTCTTGACTGTAGGACTGACCTGAAGGTATCAGTTATGTCAACAAGCTAACAGAGCACGGGTTAATACTGGCGAAAGTTCATCTCTTTCCCGCTTGTGGACGTGAGAGAGGAAGAGGTGGTAGAAAAACTCAGAAGTCCCCCTTCTATATGTCCTGACTGCGACATTAATATTTCCTTTAACCTTCTCCCCCATTGTGGGATGCAGCAGAATACTGAATCAGAACAGGAAATGATCTGATGATGTTATGAAATGTTAAAGAGGGAGGGAAACACCACCTTGACCCAGACAATGTTTATACCGGAACATACAAGTTTAAGATAAATCTGAGTTCAGCACCTAGAACAATCTGCTGTGACTGGTTGACCTAATAACTGCTTTCAGGGGAAGGAAAACCTTTGCTGGTATGGCCCAGGTGCCCCGTGCCTAGCATCTGTTAGCAGCAGAGGCGTGTTAGCACATCATTGAAATTACTTGGAAAACCAGGAGAGGAAGAGTTTCCTGTACGTCAATGTCTCTTGCTTTAAAAGGCATGGTTCTTTCCAGAGTCACTGTGAAAATGCTCTAAGACTCCCTGCAAACTCTTCTGGAGAATACTAAGCAAGTCACTGAACTCTCTGTGCCTCAGTTTCCCATATAATAAAGCAGACAGGCTCAGGCTCTTTGCTGCTTACCACCTCTTGGGGTTCTCTGAATAAGTCAGCGTTTGGAGTACTCAGATAACTATGGATTTTCCTGCACCAGGGCAAAGATTAAAAGAAAAATTTTCAGCAACACCATCACTTCAGTACTGTAGAGAAATCCCTGTAAGATGCTAGTTACGTAAGTATGGCATCTTTGCGTCTCACTGTAATCTCTGAAGGAAGTATTATCACCTCAAATCTACTCACTGAGTTTCTCAATGTTGTGAAGAAATTGTACTTGTTGAATTATTAAGTATTGTGCTTAATTAAAAGTGAACACTACAGAACATTTTAAAAAATGATTCACCAAAAAAAGTTCTACAGAATTATTTATGTTGTGTGTGAGTACCTGTATCTTCACCTAATTCTCTTTTGTCATTAGAGTGGATTTATTTTTGAAAATTTCACATATCACCCCTGTATTTTTTTTTTTCTTTATTTAGGACTTTTTCCAAGTTAGAATCACTAGAGAATCACTGTATTTTTAAGGATCTAAAGGAAAAGTTCTTTTCGTGAAAGCATAATTTTAATACTATGTTTCAAATTGTATCTGAACTCAACTTTCCTACAGATCACTTTCCTGTGGTGTCCTCCCAGGGACATAGCACCTAAAAGACTTTATGAATACTTTACCGGTCTATGTCCCCTTACCAGGTTCCTTATGATTCCCTAATGTGACTAGATCTTTACTGGGTGAGATTTGTTATTTATCTTTAAGTTTGACCAGTTCAACAGTACCAGATATGTGACAGACACATAAAAAATCCCAGACGAATGAAACAGTGGCAAATTGGTTTTCAGGGTATTGCATGGCAGGTATGCCACCAGCTAAATCTGTACTGCAGGTGCCTTACTTTTTTGCTGGTAGGAGAAATGGTTTGGTTTATTTCATGTGCTATACACTGTTGGAAAGAGGCTTGCACATGCACCCTTTGGATTTAGGAGATTCTCTCATTCCTACTTGGCTTCAAATGATCTAGCCTTGGCATGGCTCCCAAGGCTTCTGCTTTTATCTCTCCCCCATCCTCCCTGTCCACTGTGCCCTTACTTCTGAGAGTCAGTCGGATGGTTCAGTTGCCATTTAGACCACCAACACTGGTGATAGAAATTACCATCACTTACCCTGTTTTCTGACTGATCAACACTAGGCCGTAGACTACTTATTGGATTTCAGCTGCAGCAGAGCCATGATTCATCTCTTTTCTCTGCTCAACTTCATACACTTACTTACATTTCCTCTGTTGGAAGCATCTAAACCTATTTTTCCATCAGTGCTTCTTAATTTATATCCCCAGTCAGCTGAAAATAACATCCTCAAGGAGCTTCCTAATAAGAATTCATGGGAAATAGTTTCTCAATGTACTAGTATATCTGAATGTTTTATTACAGAATTGATTGTTTGGCTGATCACTATATTTTAGATGAGAGACTTTTCCCTTCGTAATTCAAACATATTGATCCATTTTTTCCTTAGAATTTATCATTGCTGTTGGAAAATGTGATTCTAGTCTAATCCTTCCCCATTCTAGTGTGAACTTTCCCAACCCTCTCCCTGCGCTTTCACTGGGACCTCCGACGTCAAGTTTCATAAAGAGGTTTCTAGGTGTGCATAACAATTCACTAACTTTTCTTGGCATCCAGTGGGCTCTTTGTGTGGAAAGGTTTTTCTAGGGTCTTTACACAAATGTTACCATATAGTAAAGACGTTCCTGGTCAGCCAAACTGCACACCTGCATTCAGTCTCTTGTCCTTCCTGTCTTAATCTTATCTATGGCATGTATCATTTTAAATCCTAAATAATTCACCTACTTTCTGTTCTCCTGTCACTAGACTGTAAGCTACAGTGAGCAAGGACTTCGGTCTGTTTTATTCAGTCACTGTTGTATGCCAAAAAATCTGACTGGTCTCTAATAGTGCTTACTATGTATTTGTTTAAATAGTTTTGATGTTCTTATTTAAGAAAGAGGCAACAAAAGCTCTGTACCAATCATACATTTATTTATTTTGTGTGTATGCATATGTTTGTATATGTGAGTGTGTGTGAGTGTGTATAATGCATGTATGTGTGTGAGTGTGTATGTATGTGTGTGTAATGTATGTACATCTATGAGTGTGTGTAGTATGTGTATGAGTGTGTACAATGTATTATGGGGGTTTGTGAGTGTGTGTAATATATGTATGTCTGTGAGCGTGTGACTGAGTGTGTGTATGTGAGTATGTATAATATATGTATGTATGTGTGTGAGTGTGTATGTATGAGTATGTATAATGTATATGTGTGTGTGAGTGTGTGTAATGAATGTATGTGTGTGAGTGTATGTGTATTTAAGTGTATGTAATGTATGTGTGTGTGAGTTTGAGTGAGTGTGTGTGAGTGTGTGTGTGTGTGTGTGTGTGTGTGTGTGTGTGGTTGAGCATGACAGAAACTAGACCCTGACTAAAGAATCCCTAAATGAGACAACACAGAAGAATTAGCACTGGGGTATAAGCATCAGAGTTCTTTCAAAAACGTTTATTATAAATTTAGCTGATAAAAATATTTATTTAAAATTTTAACTTGAATTAGTGGTGCATGCCTGTAATCCTAACAATCAATAGGTAAAGAAAAGAATCATGAATTCAAGGCCACCCTGGGCTACTTAGAGAAAAGCTCTCTCAAGACAAATCAAGAATACTTATTTAAAGAAAATACTAACATTTATTTATAAGAACACATTTTTTAAAAATAGCATATAAGAGTATAAAGGAAGAAGAAAGAAAACAAGGAAAAGAGTGAATGAAATTGGAAGTAATTCAACTTAAATAAATGGTATAATTATTTGTGTATCATAGTTAATTTTCATTGTCAACTTGACTGAATTTTGAATCACCCAAAAATTTGGAGCCAGGGCTAGAGAAGTCCAAGAACGCTATAGAGGATTCATGAACCATTCTGGTGGAAGTTCAAAAGGTCAAAATACCAACGGAAAGGTGAAGAGTGCGGCTGGCAGGATGGTTCAGTGGGTAAAGGTGCTTGCTGCCAAGCCTGATGACCTGAATTCAATCCCCACATCAACATGGTAAGAAGAAAGAATTGACTTCAGCAGATTGTCCTTTGACCTCTACAGATGCCAAAGCGCACATGAGAACCCTCATGTGTGTGCACAAGCACTCACACTAGAGAGAGACAGAGAGAGAGAGAGAGAGAGAGAGAGAGAGAGAGAGAGAGAGAGAGAGGCAAAAAATACAAGCTATTGGGATAGTGAAGGCTAGGCCTTCAGAGGGGAGCAAAGACTGTTGAAAAGTAGACTAGAGGAATTCCTGTTACACGCTGGCTACAACTCAGCCTGTTTTCTTTCGACATGTGTCCTACAAATTTGAGTGAGGCTAAATTCAGAAAGTATTGGCCCATTTTGCTGGAGGAATTTTAAAGACAGGATAACACTCAGGTAGCTGCCTGGTTATTGCCCTGCACTCACTGAGGCCTACAAGGAAAAGTCAAAGCAGAAAGAAATTTAAAATGTGACATTTAGCATGGAAAGGTAGGAGTTTGTAAGTTTCAGGCAAGGCAGATACTGAGAAGCAACTGTAATTGGTAAAGAGATTGTTGCCATTAAGGAAAAAATTACACTGGGAAAATAAGAAAGGCTCCTTGAGGCAAAACCTACCAAAGTCCTCAACGTGTTGAAAGGGAAAGTCCTCAACTCATTTGAAGGGAAACAGCCTGAACTGAGATCACCAGGGGCTTTCTAGCCAACACAACAGCGAGGGAGGGACGTGAGGGACCTGTTTTCCCAGGCTCAGAAGCCAAGCCCCACAGAGGACACTAAAGCTATGGGCTAAACTGCCAGAAGAATTTGGTACGTTACCCACACAGCACTTGTTTCATAGGTATGCAAAACACAAAAGGTACAGAGTCATAGGAGCTTGTGCCAGTGCCTCAGAAAGCAGCTGAGTCTAGCCGGTGTGTGGTAGGATTGTATTCCCTGCTGGGACACCATGAGAGGTCATTGTGTAACACTGTGAAGGTAAAGATAAAAACCTAACTTCCCAGGATGTTAACGATTCCTGAACTGGACCTTGAGACATCTAGCAATGGAGGCTGCAGGCATATGAGTGAGGGATAGTCTGAGAGAGAAGCTCCACTTGCTGTAGGCAGCAGAACTGGAGGACGAAGGGACTGGAGTGCCTGTACTCATTGCCCAGATGATACCACCTCAAGACCAAGACAGACACAGAGCCTGTGTTTGCACTGCTTGGTTTTGCTTTTGTCTGGCCTTTCCTTGCTATTCTTTCATTTCTCCCCTTGGAAATGGGAATATTTATTCTGTATCAAGGTATGCACATAACTTTCTTTTTCATTTGTATAGATATTCAGTTAAGAGTTTGTCCTGAGACTCACAGGGGACTTTGAACTTTTAAGCAATGTTGGAACTGTCAAAGGCTATAGGAGTTTTGAAGCTGGACTGAAGGTATTTTACATTATAAAGGAGACATAAACCTTTAAGTGAATGGGTACAGTGCTAGAATTTAAAAGTAATGGTTAATCTTCATTGTCAACTTGACTGGATTTATAATAATCTGGGAGTGTCTGTGGGGACATCCAGGTAGGTATGACAGGAGGATAGACTTGAACTTCAGTGGTAGTTCAAGCCCGTGGGCTAGAAGTCCTGAGACTGAATAAAAAGAAAGAAAGAAGCAAGCCGATCTTCATCATTCATCTCAGTTTGCTTCCAGACTTGAAGTTGCAGCGTATTCACATGACTCCTGCTCCTGGTGCCATGCCTTCCTGGTGCCATGCCTTCCTGGTGCCACGCCTTCCTGGTGCCACGCCTTCCTGGTGCCACGCCTTCCTGGCCACAAGCGACTGTATTCATTCAAACTGTGAGCCAAAATAAGCCAACTTTACTTAAGTTTCTTTAGTTGACATTTTGAGACAGCAAACAACACATACACTAGACAGCAACAAATACACTAGGTAATTTTTTAAATATTTGTATTCCTGAAAAAAATATGAAATTATAAAAACAAAAGATTAACGAAATCCACTTCAAGTGTTGCAGGGATAGAAGGAAGTACTTTTGTTGTGTAAACTGAACCGTTCCTGTGTACACGCAACACTTTCTCATTTCCAGTCATTGCCTGGTCCTCTTTTTCACCTTTCTCTACATCCTCTTCACTCCTTAGCTGCTTAGAAATAGCACTTTAATTTAGGAATAGGTTTATTTAGAAATCGCCTATTTAATAGAGTTATGAGCATCCCTGCTACCTAGGCAACAAAAAGTTATTCTGTGCAAGCATCTTTTCATTTTTAGCAAATTGAAATCTAAAAATCATTTCATGAGCTTGTCTAAACAAAAGTCAACCTTAAATATATTTCGTTATCTTTCTTAAAATTTGAGATACATTTATTTTATGTGTAGGGGTATTTTGCTTGCATGCATGTCTCTGTATAATGTACATACAGTGCCTAAGGAGGTCAGATCCTTTGAAACTGAAGTTAATAATGGTTGTTATTGTGTGTGTGTGTGTGTGTGTGTGTGTGAGAGAGAGAGAGAGAGAGAGTATGTGTGTGAGAGAGAGTGTGTGTGTGAGTGTATGTGTATATGAGAGTGTGTGTGAGTGTGATTGTGAGTATGTGAGTGTGTGAATGTGTGTATGTGAGTGTGTGAGTGTATGTATGTGTGTATATGTGTGTATGAGTATGTGTGTGAGTGTATGTGTATGTGAGTGTGTGTGTGAGTGTGTGAGTATGTGTGTATGAGTATGTGTGTGAGTGTATGTGAGTGTGTGTGTGAGTGTGTATGAGTATGTGTGTGAGTGTATCTGAGTGTGTATGTGTATGTGAGTGTGTATGAGTTTGTATGTGTATGAGTGTGTGTGTATGTGAGTGTGTATGTGAATGTGTGTGTGTGTGTGTGTGTGTGTGTGAGTGTGTGTGTGTGTGTGAATCAACCCGAGGTACTCTGGAAGAGCATTTAGTGCTCTTGACTGCTAAGCTGTCTCTCTAGTCCCTCCATTTATCTTTTTAAAATATGAGTAATATATAAAATGAGCTGTGGATATGACAATGTTTCCTGAAGAAAAATAGAATGAGTTGGAGGGAGGGAAGAAGGGAGGGAGAGAAAGACAGAGTGAGGGGAGAGAGAGAGAGAGAGAGAGAGAGAGAGAGAGAGAGAGAGAGAGAGAGACTACATATCTCAGAATAAAAAAGAAGCCTTCTCAAACAAGAAAGTCTTCTGATTCTCAAAGTCCTACTGGTCCCTTGACCAGCATTCAGATGAGCCTCCCATGGTGCACAGAGAGCACATAGAGACCCACTACAGTGTTGTTGGTTTTTTTAAATTAGGAAAACAGTGACTCTTAGAAAACATGGGGATATTGGAAATATATTTAAGAACTCTAGCTAACATGCTCTGCTCTACCAGAAACAATTTCTTTAGTTTTGAATTCTACATTTTTATTTAAAAATATATTGTGAACATTTATCATACCACTCCATGTTTTCAGAATTGCAATTCTTCAAACTACCCATGTGTCAGAGTCTAAACTATGCAAGTATAATTCATCAGTTCATTTGTTTCCAGTTTTTTATGTAAAAATAAATAAATTGAGTAAAGAATGTCTTTTTCATACCTAGGGAAAGGATTCTAGAGCAGATGATTAGTCTACTTAAGCATACTGCTAAATGCTCCCTCATCACAGGAAGACAGCATCCTGGGACACTCCTCAAACAACACACATTAGTGACTGCTTGGCACTCTAGCTCAGAAGTGACACTTAAATAGGTTCAAGTGATGTTTAATTGTGGAATGTGGTGGTTTGAATGAGAATGTCTCACAGGGGTTCACAGATTTAAATGTTTAAGAGTGTGGAACTGTTTGAGAAGGATTAGTTAGAAGGATTAGGAGGTGTGGCCTTACTGGCACAGGTATGGTGTTAATAGAAGTGTATAGTGGGGTGTGGGCTTTGAGATTCAAAAGCCCACACCAGGCCCAGTCCCTCTCCCCCTCTCCTCTTCTCTCTTCCTCCTCCTCTTCCTCCTCCTCCTCCTCCTCCTCCTTCTTCTTCTTCTCCTCTCTCTCTCTCTCTCTCTCTCTCTCTCTCTCTCTCTCTCTCTCTCTCTCCCTGCCTATGGATCAGAATGTAAAGCTTTCAGCTTCTATTCCAGCACCATGCCTGTTTTCTTCCCAACACAATAATAATAGACCATCCTCTGAAACTTTAGGCAACAGTTAGATGCTTCCTTTTATAAGAGTTGCATTGGTCATGAAGTCTTTCCACAGCAACAGAACAGTAACTAGGACATGGAAGAAAGGTGAACGTTCTCTGACCTTCATTAACAGCATACATTACCCATATCTGTTTAGCTATCTACTCTGTGAAATTGTTAGTCTTTTTCTTACAGGTTCATAAAAATATCCAAAACACACACCCACACACATATACCTTTTTCCTGACACCAGGGGGCAAAGCTGATTCTAATTTGCCATTTAATGATTTTGGTTTTGTTTTAAGAAATGATACTTTTGAGAAAGGGATTAAATATTTATGTTGAGTCTTAGTCTTTTCCTCACTTAGAGGATCTTCCTCCTATGTTACCTTCTGTTATGGTTTAAATAAGAATGGCTCCCATAAATCCTTGGTCCCATGAAGGCTGGTTACCCAGTGGGGAGGAATTAGAGGGTGGGGAGGTGGGAGTTGGGGGGGTAGGTGGGGGCACATCCTCGTAGAAGCAGGAAAAGAGGGGATGGAATAAGGAGTTCCTGGGCTGAGGGGGGAATGAGGTAAGGGGATAACATCTGAAATGTAAATAAAATATTCAAAAGAAAGAAAGAAAGAAAGAAAGAAAGAAAGAAAGAAAGAAAGAGAAGAAAAGAAAAGAAAAATAACCTAACCGATAAAGCACACAAGGTTATCATTCATATTTGGCCACTATAATTTTAATATTATATCATCTCTAATATCACCAGCTGTCCTTCCAACTAACCAGAAGCTACTATGTATTTACTTACTCATTATTTATTTAGCTTATTCTTACTTGTTTTATCTATTACTTAACTGTCACCACTAAACCTATAAATTTGGGCTTTTTAATATTTTGCAGAAAAAAAAATTAAGTAGCATACTATGTTTAATCTTATATTACAGAAAAATCAGCAAATTTAAAACATTCATTACTCTAAAAATAATTAGCGACTTAATCCTAACTCCATAGCTCAAGCGGGCCAGGAGTTTACTAAAGCCCTCCTGCCTAAGATTCCAGGTGAGAGTCACTACATCCGGTTTACATTATTGACTTTTGACTGAGACAATTCGGCTAACTTTGTTATACCAAGGATTTCCACAGCTCTGAGCCATCTTGTTACAAAAGAGTCTTGATCTGAAAGTTTAAAGCTGTTTGTAGTCCTTGCATAATAACTTACTAGAGAATATAAATTACATGTTACACAATATATTTGCAAGTTGTGTGTTCTACATGTGCACTTTTCCCTATTTTAACACCTGGCAAATTAGGCAGAAAATCTGGGGCCTAAGTAGTGCTGGTGACATGATGGGGGGCTGGAGGGGACTGGAACAGCAGCAACGCACATGCTTATGAAATTCTGTTATGTTCATCTGCTGATAATGAGGGAAAAAGTTTAGTTAACCATGTTGGACTGTCAATGTAAACACAGATAAAAAAGAAATAGTTTATCAGTGTGTTTTGCTTAAAGTCCACTTTCTGTTTTATATGTCTTTAAAGGAACCTTTAAATAAATGAGATACTAGTTAAAAAAAAATAAGAATGACTCCCATAGTCTCAAATGTTTGAAAGCTTAGTCCCTATCTAGTGGAACTGTTTGGGAAGGAATAGGAGGTGTGACCTTATTGTGATTTGAAGTTTCAATAGCCCAGTCCATGACCAGTCTCACTCTTTTCCTCTCTGTACCTGCCTGTGAATCAAAATGTCAGCTCTCAACTACTGCTCCAGGGTCATGCCTGCCTGCCTGCCACCATACTGTCTACCATGATGAGCATGAATTAACCCTCTAAAACTGTAAGCATGCTTCCAATTAGATGCTTTCTCTTATAAGTTGCCTTGGCCATGGTGTCTCTCCATAACAGTAGAATAATAACTAAGACATCTTCACTTCTCTGTGCGACTGCTGTTTCCTTTGCTGTGTGTTGTATCCTATAGACATGACTAGAGGTGACTTATTTTTTTAAAGATTTATTTATTTTTATTTATATGAGAACATTGTAGCTGTCTTCAGATACATCAGAAGAGGTATTAGATCCCATTACAGACGGTCGTGAGCCACCATGTGGTTGCTGGGAATTGAACTCTGGACCTCTGGAAGAGTAGTCAGTACTCTTGACCACTGAGCCACCTCTCCAGCCCTAGAGGGATTCTTGTGTGGGACATATGGACAAGGGAAGTATTGGCCTGTACACTCTTTCATCCGTCCTTTGGTTTGTGACGTCACAGATGTGGTATTGTAGATCACACATTATAGATTGTTTTCGCTTGCAGGACTGTTCTGTTCTCTTATCCCAGTCCTTGCTCATCCCAGCACCAGTCATGAATTTCCAGCGTAGCTTCCATGTGCACCAGCTCGCATCTTTGCATTTGCTTAGCTCTTCACATTTTCTGTTGCTTGTCTCAGATTCTCATTTGAATCTTCAGCAAAACCACCCAAAGGAAAAGAATTCCACTGGGAGTTTAGGTTGCATTAAACCTAAAAACTAATGTGGGTAAAGGCAAGGTCTTTACAATCATCCACAGACAGACCATATGTCTTTCTGTTTATTTAGGTCGTATTTTATGTTCCGACACAGCCTCTCATGGTGTTTTTCCAGAGGGCTGACACCTTTTTTTATTAGGCTTGTATTTCTAGGTGTTTTATATTTCTGTTACTATTGTGAAGAAAAATCATCCACGTCATATTTTCTGACTGCTGCTGGCCTATCTGAAAACCATTTGAACTTGTACCTGTTCACCTTGCTGAATTCCTAATTATTTTTAAGCCAGTTCTCTAGGGTCTTTCTATATGTGTGTGATTGTATGGTCTTGAGTAATGGTGACTTCATGCTTTTTTCCAGTAACCTTTCTATTTCTGATTTTTTTTTTTGCTATGAAAAACTCATAAATCAATATTAACATATAGAGAGGGTTATAAAAGTCCTTGTTCTGTTTCTGATGTTAATAAAATGTCTTTATTGTTATTTTTTCCAATAAATAAGTAATGACATGGCTATTATTATAAGAATTCTTCAATGTCTTAAGGAATTCCTTTTCCATCTACAGTAAACAAAATGATTCTTTTCTCTTTACAAATTTTTATAATAGTTTTACCAATGTCTTCCAACATTTAATAATCTTATGAATTTTTTAAATCTGAACTATTGATTATATAACCAATGTGATATTTTCTTGGGTATGGCAGGCTCTTTGTAAAAAAAAAAAAAGTGTTATATCAGTTGACTGGTAGATTACTTAGAATTTCAGAATATATGACTTTCTTTTTATTATGTTTGGGTTGTTTTTTGTTGCTGTTTTTTTGCTTTTGTTTGTTTGTTTGTTTCTGGAGAAGTGGACTGAACCCAGGGCTTCACTCGTACTGTGAAAGCACACTGCCACTGAACTACACAATAAATTTTTATTCCATTTTTCTTAGGCTTGACAAAAGCAATGACCATGGCAGTTGGGACACTTTTATAAGCTCAGCCTTTCTTCCACTCAACTAATTGTGTGGGATTTTCTCGTGTAGTTCTCAGATTTGTTGTATGTCGCACGATACAGCATTGTCTGTATTTTACCAACAAGGAACTGAGGCCAGAGGACTTCACGACTGGGCTAACGTCATACAGCTGATGTGGAGAGCATGTGTTTGGTGCTATGAGGATTTATTCATGAACTATGTAGAATAGTTCATATAAAAGAAAGGGGGGAATCTGTTTTTTAAATGTGTGAGAAAAATCAAGCCACCGTTCACAGAGGGCAAAGGATGCCCTGAGTGCCCTGGGCTTTGGAGCTCCCAAGAAATTGCTACCTAAATAGTAGGGTGTATTAAATAATCATATCCGTGATGCTCTCAGAAAGCATCTTTACTCAGTCTCACATTCCCTCTGACTTTGGTGCTCCTATGCCCCCTGTTGTATCTTAGTTGGATTTTCCAGACCTTTGAACCTGTACACCCTCATACATGGATACAGATGTGCATGTGTGCCCGTGCAAGTGAAGGTCAAAGGTCAACAACAGGTATCTTCCTCAGTTCCTCTCCATATTAATCAAGGTCTCTCATGGAATCTTGAGCTCACTGATTTGGGCAGTGAGCTCCAAGGAGTCTCCTGCCTCTATCTCCCCAAAGCTGGGATTACAAATATGCATGCCTGACTTTTCTTAATGTGGATTCTGGATCGTCAAACTTAGATCTTCGCGCTTACATGACAAGCATTTTATTTACTTAGTCATCTCCCGGTTCTACTTTTTTTTTCCTTTTAAAAAAAAAAAGTATAGCTTGGGACTGAAGAATTGGCTCTGCAGTTAAGATCAAACGCTACCCTTGTGGAGGACCTGGTCTGATCCTCCATACCTACGACAGGTGGCTCACAACACCCAATAATTCCAGCTCCATGAAGATATAGCAACTCTGGCTCCTATGGAAAACTGTATTCACATGCATATACCCACACATAGATACAAATTTAAACATACACACACACACACACATATATGTATATGTATATACACACATATATGTGTATATATATATATACATACACACACGCGCACACACACATATATATGTATATACACACATACACACACACACATACACACACACACACATATATATATTAGAATAGTAGAGTAGACTGAGTGATAGTGCCCTGAAATGTCTATGTTCGTGTCTCTGGAATGTTACATAGCAATGTGTACTTTGAAGGTGTGATTGAACGGAAGATTTGTATGGGGAGATGGTCCGGGATAATCTGACTTGACTCTGTGTGACTGATCCTTAAGGTGAGTCAGAGGAGATGGCACAATGACAACAGAAGGTTGACATCACAGGCAGTCTCCTGAAGCAGGAATGGAAGCTCCCTGGTGACTGTCAAATCCTTAACATTAACCCTCTAAGACTCATTTTGAATTTCTGACCCTTAGTACTGTAAGAGAATAGATTTGTGTCATTTTAAGCCACCCAGTTACAGCAATTTGTTGCAGCGGAAACAAAAAAACAGCTTCAGAAAGATCACAAAGATCACAAAGATGGCAGAAATGTCTGTGTATCCCACTGGGCCACATCTTATACTGGTATGGCACATCTGACATGAACCGTTACTTCATTTGAACATCTTTAGTTTTTATGCAAGTTTTCTCTGTTCCTAACCTCTCTCTAGGGTGTGTTACTTCCTTGGTCACCATGCCTCCTTGGCTGTGGTGGTTTTCAGACACCCTTGCTTAGGATGATTTGACACTTAGACTCAGGCAGTATCTTAACTTCCCCCTTTCCCACATGAGACCTGGATCGTGGACATAAGGAATGAAGATCACTGAGGTCAGGTGCCATTGTCATCCCATCCTACCACACGTCCTGTCAACATGGCTCAGCACTGTTGACCCAAGTCACTGTCACCTGGCTGAAGGTTTGCTTCTCATGTCTTCACTGCAGTCTTTTTCTTGCTGTGTCTATTGACTTATAGAAGTGGAACATTCAAAAATGTCTTTTTAGTTCTCCTAATTGTCTGCTTTGTTGTTCTTATGGCTCCTTTCCTGTATCTTTCCCACCTCTTGAGTTCAATCCTAAGTCAATGCATTGTTGATATTTTTAAATACATAAAGCACTTAAGAAAATAGTCTCCAGTTGGCAAGTTGTTCTTAATTTTTTACTAAAACACTTGTTACTAATTTTCAGATCTGTAACTCAATGCAGTTTATATAACTTATGTATGTTGGGACGCTGTCGGTTTTTAATTTGGCATATATATATATATATATATATATATATATATATATATATATGAATGATTGCTTTCTGCAAATAGCCCACAAATACCTCAAAAGAAGTTGTGGGGTTGGGTTTTTTTTTTTTTTTTGGATTGTTTGTTTTGTTTTCAGACTCTTGGTTTTGCAGTGCACGGAAATGTGTCTGTTTTAATAGTCACAAGGCTTCATCTTCTCAGACAGAGCCTAATAACAGCAGGAGCACAGATGACTTTCAGACATGCTCAATCACCCTGGTAGAGATGAAAAACACTCACATTTGTGACTTACTGCTACACGATGACATGTTCCTGCAAAGAAAATGCCTCAAGTAGTATAAGCACGACTATACAAATTTATCAAATTACTCAGTAGATTAAAAAAGTCAGTATACAAAAGGAATCCATGTCTAGTAGAAATAAACATTTGAAGAAGGTGGTTTTAAAATAAATAGCATTGACATAGAAGTAAAAATGATAAAGAAAGATAATAATAACATACATTCCAAACCATCTTGGTGCCTTATTAAACAAAAAAGAAATACAGTACAACATTTAAAACTTGTGAGCAAAGAAGTTTCCCATAAACTATGCAAGAAAAGACATTGTTTCTAAAGTCTTCTTTCTCCTCAAACTCATCTATGTATATACACAGAGAGCTTTCACAGGACTTGGCAGATCGCTTCTCAGATTTGTATTTTTTATGTTGGGGAACATATTACACAATAACGGTAATTGATCAACTTCAGGGGACAGTGATTTGGAAGGCTTACTTTGCTCTAAAGCTAAAGCAATCAAGAATAAGACAGAAGATGGGTGTGGTAGCCCAGGCCTTTAATTTCAGCTTCTCTCATTTGAAATTGTATCCTCTCATTTCTACCCTTAATAATGATCAAATTTAAATAACTCTTATTCAAGTATATTCTCCAATGTACCTGTGTACCAAGAAGAGAACAGTCAATCTGACCTAAATGGGTTTTGGACATATGCACAGTAAGGCAAAATTATGTCCTCTAGTTAACTTTTAGGGAGGACCCCCTCCAGTTATTATCTCATTCCTGTACTTAACTATGCATACAATGAAATTCAGATGAATTATGGGAAGGGACATGTACAGTGGGAAAAATGAATATATTATCTGCTCTACTAATCAAAATCAAGAGCTACCCTTTTGTGACCAAGACCTCCATTTCTTGAACTCCATAAAAGGAAACCCGAGAAATAATTGGGCCCTTGACTATTCTCAGTCATATGGGCTGCTGTCAATCATCTTGACACCACACCGCTCTATATTCTACACTACCACTTTGCTCTGGAGAAAGTTATCACACTTCTCTTGCTAATCTGAGAGGCCTTCTTTTCAGTTCCTCTGGATTAGAGGCCAAGAGTCTAGAAACACAAGTTCATCCCAGGCCCTGACCACTGGTAACTGTTAAACTTAGGGAAGAGGTTCTCTAAAGTTAGAAACACCCGAGCAAGAATCCTGCCCTGGCAACGTTCTCCTTGACCTCGGATATAAGACTTCCGGGCTCACTTTTCTTCTCTTACAAGTTGGATGCGATGATCTTTGCAAGATGGTCGAGATGATATGAGATGAAGCAAATGTTGATACACGCTAACTTTGACCTGTCTTCCTCTTAATTTTATTATTCTGCCTCTGTCTACAAGACCACACTTTTTTGAAAACAAGATACGTTTTGACCCTCCATAACAAGTAACCATAACGTGTAGCCAGATACAGAAGGCAGAGCGGGAGCCCCAGAAATGCTTTTCACCCTGTATACTATTTTGTTGACATTAAGTGAAGACCACCATCAAATTAAATGAGCAATGTGTTCAAGTCTATTCTCACGTTTTTCATTCTCTTATCTTTTACATGAATCCCCATATGTGACAACATGTTCTATAAACAAATAAAATGTTAGCCCGGGGTGATATTTTGAGCATGTAATAAGCTAAAGTTCTTGAATAAGATTTAGGGATCTCCTTAATATTAGCCCCTGAAAATTAAGTTCTCCTGAATATTAATTAATATTAGTAAATGAATTCCAGATTTGAGAAGCAAAAGAGTTTCTGGACACATCTGAGAATCAGCCCAAGTTTATTCTGGCTGCATGCCACCAGAGGTAAGGAAATGTTCACGGTTTCCCACTGTGCAAAGTCACGTCTACAAAGTGACTATTGTCCAAGTGGTGCTGTCATATGAGATGGCTAAATGTTTTTCCCGTAGCCTTGCAGACACATCCAAGGTCATACTGCCAGAAGTAATTTAACATATGACTCATGGAAACTTCAGTCAAAATTTAAAGCAGGTAGCACTATGTGAGAACTGTTTCTCCTAAGGAAGAGACAGCCATGCTCACAGGAAGAGACAGCCATGCTCACAGGAAGAGACAGCCATGCTCACAGAGAACACGTATCACACATGATGAGGAAGAGTCAAATTGAGACACAAGGTCATTTGGGAAATAAGAGGCAAAGAAAAAGTTCAGGTCAAACTACTGGAGGACAAAGAGTAGAAGTGTTTGATTTACTTGAGATCTGTTGTGACCACACATCTCCAGTTCTAGCTTCTAGAAAGGACGGCAAGTTTGGAGCCAGTCGGAGCATCATACTGAGTTCAAGGCCATGCTATCCTTCTAAGCTAGGATCTGTACAAGAGCACAAAACAAAACCAACTAAACAAAAACCATTCAATTCAGAAGGGAATTCAGCATCATATATAACTTGTTCATTTACCAAAAAGAAACAAAGCAAATGATAATGTTCTAGAGAAGAGAAGGCAGCAGCACTCTCTATGTGACATGAGAATAAAAATGTGTGACCATCTTTGCTGTCAGAAAATATAACCAGGGGTACTTGGTGGGGAAGAAGAGTCTACTTTAACCTGTATCACTTTTCCTTCTTACGTGGTCTTGCCTCTCACAGGAGACCTGATGCTCCTGCCCTGGAGACACTTGATCACATGAATCCACAAGGCCTCTGTCCACTGCTCTCTACTGAAGACTCTTGGCCAGGCTTCATAATGGACACTTCATCCTCCCCTCCAATAACAAATTTTCATTACATTTCAACTTTTCTGCCACTTACACCCTGAAAACTACATAATTTTGAATATTATCTAGCTTTGACAGAATTAGATGGTATATTCTTCATATGGATGTAATTCTCTCTCAGTGTGTCTCTCTGTCTCTCTCTCTGTGTGTGTGTCTCTGTTTCTCTGTGTATGTATCTCTCTCTCTTCTCCCTACCCCCTCCTCTGGTTTGGTTTTTCAATACAGGGCTTCTCTGTTTAGCCTACACTGTCCTGGAACTTGCTATGTAGACCAGGCTGGCCTTGAACTCACAAAAAATCCCTCCTGCCTCTGCCTCCCGAGTGCTGGGGTTAAAGGTGTGTGCCACCGTATTTGGTAATTACTCTTTTTTATTTGTTTGCATATTGGTTTAAATTCCAGAATATTCAGATATATACTGCAGTTGTTGAGGAAAGAAGAATCTAAGTTCCTTTAAGTTTCCTTTGAAGCGGGTCCTGTCCCAAGTCCTTAATATTCTGTTCAACAGCAAAAGAAGAGATAAAAAGAACTTGAAAGTAGATATGCCCCTAAACCCCCTTCATGACAGCACATTATTGATCATGAGCATAATCTCAGGGATCTCTTTAGACCTGCTTACTTTCATGCAAATGGAGTGTATAGACCCAGGACTATTTTATGAATCCAGTGAAAGAAAAACAACACAGGTCTTCCTAAAGGGCTTATATTTCTCAACGTTTCTTAACTATCAAGACCTTTGTATCACATAAGAGATCTCAGAGAGCCCAGACCCTTGGCACAGTGCCTCTGAATACGAGCCTGACTGATCTAAAGGTAATGTCAATCTGGGACCTGGCTCAAGGGCTAGAGGGTTTGCCTAGCAAGTATAAGGCCTTGGGTTTAATCCCCAGAGATACAAAAATAGACTGAAGGAAAGATGGCATTGATGCCATTTTTAATGAGGGTGCTTGTCTGGTTAGAGGGAGCAATGCCTTTTCTTTTTGAGGCTGCGTATTGAGGAAACCTCAAAGAATGATTCTTAAGATGCTTGTGAACACTGTGAGTGGTAGAGACCCCAATGGTGCCAGTACTTACGTATAGTGGTGTTGACTCTCTTTTATCTATCGTTCTTCCATAATAAACCTCCCTCCTCCAACCTCCCACCAGCCAGTCAGACAGGAGATAATGACTTCACTACAGCTTGAAGAATAGGGCAGGCTGTATTCAGAGGTCAACTACTGGAATTAGATGTTTGGCCAAATTTGCCTTCTCCAGATTTTTAAAACTTTCTTTTCTCTCCAAAGTTCAGTTCTTAGAGGTAATACTGAAGTGATGCTTTCAGTGTTTCACAGTTGAATCTAAAATATAATGTGAGTCTTCGTTACCATTGGAATTTACAGTGTGTTTTCTTTTATTCAATAATTTTTCTCAGAGAGAGAACCTAAGATTTGATGAGAAGGGTACACAAGACTACAGAATAAAGAACACCAACTTATTGGTCCTTCAGGCAAGGCACTTAAAATGTTGTTTATGTGTTAAAATAAACACACATCTATTGTTAAATATAATAATAATTCACATGAATTCCTCGGAAAAATTGTGAGACTCTGAAGCAAGGCCATGCCTGAAAAGCATACTATGAAAGACTAAGGAGATGGCTCAGCACATAAGAGCATGAGATGCTCTCCCAGAAGACACAGGGTCAGTTCCCAGCACCCACATGGTAGCTCACAACTATGTGCAACTACATGTATAGTTTCGGGGGATCCAATACTTTCCATGGGCACCAGACACACATAGTGTACATGTGTGTACATGCAGAAAAAAACACTTAAACATATTAAATAAATAAATAAAATATTTTTCAAAGCACACATGAGCTTTACCTATAGTTTCTTGGGTATGAAAGATACTAGAGAAATTGAATAGCCTAGGGAAACATTTTCTCTCTCTTTGGCCCCAAGTCCTAAAATAGACAGTAAGCAACATTTGTAAGCTTATATTTTTCAAAACCTACTTTAAACTAAGGGATCTCAAGGGCTTTGACTCCTTTTCTAGACTACCATCCAAAGGTATGGGAGAACGGTTGTAAACACGGTAAGGGGATATAAATAAACCTGTTTAGAAGTTCTTTTGGGCTATCCCAATCTTCTTTGTCTGGATGCCAGCAGTCCAGTTCAAAAGTGTCACCAAGCACAAATTAGCAATATCTGCATGATCCAGCAGAAACTGCCAGGCTTCCAGCCAAGCTTCCACCAAATTGGCACAAATCAGCAGGAATGTCCAGAACCAGCCAGAATGCCGGGAGCTCTCTGCTGTGTCTCTCTCAACAAAGCGAAGCTCGGTGAAGACATGAGGCTAATGAAGAGTTGCACAGCTAACTAGGCAAGTGCCCCATCACTGTCCACTGAGTCCCATTTATACTCTCTCCAAACATCATGAGGCCTCTCATGGGTCTTGCCTCGGCAAAACACCACGTGTGAGTCTCCATCTCATGACACAACCAGAAACTTCCACTTCAAACATCTTTGCCATTGTTGCCTAAAAGGGAAAGGTCAGTTTTTAATAGGTTCAGCCCTTGGCATTTCCTCATCGACAAGGCCC
Source organism: Rhabdomys pumilio (assembly GCA_030674055.1). NCBI lineage: Eukaryota > Metazoa > Chordata > Mammalia > Rodentia > Muridae > Rhabdomys > Rhabdomys pumilio. The sequence continues at coordinate 49,580,675 of JANHMN010000009.1, read as the reverse complement.
TTTCTGGTTCTATGTGGTCAAGCCAGTATGGTCATAGGGTCCATGGGAGACTGAAAGATCAGGATCAAAGAGTAGGACAGAAAACAGATCCTAGAGGAGTGAAGACTTCACAGTTTGAGTCGGGAAAAAAGACTAAGGCATGTTGGCAACCTCTAAAAGATGAAGGAGGGGTATAGATTGATTTTCCCTGAAGCCCCAAACAGAATAGTCCATGGCAGCATCTTAATTTTTAGTTAAATTAATTTTCAGTGACTCATTTTAGCCTTGCAACTTACAGAACTATAGGGGAACTAAATTTGACTTATGCCTCTAAGCTTCTGACAATTTTTTACTAGAGCAATAAGTAAAAAAAAGAGGACATAAATATGCTTAATAAGACTTTAATAGTCCCAAAGTTCAGTTTTCTCTCATTCTTGTGACTATTACTAGCATATGATTTTAGTTTAATAGTTTTATCACACTACTATGTATGAGAGGTTCTCGGCCTGTGGGTTGTGACCCCCTTGAGGGTCAAATGACCTATAAACAGGGGTTGCTTAAGACCATCACAAATCTTTGCACTATGATTCATAACAGTAGCAGAACAGAATTACAGTTATGAAGTAGCAATGAAAATAATTTTATGATTGGGGGTCACCACCACAAGAGGGACTGTATTAAACGGTCATAGCATTAGGACAGTTGAGAACCACTGATATATATATATATATATATATATATATATATATATATATATATATACAGTTTTTAGTTTGATTAAAATTTCTGTAAGTTTTAGTTCCATTAAAGGAAAACAGAAAAAGATGGAGACAGCGCTCAGTAGTAGAGTATTTGCCTAACATGTGCGAGACCCTTGGTTCCATCCTCAGCACAGGGTCCAAAGAGAGGCAGGCAGGCACGAAGTAAAGGGGAATCCTTTGCTGATGCGAGTGGAAGATGGAACAATGCAAACTGTCTCCATGTGATCTCATTTGCACGTCTACAGTCAGCAGATTTATAGAGACAGAAAGCCCACTGGTTGCCAGTGGCTTGGGGGTGGGACAATTGGGAACCTGAGTGACTATTTTCAATGGGCATGGGGTTTTCTTTTGTATTAATAAACATACTCTAAGTTATTTTTGTACTGGGGATTGAACCATGAGCCGTGTGTGTCCTAGTCAAGAGGGCTTTACCACTGAGTTATGTGCTACTTCAAGCCAATAAAATATTCTGGAATGAGATATTGGTAATATTTGTATAACATTATGAAATATTAAATATCACTATTAGTACATTTTAAAATCATGTATTTTACCACAATGACAAAAATTCTCAAAACATATATAAAGCTAAAAGGAAGGAAAGAAGGAAGGGAGGAAGGGATGGAGGAATGGAGGGACAGACAGATGGAGGGAAAAGATGAGGATGAACTAAGTTTTTATTTATTTATTTATTTATTATTTATTTATTTGGTTTTTTGAGACAGGGTTTCTCTGTGTAGTCCTGGCTGTCCTGGAACTCACTCTGTAGACCAGGCTGGCCTCGAACTCAGAAATCCGCCTGCCTCTGCCTCCCAAGTGCTGGGATTAAAGGCATGCGCCACCACCACCCGGCAAACTAAGTTTTTAAAGTCAATATGAAAAACATTTTAGGCACGACTCCCTCCACCTGCCTTGAATCTCCAGGTCTGTTGGATCCCCAGAGTTGAAATTCTCTTAGTGCTGCCTGATTTTCTAACAGTTGATGGCTTAGATGTTTTCTGCATATTTCCAAATAGTATGTTCATCATGTTCTGTCACCCATTTATAAGCATTGACATTATCTAGTGACTTCTAATTACAATCGGGAAGAGCACCGTTCTCCTTTTATTCACCATATTTTCTGTATCCAGGAATCCTTTCTCACTCTCTTGTCTTTCTGTTGGTACCAGTAGGCCAATCTAGGCTCTTTCTTCTCCCTAGGGATGTGCTTACAATGGTTTATGCTTGTGACCTGGAACAAGTCCTTTCTGTACTCTGAGTTTCTTCTCTGCCCCTCCCATTGAAGCCCTTTCTAACTCTTTATATTTAGGAGTAGAACACAGATCACCCTCATTCCCTTTCAACCTTTTACCACAATCTATAACCTCTAGAGAGAGGATATATCCTCTATCAATAAACAAATTACTGGTTGGTGTTTACATTTTGATTCCTTTACCTATTCCTTATTAGAATCCCTGGGAAGCTAACTTTTGTGTTTATAAGCTTGATTGGGAATGAAATAACATTTGGAGCGAGGTATACAGCACTCACTCTCATGCATTCCTCAGTGAAAACTCTCTCTGAGGTATGTGTGCATCTAATATTATCCTGTTTTTAAATGAGGAAATATTCAGACATAGAAAACATCTGAATGGACATTTTTCAGAAAATCTAAGTGCTGACTCTTATGATTATCTGAGGCATATAATTTAAAATAAAGAAAGGTCCCTTTCATATGCAGTGAATGTTTAAAATTTTGAAAGACAAGACCTGGGAAGAAAGTCTCAGTAGAGCTTTTTCCATGCAAGCCTGAGTTCAATCTCCTGCATTAGGTAAGGTTGGTTTGTTTGATTGTTTTTTTAATCTCAGCACTGGGAAGGTGAAGACAGGTAGCCCTTCGGGCTCATTGATCAGCCAGCTTAGCCTAATCAGAGGAACTGATCACACCAACCAACATGCATGTATTCATAAGACAATACTAAGTGCTGGCAAACTTGCTGAACAGATAGTGTGCTGTGATAAAATGTCTATAAAACCATTTTCATAAGTTCCTATTTCTAGTTATCCCATAGAGAGAAAGACAAACATATCCACAAATGGACTAGTGTATATAGCTAACAGCTATATTCAGAAGGGCCTAAACTAGAAATGATGGCAAACTCTATCAGCATGGACGTGGACAAATAAACTTTACTTAGACCCATGTAATGGAATGTTTCTGACCAATAAAACAGTATTTTGGCCAGGTAGAAAAGGCGAGTGAATCTCAAGTATGCTGAATGACTGAAGTCAGACATGAGAAAGCACGTGCTTCATGCGTCTATTTGTGTGATGTCCTGCAAGGGACAGTTCTCAGTGAGGGTGTTAGCAGTTCCCTTTTGCCTGGGTTCCAGTTTAGGTGAAATTAACTAGAAAAGGAGGTACACAGAGATAGTGCATGCTTCAGGGAGGGAATCACTCTTTGGCTTAGCTGTATGAGTGTTCATGTGGGTATATGTACTCACAAAAATGACCAGAGTGAACGCCAACGTTAGTACACATTACTTCATTTAAAGTACTACTTAATAAAGTTGACTTTAAAAGATGTTTATGGACTCTCAATGTTAAGATAACAAGAGCTTCTATTTAAAATGATACAGACCAGCTCTAGTACCCACACTGTCACAAGACGATAATGCCACCTGCCAATGCTATTGGGACCTTGTAACTACCCATAGAATAGCCCAGTGCTGTGGGGTTAATATTCTCAGACTCTCACTACTTTAGAGCTAAACTCTTGATGTCCTTCTGGTGGATACTGGTGGTCTGTCACCTTTGGACCAACAAGACAAAACAGAAATAAGGCTGCTTCAGAGTCAGGTCTGACTGCTATGAGTCTAGTCTCTAGAAAGCTTGAAAGATAACTCCTACTATTCTTCTTCCTATGGGGTTGCCATCCCCTTCAGTTCCTTCAATCCTTCCCCTAACTCTTCCATAGAACTCCTAGACCTCAGCCCAATGGTTGGCTGTAAGTATCTACATCTGTCCTTGTCCTATGCTGGTAGAGCCTCTTAGAGGACAGCCATGCTAGGCTCCTGTCTGCAAGCACAACCTGGGGGACCTGGAAGGGGCAACATTCTGAATGTAAATAAATAAAATAATTTAATAAAAAAATAACTCCTACTGCTCTACTGAAGAGAGTACACTGGAAAAACAAAAACAAAAACAAAAACAAACAAACAAAAAAACTCTTTCAGCCCTTATAGTCAAGGAAAGGGGTCACCAAGCCAAGCTTTCTGACATCGCCCAGAAGACACCAGAAATGTGAGAACCGGAAGAGTAGACCAGACACTGCATGAGCGCTACTCAAGAACCGCTGCCACCTCACGAGGCTGTAGACTCAGCCAGCCAAGAGCTCACCTTCATCTTGACCCACAGAAAGTGACAGTAATTAAAAAGTTGTTGTTCTCACACTTAGTGTTGTACAGTTCTAGTTAACTCCAGATCCATTAAAGGCCGTTCTCTTTCTCCTGCTTCCCACATTCTTCTTTTTCAATAATTTCTTTCTCTGATATGTCAATCAATCAACACTTGTCTATGCATTAATTATTCCGCTCATGGGACTAAGAAAGGATGAGTATCTGTCACGTCCTCACCTGTCACATCAAATCCATGAACAGAGCTGTCAAGTCAGAGCCACCAGCACCCCTGGCTCCCGCCACCGAGCCTGTGCTGCGGATGGATGCTTACCTCATGTAAGCTAAAGTACAGCTCATCCGCAGTACAAGTGACCCCCAAATAAAATGATCTTGTTTTCTGTAAGTGTTGAAATAGCTCCTCCTTCACGAAAGGCAACGTCTTTGGAATGCTGAATTGCTACTTGTAGTCACAGGTGAGCCGCAGGGTGCATCTGAAGGAAGAGATTTGCTGAAGTGCTGGACGGCAGCTGACCTCAGCATCTGTGTTGATACGTTATGACAAATATAAAATACTGATACTTCATTTTGTGGCCCTGGAACTTTGCTTAGCCACAAAATGCCAGCTGTCCCCGAGGCTCCAATTGCTTACTACTCAAGAACACAGTCCGAGTACAAGAGAGAAAAGAGGACCATGCAGAAGCTGGTCGCAAACCCCAGGGAATAATGCAGATTTGAGAGCTGTTGAGACTAATGCAAATGCCTTTCAGATCATAAGACCTCCTTCGTCATCACTTCTAAGCATATCCTTGCAGAATCACGGTTTTGCTGATTGTTTGTTTGGTGTTTATAATAATAACCTATGTGTCTACAGTCTGAATAAACAATGCCAAATGCTTATACTTTAACAATCTGCCAATGCCATCAGGGTTATCCAATTACGTCACCTTCCGAATAAAAGGCTATCATGGTTACTCACTGTAAGTTATTTACTTACAATGGCCTAAACACTTTGCCATCACCTTTGTACCGTCAATCTCTTTTACTTGATGCTGTTGCTGGCCCCCAGCTACAGGGGCCTTTATTAATTGCTTGCTATGTGGTGTATTGTATATCACATTTTTAGATACACTAGTTACCGGAATTAATATTCATTATAGCCCCGAGAAAGACATGGTGTTGTTATTCTATATGTAAAGCCCCAGAAATAGTGTGACTTGGCCAAGGTGACCTGAATACAGAGCGTTGGAGCCAAATACTTAAGTCTCTGTATACCAAATTCTGGTCCCAGATGTAGATCTTTGAGCCACATAACCAACTGCTTGATTGCAATTTTTACAGAATGACCAGCAGGCACGTGAAATGTAACTGAATAAATAATCCGAAGCAGAAGTTCTTAGTTTTCTCATTATCTTCCTTTCCCTGACCTCAGTCAATGGCTATATCCTGTTGTTGAGGCAGAAGCGTAGATGGCACTTTTTCTCACCCTTAGTTTCTCAACAATTGCTACCCAGTTCCGCTGGTTTCCATCGCCATGGTCTTCATCTGAGCCACCTCCGTAACCCCACTCTCTCCAAGAGCAGCGTAACCCCACCCTCTACAAGAGCAACGTCTCTGCATACAGAGGTCTCAGTGGAGTCTATAAGGAGTCGTCGCTCACTTCTTACAACACGCCCCACACAGAGATCTCCTTGCATTACATATACTATGACAGCCAGACTCCTGGCAGGAACGCACAAAGAGTGGCAGCCTGCCAGTTTTCAGTCTCCCAGTGTGTTTGTCAGCTTTGTAATTGTTGCTCCTATTGTTTGGGGAAGGGAGGGAGCCTAGGCAAAGTCAAGTCAGTCACCACCTGTGCTCCGCAGGAGATCCCTCTCTTGATTGTCAGTTGGCTTATTTCCTTTTATGCAAATCCTTCCTCCTACCCATGATTCCTCACCCTACTATAAGCGACGGACTATTCCAGGGTGTTTCTGTTTCGCTAGGATGCTTCTGGAAACTGTGCGTTGAAGTCTTCCACCCACATTTTGTTTGTCAAGCTGTGTTGTCCAGACAGGTCTCAAGCTTCTGAGCTTCATAAGATCCATCCACCTCAGCGCTTGGACTATGTGCACTGCAGGTCCTGACGACACATGGTTTTCAGTTACAAGAGTAAAGCTGCCCTTAGCCACATTTTATGTTCACTGTTCCACTCAGTGTCATGAAGATGCATCTGTAACGTGTTCCATACACCGTCTATCTGGCAACTGCTATCCAGGGCTCTGGTGCATCCACTATTTGACAGTTTAGACCTAGAGGGATGGCCATCCAGGTCAGCTAGGCTCCCACTCTCCAAATCACAAATAGTAAATATCTCACTGCTGTGGCCTTATGTGGGTGTCACTTAGTCAGTGATACTGATGTGTAAGCTTGAATATTTTACTGGAAACTGCACTGCCAAATGGTTCCAATAAAACATTCATAATGAGACAGTGATCGTCACAATGAGGTAGCTAAGAGCCGCGGGTGTGTCCCATACAAGATGAGACCATGTCAAATAAGATGCAATGACACTTCTTTTAGAGTGAGATAATATGGTACTCAAATGAAAATAAAGAGAGGAGCGAATAATATATTAAAACCAAAATAAATAAAGTACCTGGAATAATATTAATGTCTCCTCCTGTAAAATATGCAGTTTTGGTAGAGCAACAAATGTTGACAAAAATTAGACACACATATATGCATATATCCATAGAGAAAACATTGCATATTAAAATTATGAATAATCCAAGAGATTAAGAATAAATTATGCTGGGCGGTGGTGGCACATGCCTTTAATCTCAGCACTTGGGAGGCACAGGCAGGTGAATTTCTGAGTTCGAGGCCAGCCTGGTCTACAGAGTGAGTTCCAGGACAGCCAAGACTACAGAGAAACCCTGTCTCGAAAAACAAAAAAAAAAAAAACAAAAAAAAAAAAACAAAAAAAAACAAAACAAAAAAAAGAATAAATTATAAAATATTAGCCCCAAAATTTAGGTAACTACTTGGAAATTTAAAAATATAGAACATTTCTAAAAATGAATTTTATCAAGGAGATCTTAAAACTAAAATTTTAACTCCATAATAAGCAGTGAAAAAAAAAGAAAGCCTCACGCGTCAATGAATGAGATGAAACCAAATGAGTCCTCTGAGCCGACAATAACAGGTCCATAATGCCTGTCTTGCTGTCAATGACGGAAATAAACATTTTTAAAATGTAGTATCTACCTAGAAATATCTTACAAGTTAGAAAAAGAAAATGTATGAAGATAAAACTTTATTTTAACCAAAAGAGAAACAAAAACTGATAGAACAATAAATTAATTCAAATAGGAGTATTTAAAACAAACAAGAGCAATGAAGTACATAATCTATTGTAAACTTGAGTAAGGCCATAGCGAATATAACTATATAGATGACTGGAAATGAGAAGGAGCAGGGGCATGGCCCAGGATAGAGATGCTGTCCTTGGAATCTTAATGATCTGGATCTGAACACTGGAACCCACCCAGAGGCGAGAGAGAACTGGGTACACAAATGTGTCCTCTGACTTCCATGTACACACCATGGAACAAGTGTCCCACACATCTCATGCATGTGCATGTGCACACACACACACACACACACACACACCACAAAAAATAATAAATTGAAATAAACTAAAAGAATGAGAGAAGAGTATGAGCTGCGACAGATGGGAAACTTTTAAAAATTGTAGACATAATTGCATGTTTTCCAATCTAGAAGAAACTGATAATTTGTTAATAAAATATAAATTATGTAAATTAACCCAAAAAGAAGATATGGGAAACCTTTAATGGATGGATTGCCCTGGAGGATGTTGCAAGGTCTGTGGACATGTTCACTAAAAATGTCACCTACGGTTTCAAAGCTTTATCTAACCAGGCTTTAAAGAGGGATGAGGTTCTATCTCACCTGCTTCCTTTATTCCTACACCTCCTTCTCTTCCCCTCCACTGCTTTTACTTTCTTAGTCATTGCATTTTCCATAGCTTTAACAGCACAAAAGACAGACCATCTTTCACATTTCTCATTTCACATTTCGCAACTTTCTGTTGTCGTTTCTGACTTTAGAGAGTCATAAATAAAATGAAGAAGTCTTCTTTCTGATCATTAACTGATAATTTCTACTTTAGTTCAGTCTAAGTCAATAAATAGGCATTTGGAGCCAGTGAAGGACAAAGTACTATGTTTGGTCCTGGGAAGAACAAAAAGATGGAAGTAGAAATATTTAAACAAGAATTTGAAGAACATAGTTATTATGTAGCTGTTTTCTCTGACTTGGAATATTCCTTGGAAGGAGGAGGAAGGTTCTTAAGACTCAAGTGGAGGAAAGGTGAAAATGTGAAAGGTTCAGGGAGTAAAATTAAAAAGGAAAGGACTGGAGCTTACAAGACTGACATGGCCCCTCCCCTAAGTTATAGGAGCAGTAATTACCTGCTTTCTGCTCTCTGGCAAGCCTAGCTGCCTTCCAGTTATGTGTAAAGCTCCAGAGGTACAGCTTATGTGAGTTATCACCCATGTTGGTATAGGCTTTTTGACAACATAACTACTTTTAGTCTTCCACACTTCTATAAGTGACTCCAATAAACTCACTGGCTCACTAAGCTGGACTTAAATATAATCATTCTGCAGTCTGATATAGACGCCCTATCTTAGGTGAATAGGTGCTTATTTAAATCTCATTAGAAAAATTAAACAACAAAAGGTAATACCATTCTATTAAGACATAAGAATAAGAACGGAGTTGTCCACTAGTCACTAAGATGGCAATAGTTGTTCAGTCTCACAGAAAACTCTTCACAACTTTGTCTTATGTGAAATAGTCCTGTAAAATGTTCTGAGAACTCTCAGGGCTACCATAGTCATAAATATGCTTAGAAACATTAATAAATGGTGCTGACAACACTTAATAATTCTAGTAACTAATAACCAGCATGTTCTGCAGTAGATACTTCTTTCCAGGGCCATCTGGTTCATAGATGAACATAGAATTTTGTTTAAAAGGAAAACAAACAAACAGCCACAGGGTTAGAGAGATGGCTCTGGGGGCTAAAAGCACTCACCATGCTTACGGACCTTCAAATCTCTACAAATCCACATTAAAGTCAAACACAGTAGTATATGTCTGTAATCCCAGTGTTCCAAGTGAAGACATGAGAAGTGGAGACAGGAGAATCCCTGGAATCTTGTGTCCCAGGTAATCTGCTAAACATATAACAATGAAAAATTGTATCAAACAAGATGATAGGCAAGGACCAGTATCCAATGTTTTCATCTGACCTCTACTCATATATGGTGGCACATATGTGCCTGCAATCACAAACATGTGAACACATACACACACACACACACACACACACACACACACACATTCTTTCATGGTTAAAAAAAAAGAGCTAAACCATTGTTTCTTACCTGGCTAAGAGCATAGCTAGGCCCCACCGACTTAAAGTAATTGTTCTATGATAATTAAGGGTGGGAGGTATTTTTATTCTGTCTCCTCAAAAAGACATACAAACAACAAAAATAAATGAGATCAATGCCATTGAGAACCCCCGTTGCTTGGGCTGGAGAGATGGCTCAGCCATTAAAGGCTAGGCTCACAACCAAAAATGTAAGAGAACTCCATTGCTGCTGCAGGTAATAACGAATTTAAATATCTAAGCAGGAGTAGGGAGTGGCATTTTATTCTCTGTAAGTCTGAGGATATTGTTGCCAAGAATTAAGCTTTAGAGACTTCTGGGTTCTTTCTCTACACTATATTAGTTACTTTTATTGTTGCTGTGACCAAATAGCTGGCAAGAAGCAACTTAAGAAAGGAAGGGTTTATATGTGCTCGTTGTTTATGGAGGGATTCAGTGCACTGTGCCCAGGAAGGCTTTGCAGGACTATATGGCAGGTACTCACATTGTCTCTGCACTCAGGAAGCAGAGAACAGGCAGGAAGTGGGCTGGGCTCTAAAGCCTCAAGTTCTACCCCTAGTGACCCACTTCCTCCAATAAGACTCCACCTTCTAAAAGTTCCCTGTCCTTCCAAAACAGCGCCACCAGCTGGAGATGAAGTGCTCAAACACAGGAATCCACAGCAGATATTTCACAATTTAGTGAAACTCAGAATGACACTATGAAGAATGACCGACCTGAATATTCAAGAAGACACTGTGTAGTATAATAGGTTATGGAACTGGATCAATGGTTTCCAAAGTATGGACAAATGTGGACTTCATTTCAAGAATCCAGATTGGTATTTGCTATGTGCACAACCTTATACACACTGTGTTCTCCAGAACAGTGATGACCAGATGGTAAAGCTCAAGTCAACACAAAGAACTGCAATACCAAAATGAATAGGAATTGTTGACATTTTCAAATTTGAACCATTTTAGAGCTTTTGGGGGGTGCTGGGCTAGACAGTGCCTCACTATGTCGTCCTGACTAACCTGGAACTCACTATGTTAGACCAGGCTGGCCTTAAACACACAGAGATCTCCCTGTCTCTCACTGGCATAAAGATGTGAAGCTGGCCATTTTATAAGTTTTAAAAGCCTGTGATTGCTTTTCATCTCTAGATGGATGTTTTCGGACTGAGAGGCTGAGAAGTTCAGGGCAGGTGTGGCCTGTCATGCAGTCTTCTTTCCAGTTTGACTCAGGTCTGAGCCTCACATCTGACACAGGAAGAGTGGCTTTCTGCAGTCAGCCCTCTTATGTGCTTCTTGCATCTTGGTTTTCTAATTGCTTGCACTCTGAACTGAACACCTTCACGCTTGATCTATCCACGCTGGTATTAGTCACTAGCTGTTTTAAGACTTAGCTCTCATCTCTCAGCCTAGATATGACCTCCTCAAAAGTAGAAACTGTGTCTTCTGTTACTCTGGCATGCTAGGTATCAATGCACCAAGCTAGATCTTACAAGCACAGGAGAGACATTTGGTTGGTTGATTGTAGACCATAGGGAGTGAATGGTGCCTATTTTTCCTGGCCTGTCAACTTAAAGACACAAGTTCCTCCCTCTCAAAAGCATGCCTCTTGTATTTGAAAGAAGTTAAATAGTAAATTATCTACAAAGACTTAAGGGTTACCATCTGCTTATCACAGTGTGTTTTATTTGTCATTAGTGATTTTCTACATGGTCTTTTAATTAGAGAATTGCTGCATATCCATTACTCATTGTCCACAGAGACTCTTTTATGAGCTGCTCACTGCTTATCTCAAGGGAAGTGTGGGACTGACCCAAAGAAGTCTGTGAAAAAAGCAATTTTATCTCTCCTCCTCATCCTTCCTTCTTAGGATTGTTCACAGCTTGCTCATCATTCTAGCCTCCTTCTCCATCTTCTCTTAACTAATAGTCTATTAATTAGCTGGTAAGAACTATTATATATCATACATCAGATATCATATATCTTATATATTTTATCTTACATCTTTATATCCTATGTCTTATCTTATATCTTTTATATTTTACATCTTATATCTTATATCTTATTATCTATCATATATAAATAATATTACCTCTTCATAGGACTATTTTTCTTTTCATAAATAATTCATAAAGAATGGGTTTTTAGCATCTAGAGAAATTCATCTATAAGCATAAATTTCATATCTTGAAGAGTGGAAAGACACTTGTGACTGGCTTCCTAAAAGGTTGCTTTACTCAGTCATGAGCCAGTGCTCACAAGATTTAAGAAAAAGTTACCATTTCTATATGAAAATTTAAATTGTATTTTTTTTAACTTTGCATAGGCATATTCATGCTTTAGGGAAATGGGTTTGAACTAATGAAACTCATGAATCACTATAAGTCAAAAGGTAATTAGCATGTATTTGTTTTCCTTATTATAATATTCATAATTCTCTTTAAGAACTAGATGTCAAACATCTGGTAGAAATGCCAAAAATGTCCCCTCAGCTCAGCACAGAGCTTACGTAGCAGGCAGGCAGGCACTCCTGTTGAGCAAGGCTGGCTACATAATTAGACTTTTTGGCTGTTGCTGTTCTTCATGATATCAAGGGACCTAGGAATTAATAATTCATTGGACTACTCTTTGTTGAGAATGAAATCAAAACAATCGATCAGGTATCAAAACATGCAATTAGGGATGAAAGCAGCGCACATGAGAAACAAGTCACATTAAGGAGATCATTAGAGGAAAGCGGGGGTTAGGATATGAAAGGGGTGGATTTCTACATAATCAGTGTCAGCGGAATTTAATATTTACTTGCTTTAGAATTTTTAAAAAGATGAAAAAAGTTGGTGTAAGAAAGAAAGGAAGAACGCAAAAGGGGGGGTGTATTTTGTGTCTTTGTTTACAGCTAAGGGCCTGGGCTCACACTCAGGCCCCTCACATACTATGCATCTACTTTACCACTAAGCTACATCCTCAGTCAGAAAAACAATTTTAATAGTGGGTCACAGGAAAGACAAGGTGTTAAGCAATGTCCTTACTGACAGCCCACTACCTAGGATGACTTCAGAAAGACTGAGAAAGCAAAGCTATTGTTACTCTCGAGCAAAGATGGAGGAAACATTGCTTTGCCTCTGTCCCTTTAAGTAGTCCTTTGACTTCTAGAGACTTCTGCCTTCACATTCCCTCACAGCACTGCTATGCTCCATGTAAAGGCATTTCTGAGCTAATTATGTCTTAGGAGAACTGCTTTTGTCAAATATAGGAAACATATTAAAGTGACACTGTTACTTGGTTGTACAGTGTAGGACAACCCAATGTGACATTTATTTATTTATGTATTTATTTATTTATTTATTTATCCCAATCTGCTTTTATACCATTTTAATTACATGCAAGTATTAAGGTCAGTTCTAGGTTGAGGAACTAGCAATACAACAGATGCAAATAGTCAAGGAACAGGCAAGACAATTAACATAAATAGTCAAAGAACAATCAAGGCAATAAACAAAGTCCCTTGATCACTCCTGTGATCACTGTTTCTAAGGGTTTATCAAGATGACCAAAATATCTGAGCCTACTTCCCTATCCTAGCCCAAAGTCATTTTCATGACTGAAGCCTACTTCTTTGTTCTAGCCTAAGATTTAGATTCCTGCCTGAAGCCCACTTCCTTGTCCTTGGCCAATGTCAGATTCCTGCCAAGCAGCCCCAAAAGCTCTCCACATCTCTTCCTTTTTTATTTCATTAACAAGACTGAGCCTATCTTAGGTCGTTCTGTCAAGAATGCCTTCCTTACCCACCAATTTGACATCCTTTTAAGTATGGCAGTTCTAATTCCAGTTATTTCTCCGTCTAGAACATAGCTGTGCATAGGTGCTTGATAGCTATGTATGAAATCATTGGAGTCAAGGCCACAGTGTGTTCTTTTTTTCCTGTGTGTTTCATGTTCAGAGATAGCTTGTCTGGGAGACGATAGTGACTGCTTCAATATGTTTGTTTTTTCAGGCCAGTATGCTAAAATGAGTTTTAATCCCTGGAACTTCCTTGATATAGTCTATGCAAAGGAACAACTGCAGCCTGATCTTATTGAACTCTAGATGTTGAAAGACTTCCAGGGATTGTTTTCAGCCCCATTGATCTGATTTGCATTGCATGCTATTTGATTCATGCTGCATTTCACTTCAGGGAAATAAAAAACACTTCCTTTTATTTTTAAAAATGATTTATTTATTTATTTTATGTGCATATGTTTTGCCAGCATGTATATCTGTGCACTACATAGATTCCTGATGTCCGTGGAGGCTAGAAGAGGGCATTGCATCTCCTTATAACTGGAGTTACACAAGGTTGTAAGCCACCATGTGGGTGCTGAGAATCAAACCCAGGTTCTCTGAAGTGTAAATGAATGCTCTTGACCATCTTGCTAACCCCAAAGGATACTTTCTGCTTGAATATTGCCTTAGTGGGCGAGCTTTTGCTCATTGCTGTGTGTGTGATCCTTGCCTCATACTACAAAACCCAAACAAACTCCCCAGCCCAATTTAAGAAATAACTGTAGAAAAAAATTAGACTAGGTTTTAGATTAATATATATTGTACATTCAAGAAAGGATTTAAACATGGAAATGCTGGGAAATTATAGATTTTTAGGTTAAGTTCCTCTATACATAAAGGTAAACAAAATTAATTAAATATCCTTTATTAATGTGTATAGGTATTCAATAGCATGCATATATATATATATATATATATTCACAAAATAATCAGTAAGAAAGCTAATTCCTCAATAGAAAAATATGTAAAAAATCACTGACAATTTTAAAAAGAAAAGACAAAAATAACTTTAAAATATGTTAATGATCAACATTCATAATAGCTCAGAAATAAAAATTAAAATTGGAAACTTGGTTTTCTATCTATCATGTAATACATATTTTGAAAATAACGTTTATTTTTGGCAAAAAGTAGACACTTTCTGGAAAGCATTTTCACATTATGTGCCAAAACAAAACAAAAACGCTTTGATGTTCTCAGGCAAACAAAGGCAATGGTAAACTTATGTTTTGTTTTGTTTTTTTTTTTTTATATCATATGGCTTATAATAGCTAGAACTGGAAAAGACAGAAATTTGAAGTGAAAAGGAATAATGTAACATGTAATGGAAAACATTCAGAAAAACTAGGATATCATGAAAACCTTCATATAAAACAATACTAAAACGGAAACGTAACTACTCCTAGCTATGTGTGCATATAGTTTGGTTATTTAAACCTATGTATCTCTCCATGCTTAGCAAAAGTTTCAAAGGACATTTAAAATAGTAAAATACTGACTCTGCATTGTGCTAATATATTTGATTTTTTTTCCTGTGTGTCTCTTTCCTCCATATACTTTCTTCAATGATCATATATCACTCCCTTGAGTTTTAAAAAAGTAGCTTATAAAAGCTAAAAGAAATGGAATGCCTGGTCTAAAACTGCATTCTAGAAGTTTCCATAGAAGCCTTCAGCTTCTTCTAGGAGAGTGATCTCCATGCACATTCTATTGGCTCTGTGGTTGGATGCTATGTTATACTTTTAAAACTGCCCTCAGCTTATTTCTCTGGGGCAGGTATACTTGAGTGGCAGATGCTGCCAGTCCTTTCAGACCATACCTGAGAGCCAAGTCACATCTGATGGGTCAGATGTACCATTTGTACTAAGAAGAAAAATAGCCTGGGACTAAGGGTCTTGGCTCAGTGATAACAACATATGTTTAATGTGAGAAGCTCTGGGTTCAATCTCTAGCACACAAAAAACAAGTAGGGGAAAAACACAGTCTGTCACAAAGAAACAAGCAAAGATCTCACCACCATCCTTCAGAAGTAAAGAAACATTCTACCCAGTATAGTCTCCTTGAGAAACCTTTCTTAAAGCCCTTAGTGGAATCCTCTGCCTTTTCTGTAGTCTCAGATTGTCCTAATAGGACCTCAGTATTTGCAGCACTACCCAAGACTCAGTTCCCGGCCTCACCCACAAAGCTGATCTGTGAATACCTTAAGCAAAAATGTCTGTTTTACTCATTTCTGCCCCAGAGAAATAAACTGAGGGCAGTTTTAAAAGTATAACATAGCATCCAACCACAGAGCCAATAGAATGTGCATGGAGATCACTCTCCAATATACACTGCTGAGCAACCAGAGGTATTTCTTGTCTAGGGGGCTCAGCTGAATCTTGCCCTTAAAGATGAATTCATGTTGATCATGGTGACACAGTCCTTTAGTCCCAGAACTGAAGAGGCAGAGGCAGTCAGATCTCTGAGTTTGAGGCCAATCTCGTCTACAGAGTGAGTTCAGGGACAGCCAGGGCTACACAGAGAAACCTTATCTCAAAAAAAAAAGATCAAATGAGAAGTACAATGGTAATCTTGAATCTTGATCAACGGATGATGCAGAATCCTGACTCCCTCTTCAATGCTGTTTAAAGTCACACATACAATAAGTGATTTTAGATTATTTGGTCCCAAAGTAGCTGCATGAAGCCCAGCTCCTGTGTCTTTAGCACATGTTCTTTTAACAAGACTTCCTGTCCATCAACATATGAAGCATTAACTCAGATTAGCATTCCTTTTAATAACTTTGCTTGGAAATGACTACATAAAACTACGGAACAGAATTAAAAGTTTCTTGTTTCACTGGAACTGGATCAATGTTGACTGGCGAACGCTAAGTGCCTGGCGAGGCTTCTCTGATAGCTGTCTGGTTGTTTCTTATTTGTATAGCTAAGAAGCAGAGGGAAAGTTGAGTGGTACAATCTATCAGAATCCTGTGAGACTCTTGAAGCTGAGCAAACCCTTCCATCTGGAGCATACATTCCTTGGAGTGTTTAGTACTTCCTGTGAACTCTGCCTGGAGATCTGGAGTCCCTTAGGGTCTCTGTGAAGCCTTGTCTGACCGCTCCCCCCAACCCCCACTGTAAGCTTCTGCTACGCTTGGAATGGACTTCTTCCCACATCTGCTTATTGTACCAGACTTGAAGCCTTGTGAGGGCAGGGATGATATTGTATATGATTTTGTAGCATATAGTGATCAAGCAAAGTGTGTAAAATGTAATCATTCTAATGGAACTAAACCACTAGGGTGGAGGTGGGGGATTATATTTTTTTAGATAGATGCTCACTAAATTTTTATAGTCTCTCTGGGGATGAATGTCTCCTAAACAGAATGTTAAGCCTTTCTAGAACATTAGTCAGTAGTCATCAGTTGTATTAGTCATTTTTCTTTTCTGTTGCTATGCTAAAAACACCATGACCAAGGCAAAGTATAGAAGGAAGAGTTTACTTGGGCTCATTGTTTCAGTGGGATGAGAATCTTTAATGGCAGAAATCAAGGCTCTCTATACTGGCAAGTTAATTCCTCTTGAACCTTAGTTTCCTCATCTCTTAGCTGTGCTGGTCAAGACTGAATGAAACAACGTCGTTCTCCTGACACCGTAGAAGGGTTAATAATCTCTCATCTATGGTTGGAGTTCACCCCACGCTTGTAAGAAAAAAAAATTTCCCACCAGTATTCTTTTTTCTTTTTCTGTAAGTTTCCTATTTTTTTTTCCAATCAACCCCTTTGGTGCTGTAGAGCAGCAATCAATAAATATGTTCTGTAAAAGGTCAGGTATTGTTTGTTTTGTTTTAAGAGCCTCCTGTGTCTGTTGCGTGTTGTTATTTTTCTCTCATTACAAACGTTTTAAGCTAGAAAATGATTCTTAGCATAGATGCTGTACAAAAATAGGTCTCCAGTCAGCTCAAACCTGTACCCTCTGGTTGGCTGACCCCACTGTCAAGCAGTGATGGTCCCCCACCAGCAACAAGGAGCTCATTAATAATGCACAGTCCTGCAGTCCCTTTCTCCTTTCTGCCTACAGAATCAGAAACTCAGACTTTATGCCTAACAGACTGCTGCACGCCAGGTGAGTTGAAGGCCTGTTGTTAAGCTTGCCTGACTATCAGACTCACTGAAAGAGCTTTAAAGCACGTCAGTATCCAAACTTCCTTGAATACTGAGTCAGAAATTCTGGGTGTGGGACCAAGACATGACGCTGTTTAAAAGGCTGCAGGTGATTCTGTTTGCAGCTTCTGTTGATAATGGCTATATAAACGCAGGAGACAGCCTTCACATCTGAAAAAACAAAAATTTAGTACTGATAATGATGCTACAGGTATGCAGTACTTCCGTTTTGATATTTCTTGAAGGGATCTCGCTACAAAACAGTTGATCAGAAGACAGAAGATGAGCACAACAGCTACAAATAAAGCAAAACATTAGGCAAACGGCACATTTTAAAGGTGAATTAATTGAAGACTGAGAGTGGAGCCCAGTTGCAATGTGGTGAGACACACCGGTAATCTCGGCACCCAGGTTATGAACCAAGGTGGTCTATACTAATTATCGAAAGCACTCTGAGTCCCTGTTGAATTATAAGCACCACGACAAAAATCACAATGGTGGAGAGAGACTGGCACAGAATAAGTGGATATCAAAGCTGATTGGCAGACTCCTGGTGTGGTGTGTGTTTAGCATACATGAAGCTCTGGGTTCAGTCTCTCGCTGCATATAAACTAGAAGTGGTGAGCATTGAGAAGGTGGGGATCAAAAATCCAAAGTCATCTATAGCCATACCGCCCTGAACGCGTCCGATCGCATGTGATCTCGGAAGCTAAGCAGGGTTGGGCCTGGTTAGTACTTGGATGGGAGACAGTGTGGAAATCCCGGAAGCCGTAGGATTTTTGTACTCTCCTCTCTCGCTTTTGGCCACGGACACAGCCGCCGGGGGACCCAGGCTCATCCCAGGACAGCCCCGTCCACACCCCATACCCCACACCCCACACCCCACACCCCACACCCCACACCCCACACCCCACACCCCACACCCCACACCCTACACCTCCACAAAAAAAAAGTCACTCCCTTACATAGAGTGTAAGGTGAACCAGGGATTCAATTTGAGAGACTCTGCCCTCCCCCCAAAGTGTATGATACCTAGCTACATTTTGAATAATTTGCATATGAAAAAGAATCATTTTCATTTCAAAGTAGCCCACAATTTCAGTCTTACAAAAAGAATCACTCTAGAAGAACCACTCTCAAGTTCTCTTCCCCAATTTCCTGAGGTGAAATCTGAAAATTATCCTTCTAGACCCCAGGCCTCACCACAACGGGCTTGGTCCATTATTCCACTACTGCTCAATGAGTACACTGTGCGATGTTTCACTCTTGTTTCAAAAACCCTGTTTTCCTGTATGTATTATGTATTATGTGGAGAAGCGTCTGCATGGCTTTATACTGGTAAGATAACTGTAGAGTGTCACAGTTGACAAATGACATCAGAGAGTCGGCTCTAGCTATAAACCAATTTAGAACTCTTATGCATAATTTGGCTTCAGGTCAAGGTGCTGTAATATGAACCAACAGGATATACAGCACAGAGTGTCCCTAGCAGCTATCCTAAAGATCAGCAAAACTCTTTCCTGTAAGAGAAGCTCATCCTGTAAGGTCAGGCCCTGTGGTCATGGGTGTAGGATCTTTGACTGGAATTGTTCCTTGCCTGGAGGTGCTTCTGTGTTCTGTCTTCTCTGTGGCAGGCTCACTGGATGCTTCCTCCTTTATTTTCACCCCCTCTGGCCACTGCCTTCTTTGTTATAAACATTCCGTTTGCTCAGGAACCAAACAGCCACGTTCTCGGGCAACTCTGGCCTTCTTTCCAGTTGATTCCTGGTGGTGACACAAGTTGTGATAATTCCACTGTTGTGGCCAGTGTTTGGAATAAGAATGGAACCACAATTCTGGCCAATGAAACCTCAGAGGAAGTGTGTAAGAAGAGATTCTGGA
Organism: Rhabdomys pumilio; assembly: GCA_030674055.1. Lineage (NCBI taxonomy): Eukaryota > Metazoa > Chordata > Mammalia > Rodentia > Muridae > Rhabdomys > Rhabdomys pumilio. The sequence continues at coordinate 49,561,254 of JANHMN010000009.1, read as the reverse complement.
AAGGTCTTTGTCATTCAATGGGATGCAAAGAAAGAGCCTTCCTTCCTTCTTTCTTTCTTTCTTTCTTTCTTTCTTTCTTTCTTTCCCCCTTCATTCTTTCTTTTCATTGTTGGGAACTGCATCTAGAGTAGCAAGTCCTCTGCCACTGAGTTATATCTTAAGCCACAACATGGAGTTGTGTAAAGATGTGCTGCTGGGAGCCAGTCTTACAGTGGAATATGTCTGGAGCTGAAAGTTGACATGACACATAGACAGTATGTTAATTGAGATTTGCTATAGAAATAAAATCAATTACATATATCATTTGGCTAGTACAACTTAATAGAGTCCAGGAAATCCCCCAATCTTCCACCTGCAAGTTACAGTGTCCAGAAAGCTGGGGCTGTAACTTTCAGTTCAAGGTCAGAAGTCTGAGAAACTCCCTGGGTGCAAGGGTTAAGTCTTCGACAGACAGACTGGGTACCAGGAATTCTAACAACCAAGGGACTCTTAGACAGATAACCAGGAATGGAAGAGTCCTGTTGATAAGACTGCTCAAGGATGTGGTGGCTCTTAGCACTGAAGGGTTGAGTTCTGTTGGGAGACTAATCTTTTAAAAGCTCATTCCGTGCCTCTTTTAACGTAAGTTCTCTCCATCACAAGGCTATGTCTCACTGAAGTTCTTAGCTTTGTAGTCCAGACCTATGTCAGACACTGGCACAATGCACTGGCCACCCCATGTGGTTTCTGGCATTTTAAAGATCTGTTTATGTGTATCACTTTTTACATTGTTGTTACCATGGCCACAGTCTGAGCTGCCCGAAGCCTGTTCTATATGCCTGATGCTTTGCATGTCATAGGAATCTAGTAACCGCCGGGTGGTGGTGGCACACGCCTTTAATCCCAGCACTTGGGAGGCAGAGGCAGGCGGATTTCTGAGTTCGAGGCCAGCCTGATCTACCAAGTGAGTTCCAGGACAGCCAGGACTACACAGAGAAACCCTGTCTCAAAAAACAAAACAAAACAAAACAAAACAAAACAAAACAAAACAAACAAAAAAAAAAGGAATCTAGTAACCGTCAAATGAATACACAGTGAACTCTTCTTGCAGATCAAAGGGCAAAGAGGAGCTGGAGCACTTGGACATATTTCTGGTTCTATCTTGGAGTCAGAACCCTGAGCACTAGCTAGCATCTTCTCCCCACATCTAGTTAAAAACCAGAGTGAAGAGCACAGTGACTCCTTCCTTTTCTCTCTCTTGTTCTCCATAGACATTTTTGAACTAAGTGACTGGATGCTATGGATATGTTTAAGGCAGACATTCTTATGTCTTCAAGAAGATTTTTCTCTGAAGCTCTAAGAATTTCATCATTGCAGAACATGTGTGTGTGTGTGTGTGTGTGTGTGTGTGTGTGTGTGTACATATACACATATGGGTGCATGCATATGAGTGTGAACACAAGCATACCTGTTGAGAGGGGTGGCCAATTATACTAATTCTACAGTTACAAGTTTATAGAGAAACTTCAAAGGGATGGGCCAAATCTAAACATAAGACTGCTTTACAAGTAAGTGCTATAAAGAGAAATGTCTCATCTAGCAGACTGACTGTGGTAGCCAGCAAAAGGAAATTGGCTTGGATTACCTCCTAGGTACCCTTTTTTTCTATCCCTTAGAAAGATAGATTTCTGGGACTGGGGATGAGTGTGGGCACTCTTCCTTTCAGATGGAAACATCATTATCTATAAGGGAGGCTGCTTCATGCTAGGACTAGATGTCACAGGAAACACTGAGAAAGAATGAAGGACCTCAAGAGAGAGAAAGGTGTGTTACTGGAGACCAGGATTCTCTGAAGCAGACTCTAATTTTGAAATGAATCCCTTTTTAAACAGAACATCCTCAGGAGCTCAACAAAAGAGGAGAACATGCTAGAACCTAGCAAACATGCCTATTAAATACGCTTCTTATAGCCCTTGGCCGTCCATGTAAAGATGCAAAAACTATTGGCTGGATAACTGACACCAAGTTTGGTATTAATCCCGCTGCAGAAGAACTGATGGACTCCTTAAGCAACACTTAATGTTCCTTATGAAATAGTGACTTGCTTATATATCTGGGTTTTTTTTTTTTTTACATCACATTTTAAGTATCTTAAGACGTGGTCCATAAAATATCTAATTAAAAAAAAAAAAAAAAAAAAAGACATGACCCATGTTTCAAATCGTCTTTGAACCTTGTGGCCTAAAACACTTCCAGTAGCAGACACTCAGTAAATGTTTTGAAATGGAACTAAATTAACATTTAATAGTGAAAAGGTCCAGACTCATTTAGTTGACAGATATTTACTAAGCTTAGAAGAAATAAGGCAGATACTGTAAATAAAGATATTTTGCCTATACCAGGACTTGGAATCAGATAGACCCCAGTTTGCATCCCAGCTTTTCCAAGGTGCAAGCACTGCCTAACTGAGCCTCGGTTTCCTCCTGGAGACAATAAGGGTGTCATATTTCTCAGTGGAATGTTGGGGATTAAGTGAGGCGCTGTTGTAGGTTGAACTGTGGCTCCTTCCAAATTCACATGTTGAAGTTCAACTCCTCGGTATATCAGACTGTGACTTTTGGAAACGAGGGTATTGCAGATGTAATTAGGTACCCACTCATCCTACTAGACTATGATTGGTGTCTTGGTTGAAGTGGAAAATTTAGAAGAAAGACCAGTACACATAGAGAATACACCGGGAAATTAAGGCAAACATCAGTGACATTCCTGACCCCTCCAGATGCTAGGAAAGTGGCCTGCATGGGACAGGTCTCAGAAGGAGACAACCCGCCAGACGTTTATCCGGCCTCTAGAACTGTGAGGTAATGGGTTTCTGGTGCTTAAGTAACTCTTTTTGTGATGTTTTGTTAAGACAGTCCTAATAAGCTTGTACACAAGACATAAATAGCACAGTCGGGACAGTGCCTGAACAACCATTAGGGTGTTCAGATTTTATACTGATAGTTTGATGGGTGTTATATTTTCCTAGGAGTTTATGCTTAAGAATGACTTTGTCAGAAGACAAACATTTGATGGTTATGGGGAGGCACGGGCACAACACTAGTGGGTAACAGAGCACAACACTAGTGGGTAGCAGAGCACAACACTAGTGGGCAACATCATGATTTACATTAGAAAGGTCAGTGTTGGCTGCTAGGACTTAGCATGGAATGGCGGCAGGCGGGGGAATGATATATGCTGTTTGTGAAATATCCCTTTCTGGAGAACCACATTTTCAGGAGCTTATTAAGAATCTCTCTCTCTCTCTCTCTCTCTCTCTCTCTCTCTCTCTCTCTCTCT
>JANHMN010000009.1:49537246-49556184 GCA_030674055.1 Rhabdomys pumilio | reverse complement strand
TGTGTGTGTGTGTGTGTGTGTGTGTGTGTGTGTGTGTGTGTGTGTGTTTCTAAGGATGTGTGACACAGGTATGTGTGTGACACAGGTATGTGTGTGACACAGGTATGTGGGTTTGTGTGGAGGCCCAAGGTTGATGACAGGAATTCTCCTAAATCACTCTCCCACCTTATCCTTCTAAGGCAGCTTCTTCAGTAATCTGGTCTCTGCTGTCTGCGGCTGGCATTGCAGGCAGTGTGCCACACCCCCTGGCATTTACATGGGATCTGGGGATCCTATTCAAACTCTAGTGCCCTTGTATGTGAAGCAGGTGTGTGAACTACTGAGAAATCTCCCTAGACCCGAGATCATGAAAACTCTTACTGGCCACACTAAGCAGTCTTTATTGGATCCCTTTGGCAGTGTTCTATGTTTATTGTGAGAAAATACACATAACAAAACTCATCATCTTAGTAATTCTTTTAGTATGTAATTCAGTGACATTAAGCGTACCCATCACATTACACAACCTTCACCACTCACTACCTATTCCCAGAACTTTCTTATCACCACAGATGCTGTGCTAACTAAATAATCCACCCAGCTACCCCATCCCTCCTCTTGAGGCTTTGGAAACCACAATCCTACTTGCCACCGCTACAGATGTATCTCTTCTAGGTGCCTCGTGTGAACGGAATCATTCAATCTTTGTTTCACCTCTCACAAAGTTTTTGAGCTTCATCCATGTGGCTTAAAACTGTAGCGTTCTTTTTGTGCTGTGGGTATACACCACCCCGTGTTGATACAGTCATCTGTCGGTGGCTGTTAGGGTTGCTCTTGCCTTTTGGCTCCTGTAGCCATGAACAGTGGTGTGTAGCTACCTGTTCGAGTCCCTGCTTCTAACTTCTGTAGTGGAACTGATGGGCTGTACAGTAGTTCTATATTTAACTTGGTGAGGAGCAAACTGTTTTCCATAGCAACTATTCTGTTTTGTGTTGCCACAAGGGATGCACCAGCTTTCCAATTTTCCATGTCCTTGACAAAATTTCTTACTGTTGTGGGGTGGTCGTTAGTAGTAGCCATCCTAGTAGGATTAAAGTGGCATCCTACAGTGTGGTGCTTTTTTTTTAACATTTAATGGGAGGGTGGGTATACTCATGCATGGAGGGCGTGGGCACTTGTCAGTTTTAACTTCTACCATGTGGAAGCAAATACTTTATCTGCTGAACTGTCTTTCTGGCTCATCAGTGTGCTTCAGATCTGCATTTCTCTCATGGTTAGGTGATGTTGGGTATTTTTCCATGTGTTAATGGTCTCTTGAATGTCTTCTTTGGAGAAATGTCTATTTAATTCCCTTGCCTTGTTTTAAGTTAGGTTGGTTTTGGTTTGCTTGGGTTTTGTTTGTTTGTTTGTTTGTTTGTTTGGGGTTGAGTTGTAAGTACTCTTTATATTTCTGGATATTAATGCTTACCAGATTCATGATTTGAAAATATTTTCTTCCATTTCCTTGGTCATCTTTACATTTTGATGACAATATCTTTTCATATACAAAAAAGTCAGTAAATAGTTTTAAGATGTTAAGAGATTGTTGTTGGTTGCCTTGATGTTGTTTGGTATTCTGATGTTAATTCTGCTTCCTTGAGAGGGGCTGCCCCCCCCCCATACTCAGGTGACCTCCTGTGAACCTTTTCCCCATTTTAACTGGTCAATAGAGGTTAGAGCCTGTGATTGGGCTGCGGAAGGAAAAGGTGGGACAGGAGGTCTTGGAGAAGAAAGCAGGTGGAGAGAGGAAACTGAAGAGGGAGGAGAGAAGAGGAGAGGAAGAAGAGGAGGAAGAGGAAGAGGAGGAAGAAGAGGCCATGATGGAGCAGAACCACATGGTCAGGAGAAACTGCAAGTAGCAAGGGTCTTATAGCTGGGGAATAAGTTAGTATAGTATTAGATCTGTCCAATCTAGAAATATAGCTTATAATCATAACTAGATGGTGTGTTTTTTAAAACAGCCTTATTGGGGTTGGAAATTCCAACAACAGGGATACTTTCTAGCCAGTATGTGAAGAGTGAATTTGAATAGGACAATGCCAAAGGCAGAGATAGGCTGGATCCATCATAACTCTAGGCAGGAGATAATAATATACAAGCTATGAAAGAGAAGGAAAGGTCGTGGAGGAGATGGTTTCTTTAACAAAGTGCTCTCCATATAAGCAATAGAACTAGAGCTTGAATTTCAAGAAGACATATAAATTCTGGGTGGGCATGATCACCCACCAGTAACCCAACTTAAAGAGAAAGACAGAGTAAGCCAGTGGAGAAACTGGTTAGCGATACTAGTTTGGTGAACTCTGGGTTCAAGTGAGAGACCCTGTCTCCCTAAGAAAGGTGGAAAGCAACCAAGGAAGATACCTAATGTTAGCCTCTGACCTCAGTGTGCACAACTGTTGTACACACAGACACACATACACATGTATACACACATGGAGGCACACAACACAAATATAGATGGAAGGGGGGGCTGGAGAGAGAATGAGAGAACAGAAGGAAGAATTCTGTTCTATGACTATTTCTAATGATACATGAACACCTCATGTATGCAATGATGACAAGCCAATGAAACAATTCTACTCAAGTCTAGTTTAGTGAACCAGTGAATTTATGAGGTTACTTACAAGAGAGTGGGTGAGAGTTTACCTGAAGAAGTATAGATGACTCGAGGGCAGCTACATGGCTGCAGAACTCAGACCTGCATGGATGACTACTTGCATCAAGCCCCTGACCGTTCTGCATAGTGAAGAGCCTCCTCACCGCTGCAATTGCTTCTGCAAAAGCTCTTCTTGGGGAAGAGCCTTGAAAATCTGGAACTCACTGAGCCCTGTAAGTTTCAGTTACTTCTAGGCTTCCTATGCTTTGTTTACTTCTGATGTCTCCTGAGGGGAATGTTTTAGAGCAAAGAGCCTCACAGCAACTTACTTAGAAGGAAGGTAAAAGTAAACAGGAATTGGGTGTGGGAGAACGGAGAGGAAACTGGTAAACAAAGGGAGGAGGAAGTACTAGTAACTTTGGATAATTATGAAGAGATAACAGAACCGACCTGAGGGAGTGGGGGTAAGTGGGACCTTTAAGAAAAGGAGGTTCTCCCTAGACCAAGCAGAGAGGGGCCACCCAGAACCCCCTCTGTCTGGCGATCTGAATTCTTGCTGAGGCTGTGAGGCTAAGCACTGCAAAGGAATATAAATAAGAGTTAAAAATATGTTTCTGGGTTCCCTGAGGGACAAGCCTGACTGCATAGGGGTAGATGTCAAAAGTATCCCCTCTCCAGGAAAAAGACATAGGGATGGGTATGGCCCTTATGCCTCACTGGACAACTACAGGAGGACTGGAGCCATTACAAGGTCCCCTTTAATTACTGGAGGTCAGGCCTCTATCCCCGCCTTGGCAAGATTAGAATCGCCACAGCTCTTCTATACTTGGAGAAGGGAGGAGATGTCAGGGGCAGCCTTGCTTATACACTGAAGGCCTAAAATCAGCCATAAGCCTAAAATCAGCAATAGGCCTGACATACATGCCTGCTAACACAAAGTCTTGGGTCTCTATGTAAAAACACTGAAACAGAGGGCTATAAACTATTGTAAACAGGCAGCTTTTGTTGAAATCTACCTATGACTGAGTAGTCATAGACCTTGTAAATAGGTAGCCTTTGACAGATAGTACCAAATTAGATAAGGACAAGGGAATCATAGGAAGAGTCATAGTGACCTGACCCCTGAACCTTCACCCAGATGATACCCTGTATCATCTGTATGAAAGATATCTGTATTCCCCCTGAACACCTATGCTCCTGTGTTATTCCCTTCCCCACATTCTGCATTTTTGTGTTTATAACCCCCATGTTAAAAATTTAAAATTATGATTTGATAAAAAAAACAAAAACAAAAAATTAACACACAGTGTACCCCTGGTTCTGCTGACTTAACTCTTGACAATTTATTTTCTTGTTCTCAGAAATACTTTGAATTATAAAACGTTATTGTGGTTTGTGTTAGTATGCTGGGTAAAATAATTTTTATTGATCTCATTTTAAACTTCAAAGTATGTAGTGAGTTAAAATGTCCTGCAACATAATTATAGGTCATATTTATTTTCATATTGTTAAATGCTAGTTAATCTGTTGAACATTTTAAAAAGCTGGATTCCTTTTTGAGAATTTTATATATGAACACTGTATTTACCTAATTTTCTCCTTTTTCTCCTTCCTCCCACTCTTCCCAATCCCCATACTTTTAAAATACGTCTTATTATTTAATTATTGTTTATATATGTGTGTGTATATGTATAAATGTATAAGTATATATGTTTATACAAATATTGATAAATAAAGTGTTTTAAATTTAAAAAAAAAGAAAAAGAAAAGGAGGTTCTAATGGGAAAGATGAAGATGAAGCTAAGTGAAGGGGCAGGTACCCATGGCCTTGGACAACTCAGCAAAACATACCCTTGGTTTACGATTAACAACCTAAGTGAAGTTTATCTTTTACAGAGGGACTTTCTGGACCTGCCAGAGGTTAAATAATGATACAGAGACTTAGTAATTTTTATTATAGCTTCGGTCTTTAGCTGTTCTGACATTCAGCTAGCTCAATCTGAATTTATCCTATTCTAGCACCACCAGCTCTGTGTCTTTGCTGATGTTGATCTCTGCCCACCTCCTTGTCCAGCTGGTGAATCTCCCTTCTGACTTTTTCTCCCAGAGACCCTTTCTCTGCCTGAAAGTTCTGCTCTCATTTCCTGCCTAGCTATCGGCTGTGAGCTTTTTATAAAAGCCAATCAGCAAGTAAGGAAGGTGAATGTTTATAAAACACTAGGCCAGTGATGGGCCATCGTAACAGTCCCAGGATCCAGTCAGTACTTAGCTCTCTGCCCGTGCAGCAACCAACAATTGGCAATATAGACACATCTTCACATCATGTACTCCAACACTCTTCGACATAGACTGGGCTGGGCGTTGGGAAGGGTGGAGGACAATAAATAAGTGTAAGAAAGAAACTCATGTTCAAATCTATATCACCTTTGTAATTTGTACTGGTACTTTGAATATACATCCTAAACTCTATTAGTGTCCAGGTCCTTGTCTGTCACATAGAGAATAAACAAAAGCATAGGAATGGTTTGAGGGTCAAATGGAAAATGGCTTATGTATGGTTCATGAATTACAATTAGCACTTCATCTAGCACACAGAAAACCCTGATATGTGGAGGCCATGTCTACAGCTCTGTGTCCTGTGCTCCAGGAAGGTGCTGGAAGAATCTTAGCTTTACAGTCAGAAAACTAGGTTCAACGGCTGGGGAGATGGTTCAGTGGATACAGTACTTGCTGTGCAAACATGAGAACTTGGGTTTGGATCCCCTTCCCACCCAAACCCCACATCTAAATAGTTAAGCACTGCATCATGTATCTGTGATCCTGGTAATCATGTATCTGTGATCCCGGTATTTGGAGGAGACAGGAGGATACTGCTAGTCTGAGCAATCAGTAAACCCCAGGTTCAAGGAGAGACCTGTCTCAAAAAATAAGGTGGGGGGTGGGGCAGGGAAGAATGAAGAGATGGTTCATTGATTAAGAATACTTGTTATTCTTGTAGAGAACCACAGTACTGTTTCCAGCTTCCAGGTCAGACAGTTCACAAATGCCTAAACTCCAGCTCTAGGGAATCCAAGGCCCTCCGCTAGCAACTATAAGTACCTGCACATATATGTGCATTCCCATGTGTGCGAACACACACACATGCACACACAGGGACACACACATGAACACATGCATATGTGTAAGTAAAGAATAAAATAAAATTTAAAATACAGTGGAAAGCAACAGAGAACAACTGACCTCCACAAGCATATGTATGGGCATAAACATATACACACACACACACATACAGACACACACACACACACACACACACACACACGCACACGCACACGTACACGCACATGCACACACACACAAATAAACGTTAGGTTTTGATTGCTTCTAAAGCCTCTTCTGCTTCAAATTAGAAAAAAAAAGACAGCAACCAGCTCAAGTGGAGAAGGGGATGCTGACCCCAGCACCCTTAAAAGCTTTGTCCCTGTGTCATCCATCTTCAGAGGTTCTCCATCCCATCCACTGAGCTCCACTCACTTTGTGTTCTGATCTGAAGAGTCAAGTTGAATTCCCTGCTCAAAGGGATGTGGTGACCCACCTGAGGACGCTTGAGATTGCACAAAAGGTTTATGGTATTGAGGGTTTAATCCCTGCTGGAGCCTACCATCCATATAGGAAAAGTGACCCATGGGTGGGATATGGGCTGAGTCCTCAGCCTGGTGGCTACTCTGAACCTCATTGTCCTGCCTTGCCGGTGCCTCACAAGGAGATTTCCTGTCACTCTGTCTGCAGACAAGGTTACCACTCTCTGTAACAAAGAGCAAGAAGAATTTACACAGGCTCTTTCTGTCCCATGGAATTTAGTTAGTGGTTGCTTTCTCTCCTTCGAATCTAGCTGCAGAACCCTTCTATATGTTGACTCTCTTCATGTATGGAGAGAGGAAGGGAGAAGAGGAAGAGATGTGTGTGTGTGTGTGTGTGTGTGTGTGTGAGAGAGAGAGAGAGAGAGAGAGAGAGAGAGAGAGAGAGAGAATCTGTTGTGGGCTTTAAAAACCTCAAAGTCCACCTCCAATGACATATCTTCTCCAGCCAGCCACATCTCCTAATTCTTTCCAAACAGACTACCAAGTGGAAACCAAGCATTCAGTTGGATAAGCCTATGGGTCCATTCTCATTTAATCCACCGTGTCTTACATGAGAGGGTCTTAGTAACCCAGCTGTACATGGTTGCCAAGTGGGAGCAGTGACTGGGTAGTGGAGCTTTGCATGGGTCCAGTAATGTGTCAGGAAGAGCACTCACTAGGTCCCTGATCATTGTTTTTCCCTAGTAGAGGTCTGCCTGCACACCACAGAAGGCAGCCCTGATGACACATAGGCTAGTTAGGCAATTTAGAAAAAGCATGGCCAGTATATTACTGGCAAGAGATCAGAGACTTAAAATAAGCACCCTTTTCTCTCATATATTTAAAGAAAAAGAACAACCACAGTATGTAATTAACTACAGTGTAAATTGAAGTGCTGGGTTAGCTTCTAGTGAGCCTAATGGGGGTTTGAAATGAAAATCTTAAAGGTCACTTCCACTTCCAGACTTGTTATACTTCTCCGTTTCCAGGGAAAGATTGTTAGGTGGGTTCTTCTCTCAGTAACATGTCCTGTGAGCACAGAAGTGAAATACTTGCTTTGTAGAAGAAGCTCTGAAAACTAAAGAAGAAGCAGACACATGAAGAAATGATATTACTATGTAGCTCAGGCTGGCCTCAAATTTGCTGTGTAGCACAGGCTAGCCTTATAATCTTCCTGGCTCAGTCTCCAAGAACTATGATAACAGTTATGTACTACTACAGTTGGCTCAAGATAATATACATTTCAGTGTGTGTGTGTGTGTGTGTGTGTGTGTGTGTGTGTGAGAGAGAGAGAGAGAGAGAGAGAGAGAGAGAGAGAGAGAGAGAGAGACTCAGTGTTTTAGTTAAGGCTTTACTGCTGCAACTCTTATAAGAACAACATTTAATTGGGGCTGGCTTACAGGTTCAGAGGTTCAGTCCATTATCATCAAGGCAGGAACATGGCAGTGTTCAGGCAGGCATGGTACAGGAGCTGAGAGTTCTACATCTTGTTTTGAAGGCAAACAGGAGAAGACTGGCTTCCAGGGTGCTAGGATGCTGGCCTTAAAGCTTACACCCACAATGGCACACTTCTTCCAGCAAGGCTGCATCTACCCCAAATAGGCCACACCTCCTAACAGGGGCACTCCTTGGGCCAAGCATATTTAACCAACACAGTCAGAGAGCAACTTTATGGAGTCTGTTCTTTCCTTCTACCATTACCTGCTTTCCAGTGATTGAGGTAGTCATCAGCAAACAATGACCCATCTCCTCAGCCCAATATTTTATATATACACATATTATATAATTATATAAATATACATTATATTTTATAGATTTATGTACATTACATTCATATAAATATAAACATTTATTTCCATATATTATATTTATATATAATTATATAAATATATATGTGATATATAAAATAGATAATATTTATATACATATAATATTATATAATATATAAATATATCTTTATATAATATATGTTATATGTATAAATATATCTGTTATATATTAATATATATTATATAACATTATATATAATATAATATATTTTTATATGTGCATGTAATATGTTAATATATTATTACTACAGTAATTGTATTATATAATCAAATATATTAATATTTATATATATATACTTTTCCCCTTTTATTGAAAATAAATTAATTTCTCATACAATATACCCTGTTGACAGTTTCCCCTCCCTCTACTCCTCCCAAATCCCCTCCTCCTCTCCCATCCAGATCCATTAGCATTCTACCTCTCATTAGAAAGGAATAGGCTTCTAAGGGATGACAGCAAAGCATAAAAAATAAAATATAATAAGCTAAAACAAAGCCCACCACATCAAAGTTGGACAAGGCAAACCCACAGAAATCACAAGAGTCAGAGACCACTCACACACACATACTCAGGAGTTGCATCAGAACACTAAACTGAACACCATAATATATACACAGAGGACCTGATGCAGACCACGTAGGCCCTGTGTTTGTTGCTGCAGTCTCTGTGAGTTCATATGAGCTTTGCTCAACTGATTTTGAGGGACTTGTTCAGGTCTACAGGAAGGCCACCCTGAACAAGACCAATCTTGTCTGGCAATATATATATTTAAAAGCAATCACTCACACCCTGCAGTTTAGCCATTATTTGTATTTTATTGTTTTTTCAAAGCACATGAATATATAATTTAATTAATTTTATTAGGTTTTTAAAGATTTATTTATTTATATTTTATGGATGAGAGTGTTTTGCCTGCGTGTATATATGTGCCTGAAACCTGCCAAAGAGGACTTTGGACTTCCTGATATTGGAGTTGTTGGTGATTCTGAGCCACCATAAAGGTCTGGGAACCGAATCCAGGTTCTCTGCAAAACCAGTAAGAGCTGTTAGCTATTGAGCCAGTGCTCTAGCCTGGATCAAATTTATCTTTGTTATACTTGTGATTCTACGAAATGAACAATTCCCACACTACTGTAGTATAGTGACAAACATTTCCTGTCATCCTTGAGCCCTAGTACGCTGTAGTGAAGACCTTTGGCTACTTCCTTATGGTAAGTTCCTACACAGTGAGTAACTGGTGAAGGTGGGAGTCCAGCCCTTCTGATGCTTCTGGTTACATGCTCATCCAATGCTTCTGGTTACATGCTCATCCAATGCTTCTGGTTACATGCTCATCCGGTTACTTTATCACCAAGACAAGAGTATCTATTCTAAACGTTTGTCAGCTCCACAGATAATAATTTTTTTAAAAAAATCATTCCTAAATGAATAAATAGAAAAATCCCATTTTAATTATTACTAAAACTGAACTTTTTCATTTATATTATTAGTAATCCATTTTCCTTCATTTTGAGTTATTTCTTCATATCTTTGAGCAATTTCCTGTTGAATGGTATCTTTTTCATTTGTAGGACACTTTAGGTATTAAGAAAACTATAATTTGTTTATCAACTACATTACAAATATTACCCAGTGTGTCACTTATTGTGGTGTTACGTGACACAGAACTGTTTCAAATCTAGCAGCTTTCCTTCATTCCTGCTTCCTGCTTAGATAATGCTTGCCTGGTTTTGTATTATAAAGATTTCTCCTGTGTTTGGTCTTCTACTGAAATAAAAACAGAAGTGGGCTTTACTTTTCACTTTTAAATATCTCATCATCCAACTGGATTTCAGTTTTATGTTCCGCTCCAAGTAAGTACCTAACGTCGCTATTTTACAGTTGTTGGCAGCTTGTCCGGATAAGCACCACGTCCACCCTTTCCTCTTCACCTTTCACACAGGGAGCTGCTGCGAATTCTTCTCTTCTACGTTCCTAGTTCTGTTGCATCAGATAACGAAGCCGACTCAGGTTGTCTACGTGAGGAAATGCATTCACAAGTCTACTTTACCACGTAAGGGGAGTGGGGGGTAGGGAGCGGGGGGGGGGGGGGTGCAGTTGTGAGCTACCATGAGCTGTGTTGCAAGATGAATTTTTATAGTCAAGGAGGTATTTACGTTTTGTGAATGATGTTTATTCCTTTGTATACATCAGAGCGTTTTTGAAATCTTACATACAGTAGTACTTGGTGTGGCAGCGTGTGGCAATGAGGCAGACTGGCGCTGGCCCTAGGCAGTCACAGCAGTGCTGGACTGGATCTCCCTGACTCCCTTTGCGATGGTGTCTGTGAGGCCTGGCCGTTGTGAGATTTCTGATCTTGCATTTCCAGAAAGTTTCTGTTTCTCATTATGTTATTAACAGTCATTCTTTTTGCTCCCTCTGACTCAAGCCATGATGATTAAGCCTCTATTTCTTACAATTAAAAAATAAATAAAGCTACTTGGAACACCATGCGTATCCTTCAGGGCTAAAGAAGAGACTGGTTCATCAAATGAGGGGGTGTTCCTGCCTGGAAATCCAACTGGATGTCTAAGGGAGGCAGGCAGTCCTGGCAGTAGGGACCCCCCTCTGCTGAGCAGCTGTTGTATAAAAGCTGCTGACAGTGGCCGGAGCTTAGCTGGCTAGACGCTAAGCTTTCAACAGTCCACCTCAGCAGTGATCTTAGTGTGCCGCCCTCTATCTACACTGGCATTCTGGTTTTTGTAGCTGGTGCATTCTCAGGGGATTGGTAAGTGCCTCTTCCCACCTCTCTAGCCTCTAAGCTGCTGTCCAATGAGAGTCCGCCGAACACACCTTTCTCCTGCTTCTGGTCTTCCTTTTGCAAGTACTGAATTTAGGGCTCCTATTCTTTTCTTTTAAATGGGTTCTGCTTGTTGAAAGAGTGTCCAGCAAGTACCTCTTAGGTTTTCTGTGTTGAGGTTTAGTCTTTTGCAATCTATTGTGATGCTAAGTGTGGGCCCCAAAGTCCTGGTTGTCTCAAGTTATTTCTGATTGGTAAATAAAGATACCAACAAGCCAATTGTTGGGCAGAAGAGACATAGGTGGGGTTTAGGTTTCGAGGGCTTGGGGGATTGGAGAAGAACTATGAGGAGGAAGAAGGTCTAGGAGAGGAGGAAGGAGAAGCTTTTAGGGGTTAGGGGTCAAGAGAACATGGCCCCGAGGGCTGGCCAATTAGAGTTAAGAGTAGCCCAGATGAAACATAGTAAGTAATAACTCGGGATTATCAATAGGAAAATAGATTTTAACAGCATAGGGGATAGGCAGCTGCCCAGCTTTTGTGCTGTTTAAGGTTTGTTGTAAATATAAAGGTTGTGTGTGTTTTTTTATCCGGGAACTAAATGGTCTAAGGCCAGGTAGAAAGCCCAGGTCGGGATTAAATAATGTCTACAACACATCTGTACTGTAGCAGCTCTTGAGTTTCTGGCTGAATTGCCCCTATTGTTTTAATTCCTTTGAAAGGAGATTTTTCAAAGGAACATGGATAAGTTGGGCTTTTGTGCTCCAACTACCATCATGAGGTAGAAATTGCTTTTTAGTGTTTAACTTTTTTTTTCTTATTTAAAAACTGAAAAAGAATTAATTTTAAAATAATACTTCCTTGGTAAGGTATTGTGGCTGCACCTTTTAATCCCAGCACTTGGGAAGCAATGGCAGGCAGGCAGGCAGGCAGATTACTGTGAATTTGAGACTGGCTTGGTTTATATAGGTTAGTTCCAGGTCAGCCAGAGATGCACAGTAAGCCCCTGTCAATAATAATAACAACAACAACAACAACAACAACAACAACAATAATAATAATAATAATAATAATAATAATATTTCCTTACTGATTCTGCCAAAATAATCATAAGGAGAAATGCAAAAAAGGAGATTGTTAGTAAAAGTACCAGGAAATTTCAATAACTAAAAATATTATTCAACATATAACTTGAATCCTCTCAAACTATAGTCTGTTCTTCCTTTGTTTCTTATTTCTCTCATTCCTTCTTCTCCACCTTTTTAATTTTTTTGTAGATTTTGCTGTATTCTTCCTCCCATTCAATTTTGTTATTTGCTGCTGTTCACTTGTTTGAATCGGGCCCTCGTGTGGTGCAGGCTGGTCTTGAACTCTGTGAAGCCAAGGATGACTTTGAATTCCTGATAGTCCAAGTGCTGAGATTATACAGTCATGTGCCAGTTTCATGCTTTCTTGATTCTGTCTTCTCCTTTATTTTGTTTACTTTGCTCAAGGGCACCCCTGGATGATATGAGAAAAAAAAAAAAAAAAACTTGTTCAATTACCACGTTGGAACCTCTCCATTTAGCTCTGTGCAAAGGCTTGTAGGAAATTCCAAAGGAAGCCAACCTAGTGCTGGCTACCAAAATGGCTACTGCAAAACTATATGCAGATTCCCAAAGTGGGGACAGATGAAAAGGCACATCATGATTGTCATTATGTAAATGCAGAGTGAAACCAGAGTGAAATGACGTTTTGCATCCATCAGGAGCAGAAACTTCAAAAATCAAACAATAAAAAGGTCTGTGAGGACACACAGATGCTGAAAGCCTATCCTCCTGGGTGCAGGGGACGTGTGAGAATGTTAGTGGCAGTGACTGTGGAGTCATGTAAATATGTTAAAAGCTACTGAACTGTATGACTTACAAAATCCATATAGGCTTTATAATAGTTTATCTGGATCAGCTAGTTCAAGAAACAGACCAAATTTCAGTCTTTTTTATGCACCTCAGAACTTTCAGAAGAGGCAAGGGATAGAGAGCTTCATTCAGAGGAGGGAAAAAATCAGCACTGAATCCAGACCACAAAGAACTAAAACTTAACGTAACAAAAACCTGGGTCTTCTCTGTAAACGCCAGGACTTGTCTAGCTCTCTCTGTTACAGGTGAAGGAGTTGAGGCTAGACCAACAGCTCAGTAGGTAAGAGTACTTGATACACAACCAGGACTTTAATTTAAACACTCAGAACCCACCTTCAAAGTCACAAGTCACATGTGGTTGCCTGCACCTTAACTGGAGGTGGAGACACGAGGATTACTAGGGCTGTCTGTCTGCCAGTCTAACTCAAGGTTGAGTGAGGATCTTTGTCTAAAGAGAGTAAGGCAGAGAATGATAGAGAAGGACATCTGGTGTCTTCTCTCCTCTTGTCTCTATGTGCGCACACGAGTGCTCACACACACAAGTACACCTTACAACACACACACACACACACACACACACACACACACACACACACACACTGGTTTCATAGTTAAGAGAGATCAAGGTGGCTTACCCATGACCACACAATAAGCAGATGGCAGGGCAAGAGGATTGGTTGAGAGGTAGCACTGAAGACATGCAGGAGTTTGACTGTCCTACAGGAGTGGTGGACGTAGAGAAGACACACAAAATGTCTCAAAGAGAGAAAACTACACAATACGGGTGGGAACCTGTTGGTGCTAGGAACTGAGATCAGTCTGGAAAAACAAGTCGGGCCTGAACTATGGGAGGATTGATGTCCCTGACTGACACTTCAGACAGACTTCTTCAGGCTCTCCAATAAGCCAGAGTCTCTTAAAGAATAATAAGAGTTATGCAGTGGCTTCCTATAGGTTGAAAAAGGGAGAATTGGGAAAAGCACCCCCAAATCTCTAAGATACAGGAACCTCAGAAATCTTACAGGCTCACCCCATCAAGCAGTGAGCAATTGTGGGGAAGACAAGACTTTGGTGAGGTCGCTTCCTGAGTCCAGCACAAGGGACTCTAACGACACAAGTGTTATGAGTTGACACCATGCTTGTGCTGTCTCTTTTGATAATGCAGCTGCCTGAGTCAACCATGTTCCTGTGAAGTAACACAAATAAACTCACCGTTTTACCAGCTAGACTTGTATCAAATCCTTTCTTTGGCCTGCGGTTGTCTTCTCTGTTACACGAATAGGTGTTTCCATGAATCCTCCAGGATAAGTAACATAGCAATAAAATGTCCCTGCTATAGCAAGAAGACTCCCAAACAGGAAGACCTGTGTATAACCACTGTGTGAAATCAGATATTGAAAAGGCTGGGCCCTCATCTAGGATGAAAGGGATTGAACTTAGACTGGGGTTGTAGAACTGAACAGGGAGGAAAGAAGGAAATAAACCACCACCCCAAACTGCCGTAATTGTATTTATTTACTTATCTGTTTGTTTTGCTGTATTGGGTTCTGACCAAAGGGCCTTCTGCACTGTAGTCATGAGTTCAACCACAGTCTCAGTTATAGCTTCAACCTTGTTGAAAGTATTTAACTGCTTGTGTTTAGACTTAACTTGCCATCAACATGTGACATTTTGAAAAAGATGAAACTATTTTTCACCAATCGTTATCCAGGACCAAGGAAAACAAGTCTAAGTATTTAAAGTGTTGAAGTGTAGGGATGACGTCTTGTCCCAAGCCTGCTAGCCACCTTTGCCCTGTAATCTCAACCTCGCTTAATGATCTCCTAGCTAAAGACACAGGAAACTCTGACCATCTAGCAGCCCCTTGGTCCTAGAGTCCAAAGTCCCTCTTCTTGTCCTGGCAGCTCACACAGGACATGCTGGGAAGTGTGCTGAGGATGCCTACCATTTGGTAGATTCTAGACATGAAAACTGATCTTTGCTATGCTAAGTCACACTAGCTTGGCAGGCACATCAGTATGGGTAAGTGGCAAAGAACCCTGTGTGGGACCATGTTACAGCCCTGTCATTTTTCATCTGGATAGTGATGTTTTGGGGCCTATTTACTTAACCGTTGTGTTCCTTGAATTGCATACCTAGCGGATAGAGTGAAGTGTGGTTTCTACTCAGTATTGTTGGAAGCGTGGATGAGCTGAAACATGAAGAAGAATTTAGAAATTGCCTTATACATTCCAATACTCAGAACGCTTTAAAACCTTGTTTTGAGATTGCCTAATTTCCTTCCAGAAACAGCCAGAAAATAATTGTTTGCTGGTTTCTCTATGGTAGCAATATTTTCCATTAGGTCTTAAATGGTCAAGTTCTCAGTACTTGTGCCTGAACAATTTTTCAAGTACTGTTTACAGTATCTGAAATATGGAAACATATCCAGATGCCCTTCCCTTCACTGGATGAAAGGATAAAGAGAATGTGGTATGTTTATACAGCAGAATACCAGTCAGCCATAAAATAAATCAAATCTCTGTCATTTTCAGTACTGTGGGCAGAACTGGAGGTCACTGTGTTAAGTAAAACAAGCCAGACACAGATAAACAAACACCACATGTTCTTCCTCATTCAAGAAGCAAAACATCACCGGTTATAGTGGCCCACACCTTCAATCCCACCACTTAGAAGGCAGAGGCAGGCAGATCTCTGTGTTCAAAGCCAACCTGATCTACATAGTAAGTTCTAGGGCAGCCAAAGCAATACATAGAAACCATGCCTTAACCTGCCCCCACCCTCTCCCCAAAAGTAACTAGAAAGTGAAGTTTGTAGAAGCATGGGGCAAACACTGGTTACTAGATGTTGGGAAGAACAAGATAGTGGGAGGACAGGAACAAATTAAGAAGGATGTTTAAACACTGGGAAGATGCCGGTGTCGTGATCCTAGAGTAGATACTGGAGAACTGGCTAGTCCTTGAGTAGGTGCAGCTGGATGCACAGAATGAATGCACAGTGTATGCAGTGAGAAACTATCACTGTCAAGGATTCCACTAGTTGTACACATAATGTGTATTTAGAGTATATTTTCTAAAAAAAAAAAAAAAAACAAAGACACAATATAACAGAACTATATTGCAAACCAGTTCATACCATCAGACCCAGTGCAACTGATAAAGCTACCTTGAGGGTTGTTGTTTCATTTCGTGAGTAGGATGGCAGCTATCTATCTATCTATCTATCTATCTATCTATCTATCTATCTATCTAATCTCTCTATATATTTGATATGTGATATATATATGCATGCTTCTTTCTGTTCCACATTCTCTCTCTCTCTCTCTCTCTCTCTCTCTCTCTCTCTCTTTCATCTTCTTCTTTATCTCACCTTCTTCGGGCTGTGTCACAATTGCTTAGCTTTCTGAATGCTGGTATTTGCCACTAAGAGGAAGAAAACAGCAACTTCACCCGTCAGTCCCCCAGTGCCTCCTTAAGAGTGCACTGAGTCAGAGTATTACAGGAATCACACAGTCTGCCTCTGTTTCTCACAGAGTTCAGTAGCCTGGAGCATGAGACCAACATGTGATACAGCAATACTGTATGTACAAGTAAAATGGAAACAGAACCGTCATTCAGCAAAGATCTGCGAGAACCAAATGACTTGGGCATCCAGGGATTTGTTGTCACACTCAAGATAGAAGAGCTGACCTGTGTAACCTGGAAAAAAGGGACTACATATTAAAAAGCTAACCTTGCTAACCTCTAACATCGGAGCAAAGCAAAAGTTATGATACAAAACTGGGAGGAAGCAGACAGTCCCACAAACTCAGGTTAGCCCTCCTTCCTCATCTCACATCCACCCCTGCTCGAGTCCCAGTCCTGATTATAGCTCTTAAACTCCTGGCTTCAAGTATGAATATTTTGGTCTACTTGCCCAACTTGTGAAAACAAGATAAAAGAAAATATATACCCTAAGGAGAAACCCAAGGAAAATAAATATAAGAGCTATAATTTTCAGATCTAGAAAAGCAGGTTACTCAGAGTAATTCACACATTGTTGAAAGACCAATTAGAGCCATTAACAAGTTGTTGGCACTGACTTTAAACTCTCTACTCTGATTCAACCTGGAGCTGCCTGTCCTTCACATGATGCATTATAATCAAAACACATAAACAGCTCCCAGTCTACAACTGCACATAGGGCCCTTTACCTGCATGGATAAGCTTTATACCCTTCTTCTCAAGACTCTAGCTGCTGATCTGATGGAGGGAGTAATAGAAAAGACAAATGTGAAAGGTTTCCAAGAGTGTAAAGTTGTACAGTTCCATCCTGTGTAGAGGGAACACTACACACTCAAAGGACTGCATTCGTTCAGATGGAACTTTTAAACTGAGAGTCTGAATTTGGCTTTGGAAAATAAACTTTAAAAAGTAGACCAGTCCTTCCTTCCTTCCTTCCTTCCTTCCTTCCTTCCTTCCTTCCTTCCTCCCTTCCTCCCTTCCTTCTTTTCTTTTTTCCTTCTTTTTCTTTTCTTTCTTTCTTTTAATAAAAAGTAGACCAAAAAGAAATTTCCTTCCTTCCTTCCTTCTTTCCTTCTTTCCTTCCTTCCTTCCTTCCTTCCTTCCTTCCTTCCTTCCTTCCTTCCTTCCTTTCCTGAGACAGGGTTTCTCTGTGTAACTCTGCTGTCTTGGAACTCCCTTTGTAGACCAAACTGGCCTAGAACTCACAGAGATCCTTCTGCCTATGCCTCCAGAGTACTGGGATTAAAGGTATACACCATGCCTGATTGAAAATATATTTAATAAAGCGTGGGTTCAGGCATGGAAGCAGTAAGATTCAGCTGCTCATGACTTCCCTTCCTGTCCCTCCACCTCCTGACCCCTGTATCTTTGTGTCTGCTTGGGAAGAGTGATAACAGCACCAGACGGTGACACTGGAAAGATGCAGTGACTTAGTTCAGAGTCATCATGAGTTACACAACGTATACATGACACACAGCACGTAATCAAGGCTTACTGATACTGTGTGGAGCCAAAATGAGTAGAGCAAATTTCAGGGCATTTGAGGATCACTTGTGTTTGAATTGTCCTGTCAAAGCTACCCACCTCTGCTTATTTAGAAGACTGGAAAATCTCTTGAAACTGGATCACATAAAATGAATTCCTCGCTATGAGATGCTCTCGAAGAGCAGGACATAGCTTTGCTATCTTTTCTTCATCTTTTCTACTTCCTGAGTTTCCTTTTTACATTCAAAGGTAAAGGGACTCTATGTCAAAGTCAGCTTATAACAGGCATCATAGACTGGTTGACTTAAGTGGCAAAAAAATAACTTCTTGTTGTTTGGCAGAGTTCAAAGGCCAAGATCATGATGCCAGGATGGTTGGGATTTTGGTAGGAACCTTCCCTGGGGCTTGAACTTGTACCTTCTTGCTGTGTTCCTGTGTGGAGGCTGGGATATAGCAGAATGTCTGTTTGTTCCCATCAGGGCACTGATCCCATGAGCACTTGGGGCCCTCGTGGAAGACCTCATTTATGTCTAGTCACCTCCCAAAGGTCCTGCCCTCTATCACATCAGGAGTTAAGTTTTCAATATATAAATTTTGAAAAAAAAACCCATACAGTCCATAATACAATTACATTGTTAAAAAAATTAAGCTGGTGTTTTATTTAAGTGGTTGTATGAAGCCAAATGTTCAAAAGCAATAGCTTTAGGGACAGGAAAGATTATGATTGATGATGATGATGATGATAATGATGATGATGATGATGATGATTGTATCTTTGAAGATATTTTTAAAAGATTTATTCCTTTGTGTGTGTGCACACATGTACTGAGATCAGACAGCAACTGCCAGGAGTCAGTTCTCTCTTTTTACTACTTATTTAAATGTAATTTATTAATGTGTACGTGCCGTTGACACAGCTTGCCGAAGGACAACTTGTGTCAGTTCTCTCCTCAGTTCTCTCCTTCCACCATGTTAGTTTCTAGGACCAAGCATAAGTCGGAGGCAGGCTTGAAGCCAAGGACCCCTACCTTCCTTTGAGGCAGACTCTTTCTGTTTGTCTGTTTCTCTGTCTGTCTCTCTGTGTGTCTGTGTCTGTCTGTCTGTGTCTGTGTATCTGTGTCTGTGTCTCTCTCTGTCTCTCTCTCTCTCTCTCTGTCTCTCTCTGTCTCTCTCTCTCTCTCTCTCTCTCTCTCTCTCTCTCTCTCTCTCTCT
>JANHMN010000009.1:49506407-49530648 GCA_030674055.1 Rhabdomys pumilio | reverse complement strand
CCCCCCCAAACCCATTGTCGCATCACCAATATGTGTTTTAGAGTAAGAACTGCGTACTTATGCACTCCCGGTCAAGGTGGGGTCTGGTCAAGCATTTTCTCTGTTCTGGTTCTGAAAGGTGGTTAAAGAAGCCCTGATTTGGTCTGGAGAAGGATTCATACCGTTCTTGTAGAGGATGTGAGTTTGGTTGAAGCTCTACCTCCAGATCTGATGTCCCCTGGCTTCTGTGGACACATGCACTCACGTGCACCGACCACTCTCCAGACACATAGTTACTGCTTGCGGTGATGAGCTGGTTTTCAGGATGCATTCTGGGTGTAGTGTTTTCTCTCACCTTTATCTGCTGGGTGCTCTGTCCTGGGAGGTTTTGAAGTTCCTGGAATCCAAGGTGATTCTAGAGCAAGGGCTAAGGACAATGACAGCTCTGTGCCTTCAGCCAAAGTAAAGTCTGTAGACACAAAATGTAGGCAGATGTGAAGCTTACATCCCATACTTCCACTGTGGCCCAAGGGAACAGTCAATACTTTTTAGCAGAAGCAGCTAGGAAAAAAAAATTTTTTTTGTATTATCTAGAAAAGGAAGCTGCAAGTTTCTTGTTATTTCAGAGTTTTATTGATATGACCAATAAAAAAAATACTATGTAAGCTAAAAGATCTGTGAATAATTTGTCTAAGAAACATAGCACCAGAAGCTGTGATTACAGTGTAGATGAGGTGCTGAAACAGACTGGGAATTGTCTTGGGAACGTTAGCATGAAATTCAGGCTGATTTTTTTTTTTTAATAGATCTAGGATGTTATGTCTTCACCTTAACTCCTGAAAATGCTGAGTGGGCAATTTGTTATAGCACAAGGTTTAGTGTAGATTGGAATGTGGCTTGCTATGTAGTTTTGAAACAGCCAGAGTCAGTTCATCTTCAGGTGTACACATTTCTGCAAATTGAAATGCATTATAATGAGTTCTATATAGCTAAAACTTACTAACAGGTTATGATGATATTGAACAAGAATTTGCAATCAGATTTTAGATTTTCTTCTAATATATTCTTTTGGGTTTTTTTTTTTAAATCTGGCACAGTGAAAGTTTAATTTACCAAAAAATATTTATTTTCTCGAAATCTCTGTCGACTAATGTTGCTTCTTTGGGCAATCATAAAACCCTACGTATGTAATGTAAACAAAATGTTTCCAGTTTAGAGAAAAACCCTCAAGGATTTTCTGTATTTTACTGACAAATATGTGTTTAAATTTGAATCTTTTTACTTAAGTGACAGTTTATGATCAAATCCAAGATCTGATGGTCCCTTTAGTTTCCAGGATTTAGCTGCTAAGTGGAATTACTTTGAGAACCTTGCTTTGGGGCTCTGGTGGTCTACTTGGCAGGAACAGAGGACACTCCTTGTTCGTGACTGACAAGTGTGGATGCTTCTCATTTGTGACAAGAGAGGATACTAATTTATTGTCTGGAATAAGTTGCTGAGCACCTGGTGCTTTAGCACCAGTCAGGGTCCTTCTGTCCTTTGGTTGCTCATGGAGAATGAATGACATCTTCGCTAACTCCAGCATCCAGCATCCAGCATCCAGCATCCAGCATCCAGCATCCAGCATCCAGCATCCAGCATCCAGCATCCAGCATCCAACTTAATTAAGGAGAGGGTGCTGGCTATATAATTTCCTCACAGCCTATTCCTGTCATAAGCAGAAGTTTGGTCCAAACCCACCTGATTTGCTTCCCAGAGTTCCGAGCTCAAATGTGAGATACGAAACTTACCTGATACTCTCCTGATGCTAATGCCGTGGGTGGGAAATTCACAAGATGATCACACATTTATAAATTATTTGATAGAGCTGTCCATCATCGTGGAACCTCTGAGGAAACGGGACATTTGTTTGCAGGTTACTCCTGTCTGCCTGAAGGTGATGGATTCTGTGATGACTGTATCACTGGGCGGTTTTTAGATCTGTTTACTTTAATTACTTTATTTCTGTCACCCACATTTAAATATCATTCTGGTGAGAGACAACAAAGCTTCTCTCAAGAAATAATGAAGCCAGGTTCAGTTACATCATTTGAAAAAGATGGTAAGTCATTCCTCTGCAGTGGGGCTTCTTGGGTGAGGAATGCGTACTTGAAGTTGTATCTTATGGACTCAGGTCTAGAGTATTTCTGTGCTTGAGAATGTTCTGACAGGAAGTAAGCAGCCCTTAGCAGGAGTAAAATAAATTATGCCTAGATACTTATTAAATATTTCTTACTTGCTCTGTGTGTGTGTGTGTGTGTGTGTGTGTATGTATGAGTGTGTGTGTGTGTGTGTGCGTGTGTGTGTGTGTGTGAGTGTGTGTGTGTGTGTGTGTGTGTGTGTTTTCAACCTCAGGGATCAACCTCAAGTGCTGTTTCTTTGTTTTTGAGACAGGATTTCTCACTGGACTAGGACTCTGTCAGTAGGATAGCTGCTTGGTTGTCCAGCCAGCATTGGGAATCTTCCGTCTCTCCCTCCTCAGCGGTGGGGAACAAGTACACAGCACCATGCCTGGCTTTTTTGTTTTGTTTTATTTTGTTTAAACCCAGGGTTTAGGGGATTAAACTCAGGTCTTCAAGCTTGTAAGGCAAACACTTTACCAACTAAGTGATTACCTTATTCTTATTTATTTGTTTCTTAAAGAATCATAAATAAAGACAAAATCAAAAAATGCCAGAGTATCAGTCATGTGAAACCAGAATGTTCATATCTAGAGATAACATAGTGTAAGGTCATCAAAGCCAGTCTACAAAGCTCACCCCAAGTTTCCCTGCAGCCACTTGAAGAAGCATGATTGGTTACAGAACTCAGTTAGTTATACAAATATATCATTGCTCTGGACAGCTGTGCTATTTCTGCTCCCATTCAGGGGGAGATTCTGCGTGAGCATTGGCAGTCTAGCTTTACCTGGGAAACGCCCTGGTATCTTTGCCAGGTTGTCTAACAACAACTGTTGGTGAGGGCAGGCGTGAGGTTTGTAAGTCACCGCTTTTCTCTTTTTGGATGAGGTCAACACAAGATCCTACAAGCAAGAGGAAGGAGCCTGCTCTCTGCAGGTCCTCCTTCTATCTGCAGGGTAGAAGCATGTTGCTGGAGTGACCCTGCTGTGTCCTCTGTGAGCAGATCTTGAATTCTTCAATCAGGAGTCTGAGGCTCCCGTATGCCATGATGTATGGGCCTTACCAAAAAGAGAGAAATTCTTGACTGCTATGACCCAGGGCTGGGGGTGTAGCTCAGTAGAAGTGCACCTGTATAACAGATGGGACTCAATCCTCAGATAGCAAATATTCCCTGTGCCAAAGAACGGAAAAATGTATTATCTACCATCCAACTTCTAGGGTGAAGCTCATCTTCAAAGTCTCATAGAGATGATGGTGTATTTGTAGTCAATGCCAGCATTCATTTGAACTGAAGATCGTTCAGAGTGACTGCAAGTTTGGGAGCGAGGGGTTTGCTTTGGATTTGCATCTTTGTCTTGTGTGGACATGTGAATGGCGTCAGAGTTTGTTATATTAGATTCATTCATGTGTGTGACATCTGGAGAATATTGCTTTTCTGGGTTGGTCTGCCCTGCAGCTTGGCAGTGAGTCTCTGCAGTAGCTGTGCCAGACCTTACCATACCAGGTGAGTGTCTCTAAAGAGCACCCAGGAGGCTGAGGTATTCAGTGTAAGAACAAACAGACGACTGTCATAGGAAACAAAGTGACAGCCCTCATCTTTGCTCTTATTCTCAGAGCTATGGGGATAGTGTCTCTGCCATTGAAAGTATGGCTGTGTGTAGCCGAGGCATCTCTTCAGGCCTGCTTTTCTTATTTCTATTGTGTAAATAAGAAAGGAAACTGAGTAAAGGAGAGGAAAGGTGTCCTACTTTGCTTTCAGTTGCTGTGATTGAGAAAAGCAACTTGGGGAAGAAAAGATTTGTTTCAATTAATATTTACAGTCCATCACTAAGGGAAGTCAGGACAGGAACCTGGAGGCAGGAACTGATGCAGGGGCTATGGAGAAGTGCTACTTAGTGGCTTAATCTCCATAACTTGCTCAGCCTACTTTCACATGCCACCCATGGCCATCTGTCCTGCAGTGACAATGTCCCCAGTGGTCTGGCGCTTCCCACATCAATCATGAATCAAAAGATGCCCTACAGACTTGCTAATACTCCAACCTTACAGAAACCTTTCCTTAGTTAAGATTCCCTCTGCCCAGATATGTCTAGGTTTGTGCCAAGTTGAAAACACCCAGCTAGCATAAAGGGGACATGTCAGATCCAGAGGCGGAACAAGGAGGAAGGAAAGTCCCTCTGCCCTTGTGCACCTCTGGGCAAACACCACAGATATTTCTTCATCAGTCCAGGTGAATCCCAGGTCTTATCATGCACCTCCCTGTGTGATGTGTAATAGCACAGTTCTGAGAGACTTACAGAGGACTTTGTAGAACACTTGAATTGTAGAGTGTCTCCTCCCACCCTGTAAAGCCCAACACTGGACCAGAAGTTAATAGCTGCTCATTGAGTCAATTTGGTCAGATGCTAGGAAACTGGCTTTGGGTGGTAAAGACATTGGTCTTCCTATGGGAATTTTACTCTCTGTGGTCCACAGCTGACTGGCTAAACCTGGACCAAGTGGACAAAGTTTGTTGTTGTTGGTGGGGATGTCATTAGAAATGCAGAATCAAAAGCCTAACCAAGCTATCAATCGGCAGTAACTGTTTCAACTTCATGTTTAATCTCATTTTCTCAAATAGCTTTATGTAGCGTCTGTAAAGGAAAGGTTGATATTGACCTTTGGTTAAAACCTTGGCATGCCATTTGTAAGTTTTATGCTCTAGCAACTAAAATAGATAGTTCTGATTACTGGTTTATTGATCGTCTTCCTTCTTTTGTATGGCTCTTAGCTCCAAGTGGAGACATTCCCTCCCAGAGGGACGAGAGGGACTCTGAGGAGGCGAAAGAAGCTTTCAAGGCTGGGAAGATTAGAAAGTTAGAGTTTACAAGGAGGCTCATCTATAGAGCTGCCTGACACACATCTGAGGTGCCGCAGTGGGGTGTAGCCTTCAGGAGCCTGCAGCTGGGGTGGGCCCTTGAGTCACCCATTCACCTCTAAGTAACCCCTGTCTCATGTTCCTGAAAGTAACTACAATAAATTCATTGGTTCATCAGTGGGGACTTGCGTAGAATCATCTCTTTGGGATTAAGAGACACTTGTACACATCTCCCCAGGAGAGATCGCTAACAAACCCTCCTTTCCTCTGACTGCAGCGGGAACTTCCGCTGTTGCCTTTTACAGTCCTTGAACATCATTTTCGTTAGGTCAGACGTGCATTTGATGAAGATCAGTACAGCTTGCGCAATGCAGCATGGGAACTAGAATTCTTCTCCCCACTCCCCGGAGCCTTGCTCTGGATTAAAAGTTAATTAGGAACTTGACTATGAGTGATTTTGTTTGTTTGTTTGGTTTCAGGTTCTTGGAGTGATCATTTACAAATGATGAAGTTTGCCTTCCTGTGGACCCCACTGGGAATGGCAGTTCTCGTTTCTAGAGCCTAGGTCAGGTCTGGGTTACTGGACTAGAGAGATGGACATGGTTCAGCAAAAAACCTTTATGTATGTAAACATACTCACCCGGCAGACAGGGCAAGGGTCCTTGCTACTAGCTCTGCTGCTAGTTAGAAGTGTGACTTTGAAAAAAAATCATTTAGCCTCTCCTTGTCCTTAGGTCAAATGACTAGAACAGAATCTGAGACTTGAGAGCAGAAGCCAGTCTCCTAAGTAGCTCACTGAAGTGACAGCTCATCGGTTTTACCTGCTGATGACAGTCAGTTATAGGAGTCCTGGGATGGAGACCAGCAACATGCCCATTTGTGTGTTCTGTTCTGATAGGGGTTGGGGTGTAGCCCATATGGCGTATGTCGGCACTCTCCTAACCATGGGAGGTGACCCACCATGGTCTTGAATTTCATTTAGTGGAATTTGGAAAGCCATTTGAAATGTTGAACAAGAGGAGAAAGTACCAGAAGCATCAAGAAGTAAGAAGTAGACAAGTTAGAAGTTACCTTCTGTGTTTTTAGGCACTTGTTATACTCAACCCTTCCTGGCTTGGAAAGACTGCCCTGACTCCTCAACTGCCAGTTGTCTTGAAGAGTCCAAAGAGATGAAATGGAAAATTCCAGGAATAAAGAAACTGTCATTTTAAAGTACATACCAGTCTGATTAGTGTGCTGAAATCCTGTGTCATCTCACTCCATGCCACTGGAATGTGAATGAACCGTTTGTCCAGTGTTTCCGATCTCTATTCCCCTGATGATTATTTAGGAGGCATGCTAGCTGTCAAATCAGCAGCTTGAGTTAGTTATCCTAAGAACATACTGTTTAAAACATTTTCTATAGATGTTACTTTTGTGTGTGTGTGGGGGGGGAGCCATGGTTTGTCCAGGGTTTATTAACTATGATATGGATATAGCTTGTCTCCCAAAAGTTCATGTATTAGAAGAGCACTCACCTTTGTAGCAGTGTTGAAGTGATATAAGTTTTAAGAGGTAGGCCTGGGGAAGGCTAATCAGGTTTTAAGGCCTGTTGTCCTCAGAGGAGATTAATGGTGGCTTGCTGCATGTGAGTTGCTTCCTTAAGAGCATATTGTCTTAAAGTGACATGGCTGGGGCTGGAGTAATGCTTAGGGGTTAAGCACACTTGCTGCTCTTGCAGGATCTGGGTTCAGTTCCCAGAACCCACATGGTGGCTTACAGCTGTCTGTAACTCCAGTCTGAGGGGAACGGACTTCTTCTTCTGGCCTCCAAGAGCATAAGACACAAAAGGGGTGCATATCTATTCACGGAAGCAAAGCCCTCACACAGAATAATAAAATAAATAGAAAATCACATGCGTAGATCCTTGTCATATTGTAATGCAGTTGGGTGGGGTTGGGTGCTTGCTAGGATGCTGGCTGAGCTATGAACTAAATCTTCTTTGTAAAGTATCCAGCTTCAAGTATTTAGTTGTAACAACAGAAAACAGACTGGTATAAGTCGTTCAGGCATTCACTGGACATCTTAGAATATATCTAATGAAGACGAGGCTACTATAATGGGAATCTCAGTTTTTCTTCTACTTAATTAAAATAAGTTCCACTCCAAAAAGACTGCCAAGGAGAAGCTAAATCTTCATAGGAACAAAATAATTTTTTATAAAGAGATTGTTGAAAAAAGTCTCGATGGTTAAACTCCCATGAACTACTACTCCTCTCTTTGCCGGTGTTTGCTCAATAAATATTTTTGGGTCAAGTCTCTCTAATGTCACTTCAGTGATTTAAATAGGACTTTTATATATTCAGTTATAGAATCTTCGGAGACTCATATTTTAATATGTTTATTTCCATCAAGCAAGAGGTAAGAATAATACAAAAAGAATAAAGTTTGTGGAAATCAACCAAATTTCTAGGTTAGGAGAAAATTGGCAGAAGTCATTGATTTATCCCTATTCATTTTCTATCCGCTTGTATATCTAAGTGGGAAATATTTTTATAGTGCCTTTGGCGATTTTGTACTAATTCCAAAGAAAAGCCTCGTCGCCATGTAAAAACAAACAAAGCCCAGGCACATCCATCACCCTGTAGATGTGGGACTCTTCTTTAGAATTTCCCTTCAGAGTGAGATTAGGATCCTCACAAGAAAACCAGTTCCATGACTTCAGGGTCACACCTCATTTCTATGAAAAACAGCATTACTCAATGTGATTACCTCCCCTGCTCAGCAAGCCTGGCTCTGCACGCTTGCTTCCCTGAGCTCAGTCTTTCACAGGATGACAGTTCGCAGCCGATGGGCTAGTGGAGTGGCGTGGGAGCTCAGAAGGCTCCGAGGAAGGGGGATTAGTACATCAGAGCAGCCTTCCTGGGCTTCTGGATAACAAGCTAGATGCCAAAAAATGACCATGTAGGAAGACCAGCACACTAAAATGGGAAAATTTTGAAACACTCAGTGAAAGCAAAAAGTATTTACTCCTGAGTTCATGATTTGATTAATAGTTGTCGAAGAGATGTCTGAAAGCTGAGGGGTTAGAGTTTGGCCAGGCAAACTATGACCAGGAGCAGGGTGTACTCCTCTGTGATTCCTTCAAGGAATGTGTGTCTCTGTGTGTGTATGTGTGGTGTATGTGTGTACTCACATGCATATATGTGTGTGTGTATGTGTGTACACACATACGTGTGTGTGTGTGTGTGTGTGTGTGTGTGTGTGCCTATGCTTGCACTCGTGTGTGTAATTCAGTTGATTTGTGACCTGCCTTCAGCGTTTTTTGGCTCAATAGTGTGTCAAGGAAGGCTGACTGCCTAGGCAAGGCAGGGCATGCTACATGTGAGGTAGATTACTGTCACAGCACTTCCAAGGGAAAGGAAAAGGAATGGAGGGAATATGGCCTTTATTTCTATCAGGGGAAAAGACAGTCACACTACAGAGCCGCTTCCATAGAGACAATGCTGGTTTTTAAGTATAGTTAGATCTTAAGTCCGCCCTTCCCCCAAAGACACTCATGTGTCAGGACAACTCTGATGGTGGCTGCAGTTGGGAAAGCTTTTAATTCATCTTTTTTCCCCTAAGGACAGCCTATTTATTTTATATTAAAATTATAACAAATTATAGATCTCAAATATTAAGACTAGGATTGTTATCATGATTAAAACCATTTAGTAGGGATTTAAAATTTGGAGTTTTTAGCAGTTACCAGAAAGGGAGTTCTTGTCATTTGTGTATACTCTAATTTTAGATCTTGGAATTCAAAATACAGAATTAACAAGCAAGAAGGAAACTTTAGTTAGCCTTGAATTAGATATTACATTGAAACCAGGCAATTTTTAATGTTGAAATGTCAGCTTCGCCTTCAACCTTTAGCGGGTGGAGGGATTGCACCTAGTCCACGAGATAGCCGGTATGTATCTGAAAAGAGTGAAAACAAATATTTTCTCACAGTGTCTGGGAGGGAAATGATAGGTAAATATAGGCGAAAAGACAAAGTCACATATGCTAGAAGAAGGCCAGGCCTGACAGGTGACAAAGCTTGGTCATACTTCTTACGTGGGGACTGGCCTTCTCTCCTTGGTTCCCACTATCTTTGATTCAAGACTTGGGTGAGGTGGCACCAGTTGCCACAGGCAGGGAATTCCCAGTTCTCTTCATGCCTTGCCTGTTCTCAGTCAAACAAGAGGGAGACTGATTTGGAAACCTCCCCCCGCCGCCCTCTCTGAAGACTGCTTGGTCCTTCTGGCAGCTCTTGCCCATAGACTTCATCTCCTTTGTGTCTAGATGTTGACCGACACCTTGGCTACCACTGTCGTGATTCACGGGAGTGAACTTCCAGTGGTGTCATAGCTGCTGCTCTGTGGGACCGCCTGGACCCAACTGTCCTTGCTGCCTTAGGTTTGCTCTGCTGGGCTTGTGAACTGCTTGACAGACTTCCTGAAGCCAGACGCTATAGTTAAGAAATAGCTGATTTACAGGAGTCCTTTTTCTCTTGATGCATTTATTTTATACCTTAAGCTTTGATTTAATGACAAGATCTGCAGAGACTACAGTAGCTGGGGCAGCATGAGGCTAGTTTGCAAAGACTGGTAAGGAGGTTAGGGGCTTTCCTTATCACAGCAAGCCTTTCAGGAGACCAGGGCTGAATTTAGTATGCTGGGCCATCTCTTTATGTTTGTTGTTGGTGGTTTGACTGTCAGAGTGGTGTGAATGATTTAACGAGATGATCAGATATTTTATTATAAAAGTACAGCATTAGTCAGGCTTGGTGAGCTCCTGTAATTCCAGCACTGTGGAGGCTAGCCTGGGCTATGCAATATGAGTAGATCTCATAAAACAAGAAGAGTATAGCTTCTTTCATGGTATGCCTCCCACTGACTTTGTTGAGTCTTGCTTTTCTATTACTAATTGCATCCCAGAGCTTTTTAAAACAAAACAAAACAAAACAAAACAAAACAAACAAACAAAAAAAAAACACATGCTGTAGGTCTTTGGCAGTCTTGAAGACATGAATTAATTTTATAATGAAAGGCAAAGTAGAACTCAGATATGTAAGTCTCGTATTTCCTGTCCTCTGTCTCTTTGGGGGCAGATAAATCTCCTTTGTGCTGAGAACTCAGTTGTGGGAATCCTGAGCAGTGTATACTTTTCCTTTAACCTTTGACCCCTAAATTGGAAATTGTAAGTCTTCTAGGGTGCCATTATTGAAATTCAAAATGGAAGGGATGTTGATGAGATAGCTAGGTAGGTATGGAAGGGTGCTGGTCACCAACCCTGATGACCTGTGTTCAGAGAGCCTATTCTCATAAATTGTGCGCTCACTTCACTACATGAGCTGTGGTAGGGTTGTGTGCATGTGTGTGCACGAGTGTGTACGAACGAGAAACACACACACACATTCAAATGAGAAATGTAATGGCAACAAATTGAAGGGACGCTTCAGGGAAATTGTGGAACTGTTCTTTATAGTCTGAGAGCCAGGGTTTAGGCTGTGCAGGAGGGACATGTGCTGATATTGTTTGTAAAGGTTTCTAACAAGGACAATAAAGGACAATAAAGGTTTCTAACAAGATGAAACCTTTGAGGATGAAACCTGAAGCAGTTTCTGTAGCCTGAAATTACTTCTGAGTTGTTTGTCTTTATTACTTTTCAGGTGTTTGTTTACGTAGCTTGGGATTATAGAGAGATTCTTCATGTACAAACTAAGAGTTCATTATTTTGGTTGTGAGATGTTTTTAGTATTATATTCTTTAGGTCTGGGAACCAGGCAGTCATGGGACCGCAATGTTAGTGATATTAAAATGAAACTTGTGATCATAGAACATTTTTACCTGAAGAAAGATAACATGGCAAAGCCATAGCTTTAACTGTTAGTAGGAAAAAAACTAATCTGTCTTGGGTTTGTTTTCTATTAGGGCCTTTTCGTTTTTAACAATAGTTAGTGCTAGTCTAGCCCCTAAGCTTTCTGCCTTTCCCCAAAAATATCTTATTCAGCATTAAAATTCTTCCTGATGTTAAAGTGAAGTCATTAAAAATTGGTTACTTTGGGGCTGGAGAGATGTCTCTGCTCAGGAGCACTTCGTGCTCAAACATACTGGGGTTTCATTCCTAGCACCCTTGTTGTGGCTCACAGCCTACTGTAACTCCAGTTCCAAGGGATCCAGTGAACTCTTCTGGCCTCTACTAGGCACAAGGCATGTACATAGTACTCAGCAAAACAGCTATACACATAAAGTAGTTACAATTTAGAAGTAGGCTTATAAGTTAGCTTTTACCATATTAATCTCCTTCAGCAACAATCTCTTAAAAGTATTTTAAGCCCATAATTAAAAAGTGAGATTTGTAGTAAATAAAGACTAGTCAGTATACAGATAATAGTCGAAAGATCTGGAGAAAGGCAATTATCTAAGGTTTGGATACGTTTATCATCTTTTCAGTTGTTTTGCTTTTTGCCTCAGGATTATTGCAAATCTCCCTTCCTCTCTGTGATTGGGTCAGCCATAAACATCACATCAGGTTTTCTGTGATTGTGTGACATTCAGCCATGAATGTCACACTTTCTGTGATTGGTTCAGCCATGAACGTGACACTTGCTGTGATTGGGTCAGCCATGAACATCACACTTGCTCTGATTGGGCCAGCTGTGAATGTCACACTTTCACTGTTGTTAGGTGTTTTCTGTGCATTTCTTCTCAGCCTGCTATTATGATTCTTCTTGAATACTTTCATGCACTATGTTTGATCAAACCAAACCATAACCAAGAGAAAAATAAAATTCCTTCAGGCTTTAAAGCAAAACCGCAATGGTTATCATGTGCTGACGTCAGGAAACTTTTTGTACATTTCTGACCATTTAAGAAACACAACCCTTCCCACTTTTTCCAGTTTATTCCACTTTAATGAGGAAATCAAAACAGCATGTGATCTGTGGCTAGTTAACGTGCGCTAGGCAGGGTGGCTTTTTTTTTTTTTTGGATCATTAACTCTCTATTAAGAGAGAGTTCTCAGTAATAAGTCACAGCTTCCTTTCCCATTGGTCAGAAACTCAACACGTCAAATGGGAAGTATTATTTACAGTGGTACCGGCTGCAGTTTGGGGATGCTTTTTGATTTCAGCCGCGAAGTGGTAATTAGAATAACAAGTGTTGGAGCTTCAGTTGGTGAGCATTGTCTGGTGTTTCATACAATAAGCTGCTTCGTGGTCGTATGATAAGCACCCTAGGGGCCCCGTGGAGATCTATCTGCTCACACACCGAGCGCACCAATATGTATATGTCCAAAAGTCCATAAAAATACTACTTTAAACACTAGCCTCAGCAAGAGATGTGTCAGCCAAGCGTGTAAGAAGTCTTTGAAGTCACACGGGTTGGCATTGGATGATGAGTAAGTGTTTGTTGTGTCATGGATGCTAGAGAAGAGAACGAGCCGAAGGACAGGGACAAGGCAGTGTGGCTGCTGCTGGCTCTTATTGCTAGGTATTTACCACCACCACCACCACCATTACCATCATCACCATCATCACCATCACCACCATCACCACCATCACCACCATCACCACCACCACCACCACCACCATCACCATCACCATCACCACCATCACCATCATCACCATCATCACCACTACCACCATCACCACCACCTCTGTCACTACAACCATCACCATCACCGCCATCGTCGCTACCACCCACTCCCTATTGTGCCTTATTTGTATTTCAGAACTTAGTTCAAACCTCCTCATGTGGTCCGTGAAGAAGACTTAGGGTTTAGACATAAAGTCGTCCCAAAAGTCTCATTATGATCTACAGTTGGTGTATCTAATCATTGAGAGGCAATTATGAGGGCTCTGACTTACAATGGTTGAGTCCACCGAGTGAGGCATAATTTGATGGATGATATGGAGGTGATGGAGACTTTGAGAGGCAGGGCCTAGCTGTGGGAAGGAGGCCCCTTGGGGCATGTCCTTGGAAGCTGTTCCTTCTAGGCCCCTCAGTCTCTTCACTTAATGGCCACTATGAGGTGAGTGGGCCTTTGCCACACCCACTGTACCATGACGATCTGCCATGCCACAGGCTAAAAGCAGTGAAACCAGCTGGCCACAGACTGCAGCCTCTGAGACCAAGAACAAAAGTAGGTTGTCCCTCTTCTCCTTTGTCTCCTGTATTCTGTCCCAGTGTTGAGAATCTGGTTACAGAGACTGAGATTCCTAAGGATGCTGGAATCAGACCCTCCTCTGCTGTACTCTTGGACAAGTTTCTTTGTAATAAGTGAGATGTATAACAGCATCGTATGGTAGCAGCACTGTTGGTCTTTGTTGCTGGCTTAGTCGTTCATCTCCACACTATTCCTATGAGGCAGGAAATACTGTCTGTCTTCATTTCGCAGATGGAGGAAACTGATGTGCAGAAAGAAACAAGGAAATTGCTTAAGGGCACACAGCAAGATTGTGGCTGTACTGGGAGTTAACACTGGCACTTTGACTTCAGAAATGGTCGTCCCCACTGTAGATAGCCGTGCCACACCACTGTGTATTTAGTCGCAAAGCCTCATGGTATGGCTTTCAGCAGTGCTCAGCATGTAGTAGTTGCTCAGGTCTGAAAGGAATGCTGGTCATATCTTCCATCCCTTTAATTTGGCCTAGAGCTTTTTCTTCTTGTACATCGTTCTTGGTAGTGTTTGGTGCAGATTACACTCATTAAGTTCTAAGCATCTTGAAGGCAGAAACCACACATAGCACGGGTCCCCTAATAGTTGCTGAATGATTAAATGCACGAATTGCTTTGATCCTGTTACAGAAAACCAGCTCTCTGAAGTGGCTCATATCTAGGACTTCCAGGCATGCACTGCTGGGTTTGAAGCCTGCCCCTGTCACCCACTGCCTTTGTGTCGTGTGCACATTATTTATCTTCTACTTTCTTGTTTATTTAATGAGGATAATGTATTTGTTATAAAAAACCAAGGAGATAATTCCTATCAGTGACTCAACAGAATGTTTGTTGTGTAATGGGTCAGTAGTTTCAGTTATTTTTAATGAATTATTGCTAAAAGATAGGGACTCTGCCTCAGTTAGAGGTGGGGAGATCAAGATTGCTTTCTCATTGAGGAACTTAACATATCACAAGACAGAACTATCAGCAAACATGTTATGATTATGTACAGTAAGTCACAGTAGACAGAGTTTGGGTAAACTGCAGGAAAAGGAGAACAGCCAGCTCGTTGATAGGGCAGATAGGTAAGTTGGGTTTTGACAGATGAATAAAAGCCGTAAGACAGAGCAGGAGTAGGGTCCTCAAACGCCAGGAATGTGGACTTCATTGAATAGGGAATAGGAAGTCATCGAAAGTTCCTGAGTGGGAGGGTGACATCAACAGAACTGTCCTTTAGGGAGAGTAATCTGACAAAAATATGTAGGATGAGTTAGTGGGGAGAGAAGGAAGGAAATAAATATCACATAGACCTTTAGCAGAACCTCCTACACGGGATAGAAATCACTCTGCAGCAGCCCGCACAGATGGTCATCCAGCTGATGCCTGAACCGCCCAGCAATGGGAAGTTCACTAACCCGTTAGGAGGCTCCCGCTTAGCCATCTCTCTACTTCCCTCCTAACGCCATGAATCCATCATTTAAATGTTTCCTGTGTGCCCCTTACCCGGCTAGGTACTGGGCATGTAAAGCTGCATCTCATAGTCTTGCCTTTGAGAAGCTCATAATCCAGCAGTCCTTTTGTTTGTTGTTTGTTTTTGTCTGTTACTGAGTAGTCCTGAGGGCTAGGAATTGTTTCTTTTTGAACGTGATCCTGAATCTTCTCTCCTTGAGCCTCTGTCCCATTTCCCCCTCATTGTGTGCCCTCACCTCAGTGTGTGCATCTTTCTTTCATGTTCACAAACTTGTGTCAGGGAACTTTCTCTCTTCTCTGTGGGGAACCAGCTCTTTTACGAGAGCCTCATAAAGCAGATTTGTAAAGTTTGAGAAGTTCCAGAGCTGAGTGAGGCTTTGAAGTCACTGAGAACCTGTATCTCGGCCCTCATCACTCTAAGGTAAGATTTGAGTCACAGATGA
Source organism: Rhabdomys pumilio (assembly GCA_030674055.1). Taxonomy (NCBI): domain Eukaryota; kingdom Metazoa; phylum Chordata; class Mammalia; order Rodentia; family Muridae; genus Rhabdomys; species Rhabdomys pumilio. Next base: position 49,515,572 of record JANHMN010000009.1, on the reverse strand, counting down.
GTTGTGACTTGCCTAAGATCATATAGCTGCCAAGTGACTAAACTAGGTCAAGAACTCGGGCTTTCCAGTGTCCAGACTTGCAAGGCTCTTAAGTTGTCTGTCTTGTAACCCCTCCCAGATGCTCCACACATTTTTAATATCTCTCAAAAGTCTGAGAGCAGAAGCTGAGTGTCTTGATGGAGTTGTGTTCTGATCTGGATGGAAGACCGAGTTGGAGTCATGAAGGCCTTTAGTGGAAGGCTCCAGCATCATGACAACCTCATGCCTGTATATTCTCATTCAGTCTCTCAGTGGACCCTGTGGGTGGGTTTGTTGGGCTAGTGTCTAGAAGGCAAAACTGGACCTCATAGGAATGACATGCTTTCTAACCCTCGGCTGCTGAGCTAGTGTATGGATGTGCGTGCTGGAAAGCACTGATTTCAATGTCAGTTTCATCTTTCCAGAATTTCTGACAGATCCTTTGTTTCTTGAATGGGGCAGCTGCTCCCCAGCATGTCCATGCCCTAGCTCTGTGGCCAAGGGTTAGAAAGCACTTCATTCCTATGAGGTTCAGTTTTGCCTTCTTGAGGGGGACCGGTTCTCTTGGCTGTGTCTTATGGCTCCTTGGTGAGTGAATGGGGGAGGGGGACAAGCAGCATTCTTAGGAATCAGTCAGGATGTGAACTAGGCCATTGAGCGCATGTGGAACCACTTGAAAAGCAGCAAGTGCACACTAATGCTAATTCTTCCTTCTACAATAAGGATGAGGCTTGTCTTGCCTGTGAGTTCCTGCCTGATGTCTGTCCTGCGTTTTCACTTTTCTAGGCTTTGCATGCTGTGAGGAGAGCCTCCCCTACACACGCACAAGCACACACACACACACACACACATTTTGTTACTAGCCTATAAGGGCAAGGCCAGAGGCCACGTTTGAAAAACAACTCGTATTTTCTGGATTAGAATGAGCTTTTCTTGTCAGCACATGTACTGGCAAGCATGCTTACGTGCTCACGTGGAAGCCCGTATCACAGCCCGGTGAATGTTTTCTTTGCCCAGATGTGCCCCCAGCCCAAGAGTTCCTTGAGAGCACAGGCCAGAAGAGGGGTTCAGTTTTACAAACCCCTCCTTTGCCTGATCCTGTAAGAGGTCAAAGTATGCTTCAGTTGCGTCTGGTGTTGAATGTCCCTCCCAGATTTATGTCCTGGGCAGCTTTGCTGCTTTTCCTCTGGCGTCTTCCCCATCAAGATAAAGATCTTGGGAAGGACAGGGACCAAGGGCAGAGCCAAGGAAAAATGTGGCCCCGAGGAGTTTCCTCTATGTTATCATCGGAGCATGAATGAACTTGGTTGCTGCTCTGTGACTGTCAGCCCTCAGACCTGAATGTGATTCGTGTCTGTCCATTTTGACTGAAACTGCCAGGATTGCTGCAGGGGTTCTCCTAACTGGGGGCTTCTATCCCTTATCTCCCAGTCTCCCAGTTTGTTCTGCACACCTAGCCAAAATGACCCCTCTCGGAGCCTGAATGATCTTATTGCTCCCCTGTTGCTGTCCCTTCAGTTCCAGGCCCCATTGCTCTTGGAGCAGGCATCATCCAGTACCCCACCACACACCTCTCAGGCTTGGCCTTCTCCTTAGCCTGCCTTGTGGATATGGTATGCTTTGTTCCCATCTCTGAGGCCTTCTTTTCACCACTGAACCTGACAAGCTTTCTTCTTCTGGGACTGTCTTGTGCTAGCTTTAATTTTCTAACCCTGTCTTGATTCTTGACTTTAGTGCTATTTGGTTAGGGAAGTCTTCCCCAATGGCTTTTCCCACAGCTTCCAACATTATTCTTTCTTAACACTAATGTCATCTGTATGCTTCTTTATTCATTTCATCCCTGACTATACTTTTCTGTTGCTGTGATACACACCACCCAGGACCATTGAAAGAAGACAATTTACTTTGGATTACAGTTCTAAAGGGCTAGATGGGCAGGTGAACTGGAAACTGCCTGGTCATGTTTCAGACACACAACGGAAGCTGTGTAAGCTAACTGGAAATGGAGCAAGCTAAGGATTCTCAAAGCCCATTCCTAGTGATGTACGTCTTCCCTGTTCTAAAGATTCCACAACTTCCTTACACATTAGCATCAACTGGGGACCACATGTTCAAACACATGAGCTGGATGGGGGACATTTCTCATTCAAAGAACAACACTCTCCTCAGCTCCAAGTTCTCTGAGGAGAGTCCAGGACCTTGTCTGTTTCCTAGCAAGACCTACTGTGTGCTCCTCACACAGTGGGCATGTCTCAGTTCCACCATTCAGGTGGCACTGAGGTCTGAGTACCTACCTATTGACTTGGGTTCTTCACACAGAAAAAGAAACCACTAGGGGTATAACCTTTAGCCCAGTGAGTAAATGGCCCTCTGGGAGTAGAGATGTTGGCTGAGGAATTCAGAGGACTGGCATTGGTGTGTCAAGAAGGTTCTGTCTGGACTGAGTTCAGCTCTTAACTTGCCATTTAATGCTCCAGGTGTCAAGACTCTTGACACCCCAAGTGGACCAGACTTTTCCTGCTCACTAACAGCTCTGTCAGAAACAGAGTATACATGTTAACTTGACACAATATTCTTAGTGAGACCCTGTTAGTGCCTTGTGATTATAAAAATCTGTGCTAAAGTTCTGTTTTGGCTTTGATGGAAACTTGGCCACTGCTTTAGTTTTCTGAATCTATCTCCATTTGGAAACGAGGGAGGGGGGAAGAGAGGGAGGGAGGGGGGAAGAGAGGGAGGGAGGGAGGGAGGGAGAGAGAGAGTAGAAAGCTGACCTGTCAACTTGTGTTTGCAGCTGCTTTTTGAACTCTGTGTTTCCCCAAATGTTCCCACCGAGGTTCCGAGGGCGGGTTCTCCTCATCTGTTCTCTATGACCTCCCACCCACTTATGATATTTCTTTATTTCTTGTTATTTTCCCTTGTTCTTTTCACTAGCAAGCCCAGGGAGGGAGGTATTTTAGGGTAGAAACCAGAGTGACAAACCCGTAGGCCTAGTGATCTCTTCAGCTCGGTGGTGGTAGGCAAGCCTTCTCTCCCATCATTTGATAATATAGTTGACACGAATGGGCTATCTCAGTGCAGCTTGTTGCCCCAGGCAACCCCACTTCCTGCTATCACAACCTTCCAGCTCCAGAATACAGGCCGAGCAACTCTTCTGCTTCAGTTTGGGGCTTTTATCGAGTCCCTTTTCCATCTTCCCTGTCCCTGTCGATGGGAAAGGTTGGCTTGTTGCCTTTCTTCTCCTTTAGTCTTCCTACCCTTTTCTCCTGGCTTTAGCTTACTCTGGGAGTGGCCATTCTAACTTTGTATGAACTTGGGTCAGACCTGGAAATGGCTTTGTGCCCCTCACTCAAAGCTCACTGACTTAACTAAAAGTACATTGGGGTACCCAAATTTAAATTCTGCCCCAGCTATCTGGTTTTGGGTAGGATCCTTCACCTGCCTGAGTTCCCACTCACTTTCCTTATCTATAAAATGAGAATGATACTAGATCCCACTTCTGCAGATGCTTCGAAGTGTCCGTAGCCCAGAGGTCAGTAATTCCGTGGTGGTGAGCAGCCTTCCAACGTTAGCCGCTTCAAAGGTTTGTCGCTTCAAATTTCAACCCTGCAGAAATCCCCGAGCAGACTTACATAGACTCATAACCATGTGTAGGGGACTGTGACTGAGACCTTCCAGGTCACCAGATTTGCTACATGAAGAACAGGACTGCAGTGGGCAGCTTCAGAGGAGAGCATGGAAACCAGGGCCCAGAAGGAGAGATTCTCTTTCCGAGTAGGTGCAAGAGGTGGTTTACATGATCAGAGGCGCTGCAGACGGGGAGGGGAAGTACTTTGCTTGGACAAGACTGACTGCATCTCATCAGTGTCAGAGTTAATGAAGTGTACACACCCATTTAACCACAGGAGCCCTTGAGTTGTGTTCGTATTTTCCAGGCATCCATGTGAGGATTTATTTATATTTATTTTTGTTGCTTCAAGACAGGGTCTCATGGAGCTCACACTAGTCTTAATTTCCTATGTAGCCAGGGCTGGTCCTTGGCTCCTTGTTCTGTTTTCTGTGTGCAGCTTCTTCTGATATCTTTGAATCTGGAGGTAATTGTTCCTTCCTAAGGACATAGATGTTTCTGTTGGTTCCTGAAAGACCTATGGTTTACTGGCCTGTGCCTCTTGGGGATAGAATAGGGAGACAGAAAGGAAATAGCAGGATTGAACAGAGTACAGTGTGAGATCTGTTTTGCTGGATCCAGATTCAGGGAGTGACGAGAGTTCTGTTTCTTATTAGGATGTCCGATGCAGAGGACTCGGTTATGGCGAAGGACCATACAGGGCTGTGATCACTGCACCCATGGGCGTACCAATTCTAGACGTTTTTCTCATCTGGTTCACTCCATATTCAGACTCAGTGACTCCAGACAACATAGTCACTCTCAGGTGTTCACCATATCCTAAACACCCATTGAGTGCCCAGTACTTGGCTCACATAGATGAATTTGATGCCCACTGAATCTGGAGACACTCACAGTTCATTTCTCTATTTAAAGCCCACCCATAAAAATGGCCTCTAAGTTGCTAGTGGTGGGAGAGTAAAGAGAATCTGGAACCACGGAGCCTCCTAGCATCTGGCTCCTGTGAAGTTAAGTGTGCCCTTCACATCCGTGCTGACTGTGGTCGTAGGAAAGTTCTTTGCATTTGCAAATGACAGATTTTTTTTCCCTTTAAAAAAAAAAAAGAATCTATGAAGGTTTCCAATTCTAAAATTCCGTGATTGTATGGTTCTAAATTAATTTAGGAAAGTAGGCAGACAGTTTTGAATGTGTTTCCATGGACACTGTGGGTGTTGGTTGAGGTGCCTGCTTAGTCACATTTATTGCCATCTGTCGTCAAAGAATTGCTGGATTTTGGTCTGAGGGCAACTCAAGACACAGACAGGGATCTGCTGTCCTAACATTCAGCTGCAACGTTAGAATGTTCTAGCAGCTTAGCATCACCATCAGGCAGTGTTAAGCTTGCCAGCCAATGTACAGTGTATATGTAGCTTTTACTTACACTAGTTAGAAAATAATTTTTAGTGTAGCTTGATCCAGTGTGAGCTGCTTTAGGATAAACTTATATTAGACATTATTTACTATTAATGCAGTCATTATTCAAATTAATTGAAGGTAATTTGCCTGTGTGTGTGTGTGGGTGGTGGTGCATGTGCCAAATTTGACAACCCTGGGCAGCATCAATTTATAATCTGTGACCTCGTGAATGTCTTGGCATGAGTGACACTATTATATAGCAGTGTTTTTCATATAATAAACATTTTAGTGACTTCTAGTGGATTCCCCCACTATAAGCCCTGACTCAGATATGAGGAGTTGCTCGTGGTAATTCAAGCATGATAGATCTTATTATTTGTAGGAATTTGATGTCTCTTTTTCTCTCATTGCTAATGAAGTGATAATCCTTTCATTAAAATGACCACAAATATAGTGTATATCTTAATTATCAGTTACTTATGGTTTTGAAAAGCAGGTTTTTTTAAAAAAAAATTATGTGGTGACACTTGAGTTTATGAAGTAATTTATGAATGCTTCTTAGCTTTGTTTTTCTTATCTGATAAAACGGCTCTGGAATTTATAGGGGTCAGGACCTGCTAACTGAACTACATCCAGCCCAGCATCTGCCTCCCAAACTGTTCTGCAGGTCATCTTTGGTTCTTATTGGCTTTGGAATATTTATAGCTATGCCCATTCATCATTTCTTCTTCTAAGATCTGGTGCCTGTGTGAGGAAAGGGGAAAATCACAGCCTCATGTCTTAGCACCGTGTATAGGCTTTTGATGATTTAAGGTGTGCACTGAAATCCTACATGGAAAACGTGAGAAGTTTGCCAAATCCGTGCAGTAATTAGGAGCTCCCTGCTTTTGCTTTTGCTGTGTTTGGTGGTAGAAACAAGAGGCTTGAGTGCAGATTTGATGCTTTCACTATTGTACTTGATAGGGGCTAGGAATCTTTTTTTTTTTTAAGCCGTCATGTAGTCACAGAACTTTGGCAGTGACATTCAGGATCAGTGCTTTCTAAGGCAGACCACAAAGTACATGCTTTTCTCCCATCCAGTCCGAAGGGTGAAGAGTCACAGGTAGCGTTGTTTTCCTATTTCTTCTGGACCTCTACTGAGATCACTGGTCCTGATGGCTCTTCCCTGGTGGCAGGGGTAGAGTGTAGTCTTTTTGCATGATGGCCACTGCACTGGTCCTGCTGTATGAAGTCGAGCAGACCCCTGAGGGGGGAATGAGGATGATTATAGGAAAGAAAGAAAAGATTCGGAGGCGAAGGTTAGAAATCAGGAGGGCTGTCCCGTTGTGACAGTTTCAGGCTTAATTTTCTTAGGCTTTATATACCTTACACCATCATGAGAAACATCACTTTGACTCTGCCTGACTCCGCCTGATGGGCAGGCTTTCACAGAAGCAGACAAAATGGCTCCCGACAGGCCACTTGTGGCCTTGAGTCATTCACTCTGTAAACATCTGTTGAACACTTCCCAGTGGCAGACGCTGACCTCTGGGTTAGAAATACTATTGAGAACAACACAGAAGATCCTTGGTTTCATGGGAGACCAGTCTCAAAAGTGAATGGCAGCCATAGAAAAGAGCCATTTTCAAACAAACATTTCAGATACTGGTAAGTGTTGTCAAGCCAGCGACTAGGGCGGTAAAATCATCTGGCTCCGCTGCTCTGGATATGCTTTACAAGGTCCTTTTAAGTCAGATGTTCTGTGCTGAGACCCGACAGGTAGGAAAAGCCAGCTGTGTGAAGCTGGCTACCCGGAGCCTCTTCTGCCCATTGTGGAACAGAGGAGGCCGGATTGGGGGGCAGGAGGGGCGCGTTGACAGTGGGATCCACTTGGATGCTGTTGTTGTTGTTGTTGTTGTGTGTGAATCTCACTGTGGGAGGGATCTCAATAACCTCTCTTCCCCATTACACACAACCACACACATGCATGTCACCAGTTATTGATTTCAGGATGTAAACATTGTCCCGTAAGCATAAAAAGGGATTTGGTATTTTAATCAAGCCTACCTAAAGGGAACACAGAAAACGGACCTGAAGTATGAAACCGAGGCTCTTGTTCCAGTAATTTACACAAGAGCAGTAAATAAGGAACTCTTTGTCTGACAGGAGGTTTCTCCTACACCTTCCCTTGGCCTGCTTGACCTCTCATCTGGACTCTATGTTTGGCTTCTGTTACTTGAGACCTTTTCTCCTGATGCCATACCCTGAGTGTAGTCAGTGAGCAGCAGCAGGTAAAGTGGACAGGAGACATGGAGGCATAAGGCGACCCGTGTGCTTGGTTGGTGGGGCCAGTGTAAAGTTACATGTAAATCTACAGCACAAACATCCATTTATGAACTTGCCCCGGTGATCAAAAAAGGCAGGGTTAGCGAGAAGGTTTAACCAGCCAAGGTACTTGCCACAAAGCTTAACGACCTGAGCTTTGATCCCTGGAACCCACATGATAGAAGGAGAGAACTACCTCCCTCAAACCTCCGATTGAAGGATTATATATGCACACACACCATAAATAAACAACCATATTTTAAAAATTAAACTCAAATAAAAAGAGGAGGTTAGAGTTCTCATCCTTAGTAGCTTTTAGGAGCTGACTTGTCCCTCTCAGTTAGTGTGACATAGGACTTTCCACGCTCTGTACTGCGTGGCCTTCAGGGGGCCACACGGAGAAGACAGCTTTGTTTTCCAGTTGTGTTAGGAATTCAGGAGCTGGAAGCAGTCTCCGGCCTTCTGTAATCAGCCAGGGAAGAAGCCCTTACCTTTTTTCTGCATGTGATCCAGCTTTCACCTCAGAGCACACAGAGAAAGCAGTCCTCACAGCAAGACATACTAAGTGGACAGAATTGCTCCAGGTCAGGTGTGGATTGGCCTCCAGAACTTGGGTACAAATTTCAGAGAGTGACATGGCAGTACACCTCTTGGTGACCTTCTCGTTGGAAGCTCTGCTGATGAGACAAAACCCCTTTATTCGATTGTGCTCTCCTATAGGGTAGGGACTGTATTTGGTCTCTTCTTGAATACCGATGTGCTATTTAAAAAAATAGATACATTACAACAATTCACTTACAAAGAGAGTTATTTTGGCTCCGAGTCTGGGAAATTTCAGTCCATTGTTGATGATCACCGTTGCTTTGAGACTTGAGGTAAGTAAGCAGTACTAAATGGTAAGCACACTGGTAAACAACTCATTCACCTCATGACTCATGTGAGAGACAGAGTTAGGAGCTGTTTCTTTAAAGATACCCCAGACACCTTAAAGCCTTCCCCTCGATCCTACCTCCTAAAGTATCCATCCCCTTCCTATAGTGCCAATAAAGCTGGGATTAGCCCTTTGCAGTGTGGGTGTTTGAGAAGGCATTCCAGACCCAAACTATAGTACCTTAGTCCCTTGCAAAGTTTTGAGAACCCCAAGAATATGGTCACCTTAAATGCAACTGTGATCTCCACTGACAGAAGAGGACAACAAGCTTCGTCATTGGGTTGCAGTCATGACACAGCATTACGAACTTTGTTTTTCTGGCCTTGGCTTGTTTGCTCACATCAGTCTGGTTTGAATCCTGGCTCTCACACAGGTTGACTGTTTGATCTGGAGCAGCGTCATGGTGGTGCTGTTCGAGATGGTTGTGGAGCTGCGGGAGACAGGGCCTAGCTTACGGATTGAGTTCATTAGAGGCAGGCCATAAACCCTGTAGCCTAGCCTCACTTCTGGGCCCGTTCTCTGCTTTCTGATCTGTAAACTGTTTCATGCTCCTGTTGCCATGGGCTGACCTGTTCCTACACCCATGCCTCCCCAATCATGACAAACCCCTTCTTCCCTTAAGTTGTTCCCACCAGACAGGGTCACAGCAGTGAGAAAAATAACCAGTGCAAACAGGTTTACCTCATCTGTGGAGGCCCTGGTCCATATGTCTATACAAATGAGGATGATAGAGTTGTGTGTGATGGGACCAGATCTTACTCCAGGGCTGCCCTGATTCTGAAGCATTGTTTTACCTATCACCCCACCCCCTTAAGTTGTTCCCACCAGACAGGGTCACAGCAGCGCGAAAAAGAACCAGTGCCTTTTTAAGCATTTCCTTCTTTCGTTTCCT
>JANHMN010000009.1:49467413-49506007 GCA_030674055.1 Rhabdomys pumilio | reverse complement strand
CCTCCCCTCCCCTCCCCTCTCCCAAACTTGCCTGCCTGCCTGCCTTCCTCCCTCTGTCCCTCCCTCCTTCCTTTCCTTCCTTCCTTCTTGACTTCTTTCTTTTAAACCTACTTTTTGTATTACACACAAGAAGCCAGGATTAATTTCTGTGATTTAGTTAAAATAGAAACTGTCTAATAAGATTTGTAAAGTACTTGAGACCAATCCAACAGTTCATGAATGACAGGTCATTCAGCATTTGTTAATGGGACATCATCTTAAGAGTTACAAGGATAATTAAGGTTATGATCCAAAGAAAAGTAGCGCAAAAATAGAATCTGATGATTCCTTAAGGGTTTTTCTTTTTCTTTTTCTTTTTCTTTTTTTTGTATTTGATCTAGGAGGCGAGGTGGGGGAGGAAATTAAGATTGTTTATTTGTTTATTTGGTAGTCAGTTGATTTCTCCAGATACCTTGACTTGAGGACTCACATTAGACAAATTTTCTGATTCTGCTCCTCCTGTTCTGGTGGCCCCAAGTCTTATGAAGGTGCAGAACACTAAGATAGATTTTAGAATGATTGGGGTGTGGGGGAGAATAATAGAAAATGATTTTTGCTTTCTCCACAGTAGATACTGATGGCTTTGGGAAGCTTGCCTCAAGATCAACAGCATTAGAAAACATGTTCATTTAGTTTTTTGTTTGTGTGTTTAGTTAAAGAATTTGTTTACATATTTTCCTTGTAACTCAGGGATTCTCTAAGTTTCTTTGAAAGAAACTTACTAAGAAGTTAAACTTTCTTTAGTATAACAATGCACTTAGTAAATTTGGAAAAGTATTGTCAACACTTGCAAGGCTACAAAGTGAAACTATGAAATTGTGTGTGTGTGTGTGTGTGTGTGTGTGTGTGTGTGTGTGTGTGTAGTGGGGGTTATGAAATGTGTGTGTTATTTAAAGGTAATGTTAAGTTATACATTCAACAATTATAGGAAACATTACTAAGAAACTGAGAGTCAAACATTACACTGCCCAGGGAAGCTCCAAAAACAGGAAGGTAAACACTTTAGGTAAAAACAGAACAGCTTTAGGAAGTCCCTGAAACTGACCAGATTCACTTAGCCCCTCACTGCCAGAGTAAGCTATAAAAGCTGCAAAGACAACACAAGCTAAACAGAAGAAGCAGAAGACCTAGCTCAGATTCTCAGTGACTTACTGGAGGTAAAGCAGTTGCTTGAAAAGGTAAATTCCAACCTGTTGAGTGGCTAGCGGGCTGTGCTGGACGCTTCAAGTTTCCCAATTTGTGAGATGTCACCTATGCTTGGGTGGGACTTGGTGAGTCATTTCTGCTCCTGTAAGTAACCCTTCACTCATATTCCTGCCAGTAACCCTAGGAAAACTCATTGCTTTACCACGCAGGACCCTACTCATATGTGTACTTTGTGTGGGATCCCTATCTGGGGTGATATTTGTGTTGTATTTCTCCAGGAAAAGTTTTGTCATATAACAGAAACCTCAGGTTTTTTGTTTCTTGTTTGCTGAAAGAGACTAACCAGATTCCAACTTCTCTAAAATGTTGGAGTCCTAGAGTGGCTTTGCATTTTCGTTAGAGTTCTGATGCCGAAGACTAGGAGAGGTGTCTCCTTATGTTTGAGCCAAATGGTCCTGTCTCCTGCTCTCTGTTGAACTCGGCCTCCTCAGGAGCTGGAGTCTCACTTGCTTCCCTTGGAGTGGCACGGAGGGGAGAGGCACCTTCTTCTGCTGGCAGTCTTCCTCTTTGGGTTAGTGGAAATTTCCATCCTAGGGGTTCAACAGACACTCACCCCAGTACAGCTTCCTCTTCATTTTTGTCATAGCATTATTTTTAGACAGTTACCATGTTTCTCCCGATTTGACTATGCTCTAATTATTCCTTCTCTTTTGCCATTAATTAATTGCCACAGCTCTTTCTTAAAGCTTTCCTATATTGAGAGATATGATGTGTGTGTGTGTGTGTGTGTGTGTGTGTGTGTGTGTGTGTGTGTATTTCTTTTTAGGAAATGGTGGGGGGACATCTGTTTTGTTTGGAAATCAGGTATCAGACCTGCCTTAACTGTAGGTGCTTGTTTCCAGGCTTAGCCTTTCTTAGCATAACATAATTAGAATTTGTTCCCTGGGCTGTTTATTCTTTTATTTATGCTGAACCTAAAAGGACATTACTATTTTTAGATCCAATTTCAAATGAGAAGGCAGGAGCAGTGCTACTTGGTTCTAACAGTTCTGAGTGATGGTGTGCATTAAAGCTAAGCACATGACCTTCCTTAAATCCCATACTGAAGCCATGGGTAGTAGGTTGTGTGTTTTCTGTTATATCAGTGATTGGGCAGAGCTAGCAGTTTAACCACCGTGGAATGAATATGTGCTTCTGATCTTCCTGGATACTTACGAGTGTATCTAAAGCTGCTGCAAACTGCTTTAAAGATAATCTAAAATTTGTCATTATTTTAGAAGCTTGTCAGAGAGTTGGGCCATACTTAAAGTAAAACATTAGTTTGGTTTCGTAGTATTTCATGTACAGTAGGCATGGCCATTAACAGGGCTTGGTGTTCATTCACTGGTCATATGTAAGATAACAATGACTGTCACAGCTCAGCCTTTGGATTCTGTTCAGATATGGTGTGATCAGTAAATAGAAGATGCTGATAATGAAATGGACCTTGGACTCTCGGCTCCCATGTCACTTGATTCAAGTCCTAACTTTCTCCTTACTCTTGGATGAGCTTGCAAGTTACTCAGATTTAGGATAGTTGTTTGCAAAGTGGCAACAGTAGACCCTTGGGTGACAGTGGTCCTACTAAAAGGAAAATATTTGTGAATTGTTTAGGCACATAAGAAACATTAAAATGACAGCTGCTTCTGTCATTATATGTTATACAGTAATAAACTGTAAGTTAGGTGAGGCCACACAGTGCAAGTTCTGAGTCTGTAAGCAGCAGAACCTCCATTAAATCCCTTTGTGTCTCTTTAAATGTATTTGAATCATAAAGATATATAAAAAAGAATTATAATAAACTTTATGAGCAATGTAACATATGAAAATATAGAGCATTAACCAGTTTTCATCAATGCTGCTGACCCAACCCTTTGGCTGGCAGACTTCTAGGGCAGGGCTGCTCTAGGCAGGGAGAACTCCTGAGGAACTTTACTTACACTGGCCATTAGTTTCCCTATGGCACTTACCAGTTTGGCTCCAATCCCCTGTTTCCAGTGATTGACGTATACTTTCTGGGTCAAGGCTTGGATTAGATCCTTAAATACTCTGAGGATCTGAACTCATTTGATTGTCAAGATTAAAGTCTTCTAGAGTTGATATTCTTTGGAACATCTTTTTCTTTTCTGTTTTAAATTAATTTTAAGTTAGGATACAAAGTCATCTGTTTCATTATGGCTTTTAAATATGTATATGCCATTACACTTTGTATCCTCTACACTGCCCTCCTCCTCCCTTCTTGCTGGTCCCCCATCCCACCAGCTTTCATGTCACACGTCAGGTGATTCTTATCTTTATCTTCTTGGATGTATTCTGTGATGAAAAAGTTTTCTGTGTGTGAAAAAAGGAAGCTATAAATGAAAAAATTATAATTCCAGATGTGATTGTTATGAGTGAGTCAGAATTTGGTGTTTGACCGTCAGTATTTTAAATAATTAAACATCATGTGATGTGATGTTTTAATTTGAAAAGAATTGGCTTCAGTCTCCCCGGCTGATTTTCATGAGGCTTTGTAATTTGAAGTTGGTAATAGTCTGGGCTTTGAGTGTGAACCAAAGGTGAACCAAGTGAATGGAGAATGCCTCTGAGCCTTTTCCTGGAGCTCCCCTGCACCCAGGCACTTCCCTAACACTTAGGTGCAGAGTCGTTATATCATTTATTTAACACTTCTATTCTTACTGCAGTCTGTTTTTATTTCTGTAGGCGGTGTGCCTTGCACACACAGCTCTGGATGAGACTAGTATGTGTGAGACAGGGTCTTGTTCCTTAGCTGCCTCACGGTTTGGGGCCTGGGATGACAAGAAGCGCTCTGAGGTGTTTCACAGCTTGAAGTTTGTGCACCACTGGGTCCTGGATTTTATATTCCACTGCGGGGGTAAGGGGAGTCTATAAATACTGTGACAACTTTCCCTTCTACCTGAAGTCTCCACGCCCTGTGGCAATCTACTTTCACGAGCTTGTGGTTGGTGCCAAAGCCTACAATGTAAATTTTCTTTGTAAATACTATACCTGAAAGCAGTATTGTGTGTGCGCTCTTCCTTTTGCAGCTTTTTCTGATCTCGTGGTCTCTCTCAGTAGCCCAGACTGGCCTCAAACTCAGTATCCTCCTGCCTCAGCCTCCCAAGTGTTGAGATACTCTCCCTACCACCACATAGGGCTGTTCAGCATATGGGAGAATTCAAGTTCTTTTCCTGTAATTAGACTTATTAGATTTATTTCTTCGGGTGTTACATCCCTTTCTCCCAAAGCTGTCCTGATCATCTCTAAGGGACAGTAGTGAAGTCTTAGAACTTTGTCATCCTATCAGTGCTGTTTGTCTTGCTGGCCTTTGAAGAGCATCTGAAGAGACGGAAGGGCAACTGTAGGTTCCTGCTGATGTCGAGACTCTGAAACAAATCACTGGGCCAAGATAGCTCAGCAAAGTCAGAAAGATACTGATTCCAGGAGCTCTGGAGCCTGATGTCCAGCCTGAGCAGGGAGTGAGATGCCCTGTCCTCACTGGGGTCTGCACAAGGACAGCATTTTCCATAGTGACAGGAATCACAGCATGACTTTCTAGAATAAGCAGATATTAAAGTTCTTTCAATGAAAGATTACTTTTTCCAAGGAGTGCAGACTCCTAACACGCTTTTCATATGAAAGTGTTAGCTCTAACTTACAGTTCTTCCTTCCCAATGCTAGCATTCTGTCTAAACTCCACCCCCACAGTTACCTGGCAACAGCCAGGTATACTCCTCCCCACAGTTACCTGGCAACAGCCAGGTAGGCCTGGCCCACTATAAAAGGGGCTACTTGGCCCCTCCTCTCTTTCTTGCACTCTTGCCTTCTTGCACTCATGCTTCTCCCTTCTGCCCCTCTTCTCTCTTCCTCCCTCCCTCCCTCCCTCCCTCCCTCCCTCCCTCCCTCCCTCCCTCCCTCTCTCTCTGCCTCTACTACCCTCTTAACTACCCTCCCCATGTCCTGAATAAACTCTGTTTTATACTATACTGTCGTGTGGCTGATCCCTCAAGGGGAAGGGTTGCCTCGGCATGGACCCACTAAGACATCCCCTTCCTCCATACCTTACCACATACCCATAGAACATATTCTATATCTCTTTATCTTTCTATAAACACATCTCCCGTGATGCCAGTTTACATAGAGATCCAGGCTTTGTGATCCGAGTCTTAGCAAAGGAAGCTCTTTGGTCCTTTCTCTCACTTCCACCCCCAGACTTATCCTCACCACGGCTCCAGTCCGTTATTCTTCAGTGCAGTGGGCTCCAGGACATCCTGCTTACTAGCTGGGAGACTCCGGAGGAAGTCATACTAAATTCTAATCTAGTTCTTTTTAATCTGAAGATGAACATGCAGTATCTATGCATGTGCACATGTGCAAAACATGTGCAGGTCACTTGATTGTCATGAGGAGAATGAGTGAAATGCTTTATGCTGTCACTCAGGGAACACTGAATGCTCACAAGGAAGGGGGTAGCCGAGTGGAGGCAGACAAGGAGGGTAAAAAGAAGAGTCTCCAAGCAGAGGAAACCGGATCCGATCGTACCTGTTGAGTTCTCAGCGTGGAAACACTTAGAATGATTCAGCATTGGTTCCAGGGTCACGTGAACTGAGATTTATGGCTGAGATAGACAGGATGCAAATGAGAAAACAGCAAGCTGTGTTGGGTTACTACTTTCATGAGGTGTGGGGAAAAGCTTCCAGCAAAGGAAATGTTTGAGCCAGGCCTGTCAGATGACAAAACTTCCTGTAGACGATCATCTGTCGCCTTTACTTTTGTTCTCAGCAGTGGTTGCCTGTGTGCAGTCTCTGCACTGGCATCACTTGCTGGCTTTTGACTTAGCATCCGTTCTAACAAAAGTCACACTACAGGTACAGTGCATTGAGAACAGACTTGTTCTCAAATGTCACTATCTGGATGGACACTTTTGTGATGAAAAGTCTGTTTACTTTTCTGGGTCAGTTTTACCTTAGGCTACTGCTCTATACATCAAAACTCGCCTTGTTTTAGACATGGTATTTATTTCTAATGACAGGGTAATTCTAGTACATGAGGACATTCAGTGCTTTGGAACACATTGGGTATGAATGTTGAAGATAAATTTATTCTTTAGGGGTATGTATACACAAGAGAAAGGTTAAAGGCGATGAGGTAGCTTTTCAGAAGAGAGACAGTCTGTGCGTTGAGGGTGTTCCCGTGGAGAAAAGTGTCATGTGGGCGGATGGTGAGGTCAGTGTCATTCAACCTTGAGTCATTATTTTATCTTACATTAATAGTTAACACCAATACTGTGTCATTGGATAAATATTTTTCTTTCAAGATAAAGAATTGTGGTTGATGGACTCTGTCTACAAGCTAATGATAATTATCTCTTGAGTTGACATGGTAGAGAATTCTCTTCCATGAGTTTTCTTGGACGAGAGCACAGAAATTTCTCATTTTGACAGTTTTAATGGCAGACTTTTAAAACTCAGGACTTCCCATTGAAGTAAACACAAAATGAAAGGCTGCAATATGTTGTTGTTTGTTGTCACCGTGTGTGTGTGTGGGGGGGTGGTGGTGGGTGTTGGAGACTATGGCACAGTATGTTGTTGTTGCCCTGTGTGTGTGTGTGTGTGTGTGTGTGTGTGTGTGTGTGTGTGTGTGTATGTGTGTGTGTGGTGGGTATTGGAGACTATGGCACAGAGTGCATCTGGAAGTTGGAGAACAAAGTGTTACTTCTTGCTTGTTGAGGTAGGGTTTGTTGTGGTTCAGTGCCGCTTACCTGAGAGCTTTCAGGTTGTCCCTTTTAAATGGTTGTTTTTCCTATGAGAGATAAATAAGGTATATCAGTGCTCTCTCTCTCTCTCTCTCTCTCTCTCTCTCTCTCTCTCTGTCTCTCTTTCTCTGTCTCTCTTTCTCTGTCTCTCTCTGTCTCTCTCTGTGTCTCTGTCTCTGTCTCTCTCTCTTTCCCCGTGTGTGTGTGTGTGTGTGTGTGTGTTGGTCAGAAACAGTCTCTTGTGTCATGCCTTAGAGGTCATCTACTTTGTTTTTGGAGATAGGATTTGCCATTTTCTTGAGGCTTCCCAATTCAGCTAGATGGACTGGCCAGTGACCTCTAGGCTCTTCCTCCCCAGAGCTGGGATTACAAGTTTGTGCTGCCACAGGCAATTCTTTTCTTTCTCCTCTTCTCTCCTCCCTTCCCCTCTCCTCCCTTCCCCTCCTTTACTCATCCCCTCCTCTCCTCCTCCTTCCCTCCCCATTTCTTTCCCCTTCTGTCCCCCTCCTCCTTTCTTTCCCTTTTTGTCTCCCTCTATCTCCCTCTTCCCCTCTCTGTTCTGTTCCCTCTCTCCCATCCCCTCCCCTCCCCTCCCCTCCCC
Source organism: Rhabdomys pumilio (assembly GCA_030674055.1). Taxonomy (NCBI): domain Eukaryota; kingdom Metazoa; phylum Chordata; class Mammalia; order Rodentia; family Muridae; genus Rhabdomys; species Rhabdomys pumilio. Next base: position 49,498,427 of record JANHMN010000009.1, on the reverse strand, counting down.
TTCCCTCCCCTCCTCTTTCCCCTTCCCTTCTCCTTCTTTTACTAAGAAGGAGAAGATCTTGAGATCTTCATCCTTGCATAGCAGTCACTTACTACTGTACTGGTTGACTTAACTGCCTCTCCCATCCACTCCAGATGGATAATTGAAAAAAAATCCTCCTTTTATATATCTTAATAGAACTCAACCGTCTTTACAATATGTTTGCCAAAATACTGAACCTGAATCTATCTGGTCAGAATTCTAGAGCCAAGTGACAACATACAGAATATGAAGAAATCGAGCTGGCATGTTAGAGGATACTTTGTAGTTGTAAACAAAACATCAAAACTTAACAGGTCAAATGACAGCAACAAAACCAGCCCACACAGAGGAAACTTACAGCTTGAAAGAGATTAAGGGGGCCTGTTATAAAGGAGAGACTGGGTGCTGATTTCAACAAATGGAAAACAGTAGGAGGGAATTGAGGGCTGATGGTTAAAGTTTAAAGGGTGAGCAGGGTCTATCATGGGGTGGTTATGCTTTTTTTTTTTAAGTGGTCCTTCCAAAGACAGATTCTAATATGTAATAATGAGATCACAGGGGCTGGGCTGATGATTTGAAGTTAGATGTGGGTCCAAGGGGCTGTGGTTTACTGTTTTCTCTATTCTGAATATTTATTTAAAGTCTCCAAAAGTGCATATTAAAAACAGCAGCAAATCAAAACCTGACTTTAAATGCTCCGGCTTCCTCTGTTCTTCCCAGGATCCCGTCCATGCGCTGTCTAGAAAGGGCGGTCTGCAGCCACAGTCCAGGTTTACTTCTATGTTATCGATACAGCATTTGATACAGCATTTTCTTCTGTTGCTTTTTTTTTTTTTTAAAGATGCAGTTTTACTTTGAGTATGAGTTTTACTCGAATGCATATTTGCATACCACATGTATGTCTGCTGCCTGTAAAGACTGGAAAATGCATAGGGTCTTTTGGAACTTGAGTTAGAGACAGTTGTGAGCAGCCATGAGGATGCTGGGTCCTCTGCAAGAGCAGCAAGTACTCTCAACCAATGAGCCACCTCTCCAGTCTGCTCCCCATTTCTTTCTTCCTTCCTTCCTTCCTTTCTTTCTTTCTTTCTTTCTTTCTTTCTTTCTTTCTTTCTTTCTCTTTTTTGTTTTTCAAGACAGGGTTTCTCTGTGTAGCCCTGGCTGTCCAGGAACTCACTCTATAGACCAGGCTGGCCTCAAACTCAGAAATCCACCTGCCTCTGCCTCTCAAGTGCTGGGATTAAAGGCGTGCGCCAACACTGCTCCCCATTTCTTAACTGCAGTTCCCTTAAGTTTTTTCTTTATTCTGGAATTCATAATTAGTTCATAAATGAACTCAAAAGAATAATTAATTCCTCTGAGATGTATTGCCTTGCATATGCAAATTTATTTCATTTTATTATTTTATTTTTTTAAGAATCCATGCTTTTGACTTTCATCTAACCAGCTCAGGGGCACATAATGTAAGCACACTGTGGACTGCCTCACATCATCCTCAGTTATTATGGCATGCTTGACTCTTCTTCTCTGGTCTGCTGCAGACTTTCATCAGCCTTTGCAATAACTCTGGACATCTTTTGTCTACTACTGTCTTCCTTGTCTGCATTAACACCTCAGAAATTATGTTTGGGTGATTTCTGCTCAGGCCATGCAACCCTCTGAACTAGCCTGCCTGTCCGCCTGCTTGCCCGCCCGCCCGCCTGCCGTCCTGCCTTCCACTAACGTCTCTATGTCTGTTGTCCCTCTTCTTACTCGGTGCACTGTCCTAGTTCAAACTTTCGGTGTCCCTCACTTGCTGAGCATCTCTCTTAGGGTCTCAGGAAAGCTCTTCGTTAGCCAGCTCCTGTCTTTATAGCAGTCTCATTTCTTTAATTATTTATTTTCTTATTAATACGGTATTTATCTGTCTCTTCTCTATCAAACCCTGAGCTGAGCACGGTCCCCAGATTTCCTGGGGAGGTACAGGAAAAGGAAAACACAGGGCAGAAGAGACATGAAAGAACTATGGGAGGTGGAAGTGGTGAAGAGGATGAGAAAAGCCACCATTAGGCAAAAGAGCTCCCATGGCCTCTGAAAGGGTAAACCCAGAATCACATAGGAGAAGAGTTGTTGCTTCAGAGAAGGGTTCTTGTCATAGCCAGTGATGAGACTCCCAGAACAGTCCCAGTCCCTGCCCCAGAGCCGCCTCCCTAACTGTAGCAGCCCCACCTCCAATGAACTTGGCAGCTGTGTCGATGTGTCAATGTCCCTTGAAGTGGTGCTGGTTTGGAAGCTGTAGCTAGGGATAACTGAGGTCAGAGGTCATCAGACTGCCAAGCTGCTGAGGCTCTCATCTGTTGGCATCTGTGGTCGCCTCAACTTCACTGCAGACGGTGGATGACTCAGCAGCTGAGAGGTCTCCTGGTAGAGACGAACTTGGAGCAGGCATACATTTTCAGGGGTGAGGAGCCAAGGCCGGAGAGCTGCTACCAGGGTAGAGAATACAGAGAGGGCAGTAGTCTTATTTCTAAGGATTCCTCTTCAGACTTATCTGGAGCATGACAAGTCAGATGCCCCACCCTCCTTTTCCTCACACACTGCCCTGCCAGGTTGTCAATGTGGAAAGTGCCTCTTTATCCTTCCAGTTTTACAGGAAGGCCCTGCTGGGCCCCTCAGGTACTATCATTTACAAACATTGCCACCCAGGACTGTTGTGGGTTCTAATCATGTGTTCCCAGGGCTGGGCGCTCATCTGTGAAGATTCTTGTAGCATCTTTGAGGATGCCGAGCTGTGGCTTGGGAAGACTCTGGAGCTGCTGAGTACAAGTTGGCCTGAGTTCTCAGGGACTTGCTATGGATGGACCTCACTTCCGGCTTTGCCTGGAGATGGTAACAGGGAGACCACATGGCCCCTTTTCTTTTGGCTTTCATTCCCTCAAGAGGGGAGAGATGTGAGGCCTGGGCTGGAGGAGAGGTGAAAAGAGCATTTAAAGATATTTTTCTTCAGTGGCCTGAGTGTTTTCCCTTCTAAGTCCCCCCTTTTTTCTCCTGCTTTTTTTAGTGACTCCTATAAAATACAGCGGTAATCTCTTCCTAATCTTTGTTTAAATATATCTTTTTGAAATCAATAAGGTGATAAATTATTATTTTAATTTCACTATGTAATACTTTTAACAATACGAAGCATTTAACTGGATTAATTTTAATTAATTACTATATTGTGTGCCTATGAATTTGTCCATGTGTGTGTAGGACAGATGGCAACTCTGTAAAGTCAGTTGCTCCTTTTACCTTTACACAGGTTCTGGACTTAAACTCGGATCATCAGACTTGCACGGTGTGCCATCAACTGACTGGCAGAGTTGATATCCATGAACCACTGAGCTTTCTCGTGATAGTAGACCCATTTTCCCAGAAAATAATAATTAAAAATCTTCTGAGAACAGTTTACATCAGAGAAGGCTTTCCTAGTTATTTCAGCATTATGTATATAATAATACCAATCATAATTAAGGTCCCCATGTCTTATATGTTTATAAGCCGAGGATTAGCAGCTGTGAGCTCATGTTTAATTGTGTGACTGTGTATCTACGTAGCTTTCTTTCAGTGCCTAGCAACTTCTTCACACCAAGAGGATGGGCATGCTAACCCTTAATAGTTTTGAAAAGGGGAACAGAATGCTTGTACTAACTTGGTTTTAGAAATCAAAGAGTTCTCCTAACTGGTGTGCAGGGCATGGGTACAGAGCATGGAATTAAAGGAAACTGGGTCTACAGCATGTTATAGCTCAAGGATTGTGAGCCTTGAAGACAGCATGGTTGGGTCCTGAGTGCATGCCTGGTACAGCTGTGGGTCACTTCACTGAAGAGTGTTTTCAAAGGGTTTGTCATCTGAGCTTCAATTCAAGAAGTCCCATTTTACTGAACTTACTGGAGCTGGTGACATGCATATTATGGGAGGTGTGGGCTTTGCTAGAGCCAGCCAGGCCCAGTGGCCCTCCAAGCTGGCTTCTACCTGCTGCCATTCCCAGGACTCTTCTGGTCCCATTGCAGCTTTCGAGGTGAGTAACCATAGGTAGTGGAATAAGGGCTCAGTGCAGATGGTAGAACATATGCTATCTGCCCAATAGACATGTGTTTAAATGGATGCTCGCAGTATCTTAATACAGAGAACAGGAAGTCTGTGAGCTTTATGGTGGTAAAGTTTGGCATACCACAAAGGTATGTGCACACACCTCTCCCCAGCCCCCACACCCCCAGCATATACACAGAAAGGGAGGGGAGAGAATACTTCTAGTTCTTTTGCTGTAACTTTTATCTATTTTGCTTTGTCCACAGCAGCATTAAACTTAATGAAATTTGATATTCATGAAAGGTTTTTAGAAAGGTCAGGATAGATCAGAACCAATTTTTTTCCAGCTAATGAGTTATTTTAATCTTTATAACCAGCACTCACATTGGGTGCTCGCAGCTGCCTGTAACTACAGCCCATAGCATCCAGCACTCTCTTCTGGCCTCTGCAGGCACCTGCATACACAGAAGCACACACATAATTGAAAAAAAATAAAAAAAAATGTTAAGAAATATATGTTACTGCGTTCACTTTTTCTTGGTACTGTGTTATATAAGGGCATTGTTATACAAGTGCATATACATTAAGTATAATTTTAAACTTTTTTAAATTCAGTTTTGAATATTGGTTTAGTCTCAACCCGTCTGTCAACATTTAGTTAATGTTTTGTGGTTCTGATGAATGAGAGAAGAAAAGAAAGGTTGTATCTGGACTTTTGGCTACTTTGTGGGTTCTTTTTTCCTTCACCCTTTTAACCCCTTAAGGTAGGAGGAAAATGGGGCAACAATATCTTTAGACTACTTCCTGCTGCGGACCAGGAGCATTGAGTTCCTCGGTGCAAGTTTGACCTTCGCTGTCAGGATATCTGATTTCTTCTTCTCTATGCATTCCTTGACAAACCATAGCCATCAGTGACCAACACGATCCAACTACCAACTGGCCAATCAGCCTCTTTTCTCAGGGCTCTGGCATCTCTGAAAAGTCCCCAAAATTCCAAACATCACACACTCACAGAAACTATCTGCAGCTGGCAAAACCACACCCCTGCAAGAGCATGAGGCAAATCTAGTCACCTGCTATGAAGCAACCCCATATCTCCACATCTAGGATTAAGATGAAAACATATTTCTCACAATACTTATGGGTTTCTTAAAGAGACCAAAATTCTCACTATAAAAGGGAGGTTTCTCTAGAGGTCTAGGAAGCACAGCTGCAAAGCGTGCGGGCAAACAAAAATGTGTTGGGTCTGGTGGCACATGCCGGGAATCTGGGAGGATCGTGAGTTCAAAGCCAGCTTCAGCTCCGCAGTGAGGCCCTGTCTGAAAAAAAAATTATTATTATTTAAAGCTCGTTGTGTAATTTCCTCCCAGTGAGTATTTGGCACATGGAAGGCCTCTTTCCTGCAAGTTCACAGAGAGGGCAGGAGCGAAAGCTAGGCATTAGAGACTCAAGCTTCCCGAGCTTATAAACTGGACGAGCAATTGCTTCACTGACTGATTACATCCTTTGTAAATTGTTTTGGTTTTAGAGATAAATGTTAACGTTAGTTTGTTGTCTGACACAGCCGTGCTAATGACTCCCTGAATGATCTCTCATTACCCCTTCAAGGCACATGTTTTGTGATGTTGAAATCGCAAAGGCCAGATACTTAGTGAATTTCTCCCTTGGTGACATGGAATTCTTCTTGAGTCCCTAGACAGCTGCCTGTGTGGTAGGGCAGCATTCTTGAGGAATATTCTTTATAGAAAGTTTTGGATCTTATTATTGACAAGGTAGAAGGTTAGCAGACAGTAGAACCACGTAAGAAGGAAGGATGGTATGTCATTGCCACGTCTCCTAGGAAGGACTTAACTGTGTTTACTGTTTTGTTTTGAAAGCTTCTCAGGCTGTAGTTCAGGCTGGCATCAAATTCAAAGCAGTCACCTGAGGACTGAGATCAAAGACCAGACCTGGAGACGCAGGGATCCACCCTGCATCCTAAGTAGGATCATCACTGGGGATACACTGACCTCTCATTGGTGAGGTCACCGATAAAGAGGCTCTAGGTCTGTTGTGTTGATAACAAACCATAGACTTAGGAATTGCTCTAGAAATGACCTCTGAGTTTTCTGTTTGTGACAAGGTCATATGACATTTACCTCATGCAATAGCGGTGTGACCCCACCATTGACAAGAGAGGCATCTTGACCACCACATTCACTGGTTTCACTGTGTTCCTTTATGATTGACATCTCAAACAAGCTTTGGTTGATCTTTTTAAATCAATAAATACCACACAAGAAGTTCTGTGAGTCTCTTTGTTTACAATGCCACACAGAATTGGTGAAATTGTATTCTCCAGGGCAGGAGCAAATTACATGTGGTGTCTTCCTTGTTCATTCCCTGCCTTGGCCCTCTTGGAGCGCTGTCTTTCTGTGACCCAGTGTACTCTTCCTGGAAACTGCTTGCTTGATGGGGGATTTTTAAGGCCTTTAAAAAAATGTAGTAGCTTTGCCCCCACTCCACTGTTTGTACCTTAAAAGCTTTCATTGGCCTCCGGTGAAAGTCACTTAGAAGGAAGCGTGAAGCCTTTTGCTGAGAGGACAGCTGTCTCCCAGAAGATATTGATTGCTTTTATTCAGCTGTTTCCATCTTAAACAGTGAACTAACATACTGGGAGCCGTGGTATACTTCTAGAAGGATTGCTTGGTTGGAGAGTCACACGATGAAATGTTTCTAAGGGATTGAGAGGCCATTGTTTTGGGGAGAATGAATGAGCATTGTGTTCTAGCCAAGCTGTGTCTGTGGACCAGAGCCCCTTTCCGTCTGCAGGTTCCATACAGTCTACGCTTCAGCTTGCATGGGGTACCCCAAGCACTTGTGGTGTTGCCTTGGGTACAGGGGTAGTAGAAAGGGCTGCTTCTGACAGCCTGCTTTTGTTCTGTAATTCTTTGTTGGCCATTGATGCAATTTTAGTTTGGCGTATTGTATAGTCTACAGTGTAGTAACACATTTAAAAATCTAGAAACATCTTTCTTAGGAAACTGATGCTTCACTTTCCAGAAGAAACCAATTTAGGGTTCCAGTGTTCTGTTGCTTCAGCCCGATGAATGGTCTGATTTTAAGTCTCTGTCTCTCTATGTCTCTATGTCTCTATGTCTCTCTGTCTCTGTCTCTCTCTCTCTCTCTCTCTCTCTCTCTCTCTCTCTCTCTCTCTCTCCCCTAAGACTCAGCTTCCTTAGATGCTGGTTTTTACGTTCTGAAGAAATCTCTACTAGAACTAACTTTTTTTTAATGATTTATTTATTGCTCATTTATTTAGATTAGGTTATTTTCTTTTATTATGATGTTTGGTCTGGTCTTGAAGAAATAGCTGGTTTTCTATATGGAACCTCTGAGACAAGGGGGCAGCAAGGGCCACATACTTCCGCCTTTGTCCACCTCAGTTACAGTTCATCTTTGTTTGCCGAGGATGAGCTTTTGAGTTACGACTTGAAAGACAGGCCCAGAGAAGACTGATGGCAGTGCGTCTTTGGAAAGATTGATTGAGCTGTGCTCCTAAACTTAAAAACAAAGACATTTTGCAGATGGGAATTTAACCTGTATAGTGTGGGATCCTACAGATTTTGGGGTGCATTTATCTACCCTCAGAGACAGACAGACAAACAGACAGACAGACAGACAGACAGACACACACACACACACACACACACAGAGAGAGAGAGAGAGAGAGAGAGAGAGAGAGAGAGAGAGAGAGAGAGAACTCCATTTCTTTTCGAGAGACAGTACGGAGTTTGACGTGTTTGAAGGTTAGCCCTGCTAGTTGCTGAAGCTGAGAATCTCAGTGACTAACGGATGGGAATGGCTCAGATGCTCCACTTTTACCTACTTCACTATGCTGTGGTTGGGACAAATAGGTACTTTATTTTGTAAAGTAATCTGTTGTCAGGATGGCTATAAGTAGAATCAGTAATTACAGCACGGTTTCTTAGCTGCAAGTTTAACGGTGTGTCCCACAGCATCAGGATAACAGCAGCCGGCAGCATAACCCATGAGCCACAAGCTTATGGAAGAGGCAGGGTCCGTTACCAGGAACCTGGAACTGCGATTTGATTTCCCTGAATTTCTTAGAAGACGTTGGTCCTGAGCAAGTGCAGTACTAGTCTCAGACACCTGCATTCTTCGGAGGAAATGACGAACAGTACACACTTTCTCTTACATAAAGAATCTTAAATAAATTATGCCCTTGTTTCAAAACAGTCTAGATTTTGAAAGTGGGAATTAAAGTTTAATGGGGTGTGGTGGGTCGTGGGTATCTAATAATAGATTTCTTCTGACACCCGCAGTTTGAGTTTCTCCAAGTTCCTGTTGCTAAAGTTGCTGAAGGTATCTGTAGTTTTGTCTCCAGCTTTATGACCTGGCATGTGTTTAGGTCACCTGGGCCCCTTCCAGACTTTTGGTGGCATTGCTGTGTTGTACTGGGTTAGATAAGAGATGTGGACCTGATGTTGGGTGATGGCGTTGGTGTGGTGGGGAGATGTCTTTCAGGTTACTTTTCTTTTGAAGAGATTGGCCTTCTGTAGAGATCTCTTACCCCTTTATTCATCAGGATCATATCTGTTTAGAGAGATTAAATACTGTGAGCCTAACCAGAATTAAGCTGTGTTACAGACACAGTAGTGTTCCACTGCTATTTATCCTCAGCACAGTCAAGTTCTCAGACCCTGGCTCTACCAGAAGTTTGGAAAGAGCCTGAGATGTCTGATTCGCCACTCGCTGGGTGAGCTGTCTAGCAACTGAGCTTATAAATAAACCAAGTCCCAGCAGCGCTTCTGCGCCTTCAATGTGCACATGAGGTTTTTAGCAGTCAGGTTCTGAGTCCTGGGTAAGGCCCTGCATCTGTGTTCCTGAAATAATCCCGCTCGGTCTTGTCAGTCCCCAGATCACACCTTGAAAAACAGACATAGGAAGTATGTGATACAGTGGTGCTTCTTATACCCTGCACCTGGAATCAGTGTATCTTTTGGGCAATAATTTCCCCCTTGGGGACAGCAGTGAATGTACTGTCACACATGACTACCTTTCAAAGTAATTGCTGATGTTAAGATTTACTAAATAGCTACTGAATTTCTGTGTTTTGGCTTCCCTTCCTATTCCCGGCATCTGCAATACCTACACATAGCAGGCCGTGAATGAGTATCTGCTGAGAGAGATTATGAATGAATGACCATGTTGTGCTGTGACTAGGGATCTTAGGGGTGCTGTCCACTTTTGGGTATTTGTTTGTTTTTGGGTTTTGAGACAGGATTTCTCTGTGTAGCCCTGGGTCCTGGAACCCTCCCTGTAGACTAGGCTGACTTTGAACCCAAAGAGCCTCTGCCTCTGCCTCTGCCTCCCAAGTGCTGGGGATTAAAGGTGTGTGCCACCACCGCCTGGCCACTTTTGGCTTTCAGTATCACATTTTGAGTAGTAGTCTCTGGGATCAGACACACCAAGAAGCTATCAGTTTTTCTGGGAGTAGAGATGAGCATTACATGAGGTGAGACGCCGTTCTTGTCTGTGTAAGATGTCAGTGTTGACACCTGGTCTCCTTTCAAAGCCTGCTGCTTGCATTTACTTTCTGATTCACCAGGATAGCTTATCAGACTTACAGCCAGTAGGCTGAAGACCGTATGATTTAATTTTGAGGTATAGAAACCTGATCCTTGGGAACGTTCTGTTTTTCTTCTGTTCTTTTATGATACCCCAGGCTCTCATTCCTCTAAAGGAGCAAAGGTGGTGGCCCATACTCAAGATTTGAAGTTTTCAATGCTAAAATTCTCCATATTCCATCTCAGACTTGAGGGTTGCAGGCAGTCTGACGTCTGTGAATACACTATTATGATATCCTGGTGTGGTGTTTGTCAACTCAACACGATTTAGAGTCATTTGAGAAGAAGAACTCTCAATTGAGAAAATGCCCCCCTAAGACTGGCCGATAGGCATGTCTGTCAAGCATTTTCTTGATTAAGGATTGATGTGGGAGGGCTTAGCCCACTGTGTGTGATACCAGCACTGAGCAGGTGATCTTGAGTCTTACATGAGGAACAACCAGTAAGCAGCAGTATTCTTCCATGGTTTTTACTTCCTGCCTTGGGTTCCTGCTCTCACTTCCCTCAGTGATAAACTGTTACTTGGAAATAGAAGAGGAGATAAACCTTTTTGTCCTCAAGTTGCTTTTGCTCATGGTGTTTTATCACAGCAGTAAAAAGTACCTAAGACACGTGGGCTTGGAGCTCCGCCTGTGTACTGCCTCTGTACTCCACTCAGCCCTGGTGGACTCTTGCATATGCTTGTGGCTCTCCCGGGCTGCTTCTATGGGCATTGTGCCAGTTACTGTCATGCTTGCACCCACCTCTCTTTCCTCCATCTGACTGGCTATGGGTTTTAACACAGATAAAGATACAATGAGCTTGCATCAGTTTTGAATGTCCTTAGACACCTTTCTGGGAGTAATGCTTAGTATAAAGTTCACTAAGGCAGTAATAGCCCTTTTTATCATTGAAGGGTGTGTGCACTTCCTCATAGAGAAGCACTTGGCACTTTTTTTTTTAAATGATCATTACCCCCTGAAAAAGGTCTACTAAGTTCTTGGTAATGCACTTTTGCTTTGCATATTTTGCCTCAGATCCCCAGAAGGATCCAACAAGGTAAATGCTCTTATACCTATTTTGTGGGAGAGGAAAGAGACTTAAAGAGATTAATTCTTTTTAGGTTCTGCCCATTGTCCAGTTTGTCTGTCTGTGGGTGAGGAGTGAGTGTCCCATGCTAAAAGCAGGGCTGTGTGAATGGGCCCTGCAAACCACAGCACAGATCGCTGAGCGTGGAGGGGAAATGATTGGTTTCTCATGTAAGGGTTGTTCCTGAGGTGTGTATGTACTGCTTTGTTCAGCTTGGGGTGTGGCGGGAGGCTACTGGACGTCAAACCCTGGGTCTCCTGGATGTTTGGTGAGTGTGGCACGGCTGAGCAACATTTCTGCAGCAGTGCTTTTCTCCGGAAGTTCAACTAGGAGCTAAGAGGGGTTCGGTCACAATCCCGTTGTGGGTTGTTTGACTATGCTGGATCCCCTTGGAAAAAAACAGATTAGAGGAGCCTACTCTGAAGAAGTCAGCGTGTATAATTAAAGATGTAGACAATGAAAACTGCGTCTTATGCCTGTCCCACGTGCACTAAAATAAACGGATTGCAGTTGAGTTTGCTGTAATCTGAAGCAACTCCACAATTCAACTTAACGTCTTCATTCACTTACACCAAGTCTGACTTTTACAACAGTCTGGCTTGCCGCCAGTTATCACAAGAGATTTGGAAATTTTCTCATAACAAAAGTTAATTTTAATTCATTGCTCAATATATGCCATAAAAGGAACTTAAGAGACTCAAAGTAATTCAGTGTCTGAGCAGTAAAATTTGTGTCAGGAAAGCAAACAGTGGTGAGAGATGGTGAGCCGAAACCGTAAGAAATTAATGCTCGCACAAAGGCTCTCAAGTTGAAATGACTGGAAGTCAGAGTGGTATTTATGTCGTCACTGCATTTCTGTATTGTAGAGGTAATTTTCCTTGAGGAAAGTTTGGGTTCTTAAAAAGCAACCTGGGAATAGTTTTCATGCTGAAGTATTATTTGACTGCTTTCAGTGTATCACACGAGCCTGTTTGTCTGTCTCTGCTTCAGTGTGTCAGTATTTCAGTCCCAGTCTGGGCAGCAGTGACTACCGGACTTCACCAGAGTGCCGAATGCCCATATCAGCTTCCATTACCCTCACTGCCTGAATCAACACGGTGTGCAGAGCAGCCTAGTTACTGAACAGCAAGAATTCCAGGGAAGGGGTTCATAACTCTCTCAAAAATAACTGTATTTCTCTAATTATGTCTTTTTTCCCCCTTCTGGAGAAGTAGGAAGCTAAGTCAGATTCTTTATTTAAAAAAAAAACCTGTATGGGACTCAGGTCCTTGTTAGTACAAAGCAGTCGCCATGCCACCAAGCTCTCCTTCCAGTCCCCAAACTCTGCAGGCTGTTCAGGCTTGCTTACATGCTTTTAGAGCAAATACTGTCAAGTATTAAATTTGTACTCGTAAGGAACTGGCACTGGTGGTAAAGTGCCTAATTTGGCCTCACAGAACATTGAAACAGCATGTGGCTTTCTTCTTTATTTCTCTGTGAATGAATGACTCCCTGAATTTCTCATAAAAGAGATTTTATTGGTGTTCCTTGTGCAGTGCATTGGCTTAAGATACCAAAGCTGCCCCAGGATCGTTAGAGCCTGTCTCTGTGTATCCACATCGTCTATGTTTTTAGCCTTATCTGTTACTCAGGAAGCATGCTCTGGACACTTGCACCTCAGTCACAGTACAAGGAACTGTGAGGGAGAGAGCTTAGTGTCCTTGGCTGAAGGGACAGATGCTTAAGAAAGTAGTGGGAATGGTTGAAAAGGGGCTGTGGATACACTCTGTGAGGGACTGTGGATACCCTATGAGGGGCTGTGAATACACCCTGTGAGGGTCTGTGGATACACTTAGTGAAAGACTTTGAATACTTGGGAAGGGTGGAGATAACTGAGGCTTTCTATGAACCAGATGCTTTGAACTAAGCATAAGAGGTTGAAGTGAGCACCTTACGGTGTTTTATAATTATAATCCCACCACACTGAAGACAGGGGTAGGAGAATTGCCGTGAGTTTGAGAGAAGCTTGGGGTATAGTGAGTTCTAGGTCAGCTGTGCTAAACTGAGATCTGGTATCAAAAAGTACAATCAATAGAAAAAAGACAACCTGGCAGGAAAACAGAACATCCCCAAAGACTCTGTATCCATTCGCTTCTGTTTCATTATTTCTCTCAGCTCTTTCTCTGGCTGTTCCCAGTTTTCTCTGCTTCCCACAACTCCTCGACACATGGTTAGTTTTTCTCCCCTTTGCTCTCCAGCTTGTTTGTGTTCCAGACTTTTCCTACTAGAACCCTCCACATGGCCCTATCTAGACCTGGGGCTGCAAAGCCAACAAGTGCCCTGGGAGAAAACAGCTCTGCTAGGGATAGAGACCGTTATCGTCTCTCTATAGATACTTAGTCACAGATTTAATTCAAGATTGTCTTGCATGTGGTGATCAGAACAGTTAAGTAAGTAGAGATGAGTGAGAGGAAGGGGTTCACTCAGTGAGCCCCAGGTACCAGCATGTACCTTGAGAAACCCCTGCAGTCGCTATGGTTATGGTTCATGTGTGACTAGTGACATCACCAGTATCATGCAGCTTCAGAGGACATTTAATGGAGATGGAGTCTGGCTGAGACTGGGGATGTCCCTCAGTGGTAGAGAGCATGCTTAACATGTGTAAATCCCTGCACTCCTGTCTTAGCTAGACTTTCTACTGCAGTGATAAAAACACCATGACCAGGAGCAATTGGGGAGGAAAGGGTTTATTTCAACTTAAAAACTCTCAGACCATGTTCCACTACTTGGGGAAGTCTGGGCAGAAATGTAAGAGCAGGAACCCCAAGGCAGGAACTGAAACCGAGACCGAAGCCACTGGGCACTGTTTACTAGCTTGCTCCTTACGGCTTGCTCAGGCCGCTTTCTTATAGCACCCAGGGCCATCATCCCAGGGTGGCAGAGCCTACAGTGAGCTAGGCCCACCCCCACCAATCATTAATCTAGAAACCGCACTACAGACTTGCCTAGAGGCTGTCTAGTGGGTTTGTTTTCTCAGTTGAGGTTCCGGCTTCCCAGGTACATCTAGGTTTGTCCTAAGTTGACATCATACTGACTAGGACACTTCTATTGCCAGTGCTTTTCCCAAAATAAGATATAAAGAAAGAAATTTACTTACATGTGTACTAATAGGAGAAACTAAGGTCAAAGATGTTATAAATATTACTGACTGTTATCTAATACTCTTTAAAACACACACACACACACACACACACACACACACACACACTCTAGCAGAGATCAAATTAAGGTAACTACTCCTTCTTGAAAGTATGCATCTCCCTCATTTAGCCTGGACACCTAGGTCTGGGTCAGCTTTACTGGCATCTAGAACCATCTGTTATTTGTCCTCTAAGTTGCCTGAATGAGCCCAGCAGACTGGCTGGGTGCTGGTATGAAAGGCACCATGCATGGTGAGGTATTGCATAAACTTAAGTTGAATTTGTAAGTGTGGCTCTGAATTTTGTAGCTGCTCATCACCATGTGACATTGAGGACAGACTGATGCCTTTCCTTGTCCCCAGCTGTGGTGTGATCACGTGCTGTCACTGGGCATCACTGCTGGGGACAGTCTGGTATCCACACTTCACTTCATGCTGCGACCTGGAGCATCCATGTCATTCAGTCCATTGTTAGTACCTCAGGTTAGGTCCTGAGAGAGATTACTAAGCTAGACAGGCTCTGAACTGGCCTGCTTTATGAGTGGTCCATCTCTTCTTATGCCAGTGGGCAAGGGTTCCCCTGTGCCTTAGATAACATACCATCCTCCTGACAGAGTTGTGCGTGTGGCCAGCTTCTAATGATGGAGTTGATGGGAAGGAAGGTACCACAAAACCGAATGTGAGATTTTGAGCCTTAAAGTGATTCACATCCTCAGTATCTGATCTCAGATACTTTGCGAAGTTTCAGCCTCCATTTCCAAGGCAGAGGTTTTTAACTTTTCCTCACTCCTGAACCTTTTTACTAAGAAATTCTGACATGATGTTATAGGTTTATACACTAGGCATTCATTAGGCATTCATTAGGTGTTTACTGACAACAGATTTATCAGATAATTTACTTTAAAACAATTCTTTGATACATGTAGAAATTTACCATTTTTTAAGGTTGATGACAGGTTTGTTTATTAGGTGACAGGTTTGTTTATTAGTGAGATTGCTGTGATTATTTTCACTTAGGGTTAAATCTTGGCTGAATGTTTGACTCTGTCAGAAGTAGAATTTTTCAGATCTGATATCTGTTTTGATTCTCCTCGTTGTTGAGAATACCATGTTATCACATGATCACATAGTATAAAACAGCGGAAGTACGTTTGGAAGTATTTACTCTGAAAACTGTTGGACATTCTGTTCTAATCCCAAACCAAAATTCATTTAATGAATTTTCAAACCTTTTGTTTTGTTTTTCAAGACAAGGTTTCTCTGTATAGCTCTGGCTGTCCTGGAACTCACTCTGTAGACCAGGCTGGCCTCGAACTCATAGATCCACCTGCCTCTGCCTCCTGAGTGCTGAGGTTAAAGGCGGGCGCCACCACCGCCCAGTTTATTTAATGATTTTTTTAAGTCAGCAACTCAAATGTCAATGTGTCCAATCAAACATTTTAGCAAAATATAGTTTGAAAATATGCTGGTTTGATGATGAGAGAAATATGCTGAGGGATGATGGTTGGAAAAACAGCTGAAGTCTTTGTTTTCCAGGGTTGGGAAGATGGCTCAAATTGTAAAGTATCTTCGGTTGCTATGATAAACACCATGGCAAAGCAGCTTGGGGGAAAGGGTTGATTGATCTCATCCTGTGGACCAGAGTCATCATTGAGGGAAGATAGGACAGGAAGATAAGCAGGAACCACGGGGGAAGCTGCTCACTGGCTTGCTCCCAGACTCAAGTTCACGTGCCTTGGGATGGTACCGCCCACAGTGGGCGGGGCCTTCCTACATCAATTAGCAACCAGGAAAATGCCCATAGACATGTTCACAGGCTAGTCTCTGATGGAGGCAGTTCTTCAAATGAGATTCCCCTTTCCTGGATGTGTCACGTTGACAGCCAAGAGCAGCTGTCACACAATGCACACTTTCCAGCAATGCATAAGGAGCGAGGTGTGATGATATGCGCCTATCATCCCAGGACTGGTGTGGCAGAAGCAGGACGATCCCTGGAGCTTGCTGGCCAGCTTTATTGATGAGCTCCAGGTTCAGTAAGGAAGACACCTGTTTACTGTCATCTGGTCTTCATACACACACACACACACACACACACACACACACACACCTGCATGCACATCGACATGAACACTCACAAACACACACACACACCTACACACACCTGCATGCACATGAACATGAACACTCACAAAAACACACACACACACACACACACACACACACACACACACACACACACGCCTACAGAAAATCTTTGTCTTCTATAAGTAAGCTGTAATGCTTCTGTAAGAGCAGACGACTTGATATGAGTGGTTAATAAATAAACCAAACACTGCAGTTTATAGTGGTCTCTGATCTCAGCCGTGTCATCTTTGGCAAAGTTCTTCCCATTCCATGGTGTGGACAGCACATGTAGCACATACAAGGTGTGTGTGTTGTGTGCTCAGAATCTCTAGCTTTAGTTGTTTGATCCCATGTTGGGCTCTGATCCACAGTGTAAAGAAGTTGTGTCTTGGGCACTGCCACCTATAGGTCTGTATCTGGTCATTGCTGCCTCCCAGTGTGACCCTTCTCATCAGCAGCCCTTCCTGCATTACAAAACAGAGCCACCAGTAGACAGGAGGCAGCTAATGTTTAAAAAGGCTGCAGGTCTGGCTGCAGCATTTCCTGTCTTGTAGATTGATGGTGTCTAGCTGTTCCGCTGGTGTCATTGTGCATCTGTGTTTCAGAGTGAGTGTAACAGGGGAGGAGGGTGGTTTTACCGTAGCAAGAACTCATTACCCCTTGAGAGACGGAGGGGAAGCTCCTGGCTTCCTCCTGTTTGATTTGTTTGCTTCATTGGGGGAAAAACAGATGGCGATGTCATCCTATAGAGAATGCCACTTTCTCTTTGACATACAAATAAACAGCCTTCCTTTATTTGTTTATTTATTTATTTATTTATTTATTTTACCACTGCTGGAACCGTCAGTTTAAAAAAAAAAAACACAAAATGTCGTTATGTTGCGTTTTTGTATTTTGACCTTCCTTTTTGGGATGGGAAGAAGAGAACCAATAAATATGTCTCTGTGTTTTATTATGTAAGAAGTGAAGGGCTCTTAACTACAAATGACCACTAGAAACCAGAGTCCTCTAAAGTCTGATGGATGAGCCAATAAACCAAACAAATCTCAGGGAGGAGGACAGGGGCTAAATTGTTTCTAGAAATATCTTTGTCTCGAGGACTCACCTTTTATCCATTCATCAAAAGAAAGCGTTAAAATATCCTCTTCTCTCCTGCCCCCTTTATCTGACAGAATGTAGGTAGTAAGGAATGCATCTGTTCATTTTCATTAAAAGCGCATTTCTGGCCTGCAGATATCCAGAGTGTAGAAACGTTAGGTGTTGGCTTTTAAGAGCTTCTAGCTTCTTTTTACTTTGAGTGGTGCCAAGGCAAAAGTGTATTTGGCAACTGGTCCTATGTCATGAGTACTTTCTCTCTTCATAGTCCTGTTGCTCAGGTCTTTGGAGCTGGCATCAAGGCTCCTGTAACCTTCTGTTTTTCCAATCTGTCTGTCAGTATCAGTTTGTCATTCCCAAACCTGACCTGAGCAGTGGGTTTCCAAGCCCATGCCAGGCAGCTGCAAAGAGATCGGCCCGGTTTAGGAAGAAGTCTCCCACCGCTCTGTTGCTAGGTTACTGAACCCTGAAGAACTGGGCCCTGAACGTATCATCTGTGCTCCAAATTTGTTATTTATGGTTGCAAGCAGATGCCGTTCATAGTTGGGTAAACAATTAGAAGCAAAATGAATAAAATGAAATAGTTGGATACAGCATCTCAACAGATAACTACAGGCGGGCGTCTAGGACATGCTCAGTGAAGGAGACAGGTTTGAAGTTTCTGTGTATCCCAGGGAGTTGTGGGCCACCTTCGCAGAGCTGTGCTGTTCAGTCAGTCATGAACTTGAACCCTGTAACTGGAGCTGGCTGACGAGGCTGCAGTCCAGTCTTCCTGGGCTAGACTGGGATTGAAAGCATCAGTTTTGGATATAGAATTGTCAGGGGCAGCCCGGCTTATACACTTAAGGCCTAGAATCAGCCATAGGCCTGACATAAATGCCTGCTAATACAAAGTCTTGGGTCTCTGTGGAAAAACACTGAAACATATATTGTAAACAAGCAGCTTTGGTGAAAAGTTGCCAAGCCTGAGTCGTCATAGACCTTGTAGATAGGTAGCCTTGGTGGGTAGTACCAACTTACATAAGGACAAGTGAATCATAGGTGGAGTCATAGTGTCCTGTCTCCTGAACCTTCACCCAGCTGACACTGTTCTGGAAGAGATCTGTACTCCCCCGGAACACCTACACTCCTGTGTCATCCCCTTCCCCACATCCTGCCTTTTTGTGTATATAACCCCTGTATGAAAAAGTAAAAAATTACGGTTTGATCAGCCTGTAGACAAGCCGTGGTTCTTTGCGTTCGCCCATTTTTCTCCCATTCTCTCTTAGGTGGTCTCCCCGGACCCTGTTTAATGCCCTGCTGGACAGGACATAGGATTTTTACAATTTTCTACCTTTCATTTACTTTCTACTATAATTTCTCATTTATTAATATTTTAATCATATGAGCAATTTTTAAAAAAGAAATAGCCCTTATTCGGAGTCAGTGTTTACCAAATATCTGACCCTCTTTAAAACAGCCTGGGATAGTGATTTTTCAGTTGTACTTTTCATAAAAGTTTCTTTTAAAGGCAAAATTACTATTGTTTTCTCATCTCTACACAGGTCTGCTTTCTAACCAGCATCTAAAGTAACAATGTTAGACTCCTACTTTTTGCAAGGATTTGCACAGGATCAGTCATGGAAAACACAACTGGCCCTCCAAATTTATAAATGATACCAAGACATAAGTTCACAATACAAAACAACAGTATGGGCCATACCCTAAAGCTGTAAATATTTATTTCCTAAATGAGAGTTAAATGCCAACTTCAGAGAGAGAAGACTTCAAATAGTCTGTTAGATGGAGAAGGAAAGATAGGTGCAGACTTACAGGAACTTGGAGGATGCTGAGTGGGTCCCACAGACCCGTGCTGAGTGGCGTCCCACAGACCTGTGCTGAGTGGGCCCCACTGACCCGTGCTGGGAACGTTAGGGAAAGGGAAGAGCTGTGGCTATGATGTGTTCTGGCCTTTGAAGGGTGGGAAGATTTTGACAGCAGGCAGAGATTTTAGGAGGAGTTCTGTTTTAGGGGGACAACTAAGAACACAGGATTTCATAGCTAGACACTGCGCTTAATTAATGCATCAAAGTACCTGTAAAAGCTATAAGGAATGACATCTTTGTATGGAAAACCTCACGCCACAAGGCAAGGATTTAAGCTTTCACTTGGAGTTCATTTACTACTCTTTTAAAAAGATGCATTTAGTTATGTATATGTTTGTATTTATGTGTGAGGTATATACAGTGTGTGCAGGTACCTTCAGAGGCCAGAGTCATCAGATCCCCCTAGGTATTAACAACCAAGCTCAGATCCTTTGCCAGAGGCTCTGTGCCACTGAGTCGTCTCTCTAGCTCTTACTCCCTACTTTTACATATTCTAAGCCAAGTTCTGTTAGAAGCTGAAGTTAGTGTTAGGTGTGACAGCTTATAACTGTTGACCATAACCCCAGCACCCAGGAAGCTGATGCAGGGGGGTGGCAGGTTTGAGGCTAGCCTGGATTACACAGCAAGAAACAAGAAATAGTCTATACTTCATATTTCTGGAAATGATAAGACAGGTGATTGGGAAGGAAGGTTACTTTGCACTGTGCTGGGGGGCTCTGAGGTAGGTAACCATCTGTGGTTTCAGCACAGATGGTTTGGGAAAGTTGACTTACAGACCTCAGGAGTCAGGCAAAGGTGAGGCAGGAGAACCCTTTTTATGCAAGTTGGACCAGCAGCTTGGCATTTTGAGTCTGTTCTCTCCCAGGCAGAGCTTCCAACATTGCCTCGGGAAAATATGGAGATGGAGTCTACCTTCAAAACACTACTGCCCTTAGTGTCTGCTACACTGGCATGTCTAAGAAGCACAGGAGTAATTAACGCTCTAAGAAAGAGTTTAGAAGAGCGAGAGAACTGAGTTATGTCACAGGATGTGGTACATACAGGCTTCCCCGGGAATGCGGAGGCTAGAGCGGTGGTTCGTGGGGAGCAGAACACTGAGGGAGAAGGGTATTTGAGGTGACCCCTGTGAGAGATGCTAGTTTCTGAAGCAGTGGGAAAATGCAGTGGTGGTTTAGCAGGTCTGGGCGAGAGTTAGTAATCTAAATTCCCCAGCGTTCAGTGTTCTCATTTGTAGCTTCAGGAACCTGACCTTAGTTAGCCTGAAGATGCGTCTTCAAAAATCCGTGTATTTTAAAGTCTTTACCCTGGAAGCATTAGTGAGTATTGGCAGATTCGAAGCTAGAGGAAGGCCTTAGTTTTATCATTGTCATGGAAAATCAACGAGATGCTTAGGAATTTGTGAAACTTTTATTTTCTGATGCTTTCAAAACTGGAATCTATTGGACATGACTATGCAGTTTTCCCTCTCAGGCAAAGCAAAATATAAACAAAGGAATACAGTATAGTGGAAACTGAAGTTTGAAGACCAGGTCCAGATGTATAGAGATTATCTGTACATTGTCTTATTTTTTACAGCCTGTTCTTGGGGTGGCAATAGCAGGGATGCAGGGGAAAATGTGGTCGAATTCCTCATAAGCACATTAATAATAAACGGCTTGCTCTGTGTGTCTGGCATTTTTAGCCACATATAGCCATGGCAGGTGAGCTACCCAGTGGTGGTTTCACAGACACATCTAGGACAAGGTCTAGCTGGACTGGAATGTAGTCAGAGCCTCATTTCACTTCAGGACCTCTCTGAGGTTAACTGCTGAGCCAAGTGTTTAGCGCTGTTTCAGTTAAAGCCTCCATGCCTCCAGTGAGAACTGCCTGTAGCTGCTGTGTCTTGATGCTGCACTGTGGGCTTTCCAGCCCGTGCTGTGCAGCCCCGTCGAGCTTGTCACATGGTCTCTTTCTCTGAGCTCCTGCTGTGGACAAGTAGGCGAGAACACCATGTTCACGAACAATAGGACTTCAAGTAGGGAACATTGGATTGATTCAGAATAATTGTTTCAGTCAGTTGCAATTTGTAGGAACAGTTACAAGGTCACCATAGCCTGAGACCTTTAACCCTGTGTATTCTTTAGTAGAATTTCGGTGGCCAGATAAGAACATCCAGGAGCATCATTTCTGTTTGTCCACTCAGACCCCAGTGACAATCCAAGACTAACTGTAGGTGCAGTGAAGTGACCCTTCTGTTCAGAGTTATGGTTAAATGTGGCAGTGGTCGGGCCAGCTGACCTGTTCTAGAGCATGGCCACCACTATGCTGACCCTGTCTTGTCCTCTTGGATCTAGTCTCCAAGCTTCTTATAACAGTGATTGCACAGAATGGCTTTTTGGCTGAACACTGCAAAATCAATGAAGTTTCCCAAAGCCTTATGCTTTTCTTGAGAACAAAATGAGAGAAAGTGGAGATGCTTAAAAGCAAACAGTCAAACTTAGTAGACTGAAGAGTCTGGGTTATGTGTTCTGTCTTCTAAAGACATTGTCCTTAAAATGTTCTTTGCTGTGGAAAACCAATTAATCCCAGACTTCAGTTCTATCTATCAGTCAATCTGATAGATTTGATAGTTGATCTCTCTGATAGATTCTGTCAGATGGGTCCTTTAAAAGTGCTGAGGCCCATGTATTGATCTTGTTTCAAAATGGGGAAATGCATGCAGGCATGCTCACATGGAGCGGGGGTGGGTGGGACTTCGGAGCTATCTTACTTTGAAATAATCTCCGAACCCTAGTGAAAAGTGGAAGGCAGGTTGTTAAAAATAAATAAATGAATACATACACACATACATACTGTCAAAATAAGTAAATTGTGCATTTCCCCAGAGCAGATTAGGGTCACCATTCAAGTGCCAAAAGCTTTGAAAATTCTGCCATTATTTCTTTCCTGTCTTTTTGGGGTGGGGAATATATTGAACATTTAAAATTCTCTGTTCTGGCCTAGATGAACATTCTGAACTTCAGTTATTGGCTCTATAGTAAAGATGTCACTGTCTATGAAGGTAAATTAAGGCATGAGGCTGAAGGCAGCTCCCTTCCTTGAAAACATTCTCCCATGTGCCATGTCTCTGTGAGAAGAGATTCCCAAGATATTTCATCTATTCGTCATTTGTGTATCAACTGTTGGCCTGCCTGTATGAGGGACAGAATACAGAGGGAAATTGTTAGGGCAGGTTATAATCTTGGAAATCTCCCTGGTGAGGGGGAAAGGTACATAAGCTGATAACAATTGAGTTTCATGCTCATTGGAGCTGAGACTAAGTGTAGCTTCCTGACCTACAGTGTATTTGCACACAGCTCCTGTCTGTGGAGCGACATGGAGGCTGACTGGCCCATACCCAGCACAACAGACACCAGACACCGCTCAGGGCGCTTTATCTGTGCTACACAAGGGCCGCGTGCTTCTCCTTTTGCAGACAGAACTGCTCTCCTTCCTTATTCTTCATTCAGATTGGCCTGCTAACCATTTGTTACTAAAACCAGTAACTTTGCAAAACTTAGCTCCCTCTTTTATTTCTTCTTTCCTTTCTTTTGCTCTTTTCTGAAGCTCATCAATGTGCCATTAATAACGTGGACTGTGACAGTAGGTACTTAGTGGTTGGTTTCTTCATGCCAGGTGCCGTCTTTGGTGTTTGCCATAGGCCATCTCTGCTCCTGTCTACATTCCCAAGGCTTGATTCCAACAGATAGATGAGACCTAAGACATGAAGTAAGGAACTTGTCTACATCCTTTCCCAAAGATCCTGGGTATAATTTCCTACCTCACTAGGATGCTGTATCTCTGAGAAGAGCATCTCCCCTAACCCCCCATGAGGACATTTTACCTGTTCTCCAAGCTTTCAAGGCCCTTTAAGATCACAAACAACATGTTCTAGAGAAAGTCTGATGATTCCAGAAGACAGAATTTGAGGTAGCTGAGGCTTTCCAGTAAAGAGATGCTTCAATGAGCAGTCTACAAAGCAGTCTCGGGGTCAGTGAGTCAGTGGTTCTTACAGACACCACACATGCCCGGATCATGTGGCCTGAGATCCTAGAAGGAGAGCTCTTAGGCCAAAGGAAACACCAGCCTCTTGTGGGGAATTTTGCTTATTTTGGTCCAGGGACTAGAAGGAAGAAGGAAGTTATTTTGGGAGGGAAGAGGGGTGCGTGTTTATATTTTTAGGAAAACTGCTTTGAAATTGTAGGACTAAGATCTTTTTAGTGTTCCTATTTTATTAAAAGTACTACTAATTCTGGCCATATTAAACATATCCTCTCTCAAATATCAATACCAAATTAAGTTCTCAAATAAAATCCTTTTGGTCCTTTATGTTTCCAAGTTATAAAGAGTCATTTGCTTTTGGTTCATCCTTGTTTGGTTTAATTCTTTTAGAATTTAGTTTATTTTTATTTATGTATATGTATGAATAAAAAGAAAAGATAGAGAGGGGGTGCATAGGGTGTCTTGCAGAGGTCAAATGAGTTGGCCCCTCTGGACCCAGAGTTATAGGCAGCTGTGAGCTACCCAGTGTGGATGCTGGAGCTGAACTTGGGTCTTCTGCAAGACTGAATACTTTTGAGAGTCGACACTGCTGTAGGTGTTTGATTTTAACCAAGAGCTGTTTGACTGCCTGCCTTCCAGAAGCCATGTCTACTACTCACGAACTTTGATAGACCAGTGTGTAGGCAGTAAAACTATAGAGTTTTGAGGCACAGTATGATGGCACAGATTTCTTATCCTTAGCTGAAGGACAGTCATTCTTGGAGGGTTTTTTTTTTTTTCTAACCAATTTCCTATAAGAAGCATCACAAGAATTAATTTTATTTGTGAAAGCCAGGATAGAGAAAGAGAAAATAGAATTGAGCTTTGCTCTGCTGTTCAGTTTTTACACATTGAAGCCATCACCCGTGGGCCACACGTAATCAGAAACAATACTGATATTTCTATATAATACTAACTACCCTGTAGTACTTCTGAGAAATGTCCAGGCTCTTTAGACTTACAAGCATCTGCTAATGGAGAAAGTGTTTTAAAACAAAACAAAACAAAACAAAACAAAACAAAACAAAACAAAACCAAACAAACCAACCAGTGTGTACGTGAATTGAATCTAGGTGAGAGGAGTCTTTCATGACTGGTCATTTTACCCTTTCCCTTGTGCCTTGGGTCAGACAGGCCACAGAATCAAGCTTGGCTGTGTGAAGCCCAGCCTTGGTCCCACGGCAGGCCTGTGATAGCAGAGTTGTTGAGCCTCGTGTCCACTCTTTCCACTTCCCACCTTCTCTCTGTCTTGATGGGGAAGTCCCTCAGAAATGTGTCCTCTTGCATAAGGCCTACTACTACTATATTTCTGAGATACCTCTGTCCGACTATTATTTTCAGAGATGTGAGTTCTCCCATTAAGAAAACAGAAGCCAAAATCCATGTGCCTTTGGAGTTACTAGTGTATTGTTGATTGTCACGATAGCACATGCGTGTGAGCGGAGGGATGAGGATGGTCTGTGATGCCGACAGGAAGATTGACTTTCCAGATACCTTCGTGTCAACTGTGACATCTCTATGTATTTTTAGCAATCACACTGAAATATGAAGAGGTGTTAACAGTAGCCCAAGGACACCGAAAGATTAGAAATCACTTTTAACGTTTCTTTCTTCTCCCCTCCTAGTGGGCTGTGCATTAACATTCATTATTGAGAAGCACAGCAGATGGGCCAACAGACCGATTAGTTATTTATTATACATATATATTTTTTCTTTACGGAGCTTAGATACTGGCTCTTTCTTCAATAAAAGGAAGGCATTTTTAGATGATGCCTTGTCTTGGCTTCCCTTTTTAATCAGAAGTACGAAGGGGGCCACTTCACTCCGGTCTATTAATGATGCAGCTACATGCTTGTCTTAACTGCTGTCTTCATTGCTCTCTGTGTGCCCATTGCAGTCAGTTTTGATTTCTTTCCAGTCCCACAAGCCTCGTGTGGGCCTTCATGTCCATGTTCTTTCTGGGCTTGGGTTTCTTTATGGGGTTTATCATTTTTTTTTAATTCACCTTTTTTCTTTCAGATGTGTTTTTCTTCACAAGCGAATTGTCTCAAATATTCTGGTGTTCTTATTCGAAATATAAAAGTCTTTGATTAATTGGTGGGAGGTACAGTTACCTATAACATCATGTAATCAAAAATCTTTAATTGTAGCCTTTTTGTTTAAGCAAAGGGATCATTTATCTCTTGGATTTTCCTCAGAAATAGAATTTTTCTTGTTCTAGTTTTAAGTTCTATGAAAGTGATTTTTTAGAAGTGAAACCCTGCTTCCCCTAATTTTTCCTTGTGATGAGCATGCATATAAAATTTATGTGTGCATATAGATGGAATTTTCCATGGTGTACCATGAGTTAGTGTGGAGTAACAACTCTCCTTATGATACTTGGAGGACTTTGAAACACATGCAGGGCCACACAACTTTAAAGTCTTTCATAAAAAAAAGGAATTAGAGTCATAAATTTGCTGATGGATTTTATAAAAATTGAGGAAACAGTCTATAAGAATGGCATTGAATTAGGTTAGGTCATGGTATTGTGGTGCCCACATTTTGAGGACATTATAGATAGAGGCCCCCAATCATTTGAGGAGAGCTATACACAAAGCCGTAAGCAATTGATTTGGCTGTGGGTTTTCTGAGGTGCCTGGTGGTCCTGCCTCCTAGATAGCTTGGAAACAAAGGAACCTGTGAGTCAGCTTTAGAAGAGCCCGGCAGACTTCAAAGAGGTGCTTCAGTTCAGTCCTCACACTGTGATCTGCAACTTCAAGCAATAGCCCGCTGTTAATAAAGATGTGTGAAAATGTGGAGTCTGGCACGCCTGTTTGCACCAGAGCCTTGCCTCTCAGTGCTTGTGGGGGCTGGGAAAGAACCCAAGGAAAGCTGAAGGAAAGATGGGAGCTGAAAGGAAGCTGATGTGTATGTGAGGGTGCAAACCAAAGGGGAGTTCTCCTGAGCAGGTGATCCGAGCAGTCTTTAGGGAGACATTTCTAAAGTCCGCTTAGAAGGACGTCGGACGTTGACTGAGAGTGAGTGGAGATGAAACTTTGACATTGCACACTGGTATAAAAGCTTAGTGTGTTATGCAGTTCAAAGGGGTTTTGATGATGGTTCCTTAGTTGTGGTCTGGTCTCAACCCCAACACCTCTCTAGGCTCACTTTCTTAAAGCTGAGTCAGATGCCTGTGGGGTGAACGCCCCGTCGTGGTGTTTTTAATCTGCAGAAGCTTGGACCACATTGCTGCGAAGCAGGTCTAATTACCTCCTTCACCAATGGTTTATGTTCTATGGGGGCAGAGAGGAAAATCATATTTCATCTTGCTTACCACGGTGTGCTTGGTAACCACCAATCACTGTCTATTACTAAGGAGTTTTCAATTAACATCTGCTAATTAAATGACTGAATGATTGGACAAGTGCTTGTGACATATTCAAAAATTCTCCTCGGTGATCCGTGCGTGATTAACGTTACAAATTGGAGGTCTGCCCCTCAGATGACTACAGTATCACCGAAGGGGTAAACTTACTAAATATATTCCCAATAAGCTTGTAAAACTTGAAAAGGTCACTTTTAAAATCAAAATAATGCTATAAGCTATATGCTATAGTGTATTTCAGGAAAAAAAGGTCACATGGAGTGGTGGTTGGAGCCAGTTCCTGTTGAGTGACAAGACAGTATTAAAGTGTGATTCGCCTGACGTGGTGACACATGCCCTCAGCCCCAGCTAGTGAGAGTCTGAAACAGGAAGATCACTTGAGTCCAAGAGTTCAAGGTCTCTCTCCTGCTCTCCCTCACTTCTTTCCTCTACCTTACCTCCTCTTTGTGTGATATATACTATGTGTGTGTGTATAATATGTAATATATGTATATATTGAATAATATATATGTATATAACTAAACTGAGCCATCTTATGAAATCACTTGAATTGAATACAAGTGGTGTTCAATGTCCTTGTTAACCTGACCCTCGCTCCATACTTGAGTAACAGAGACCTCCTTCTAAGAATCATTTCACACGTTTTATCTTTGTCAGCCCGAAGCAAAACATTTGTTAATAACTTTAACTCTTTACATCCTAGTGCATTTTTAATGTGAGCACAGCTTCACATTAAATTAGCTGTAATGCTATTCGGGGTCAGGAGGTTAACTCTTGTCAGCTTCCAATGTTACAGAGGTCTCCTCTCACCTGTGGTCTCAGCATCCACAGTTTCATGGTCCGTGAAGATCCTAAGAGTCCTGACTCATTCCATAGAGAACAACAGGTCCCCATGAGCATCAGTGAAGTATAATGGTTCTACTTACTAGGAATCACCATCACTCGCTTACAGTGTCTAAGGTGTAAAGTAATTTTTGTTGTAAATAATGTGTATAAGGGAAAGCATGGTGTATGTCGTGTTGGTACTGCTCTGTTTGTCTGTTGAGGGTCTTGAACATTCACACCTGGACAAGAGTAAGGCTTCAGAAGTCTCTGTAAGAAACCACACAATCGTGAAATGTCAAATGTGAAGTGGGAATTAAAAACAGAGTCACCTGAGGTGACAGGGGAGGGAGTGGGGAGTTACCTCTTATTTCTCAGAATCCTGGTGATTGTGTTAGTTCATTTCTCTTTTTGTTTTTGCTTTGATTCTGAAGAGGTGGTGAGAGGTGCCAAGAGGTTCCTGTCTGTGCGGTTTGGCTCCCCCATGCTTGTGTGAGGTGGTTTGCTTAGACTTCCTACTTAGAAAGGAAGGGACTTCCATCCACTCCTGTGACCTTCTGCTCTGCTGTTGAGCTGGGGAAGGAGCTGATGCCCAGCTGAGAAGGTGCTGACAGAATCCAGAAGCCACAGCAGCACTGGCTGGGAGAAGCACCACAAGAACTTTTAGCTGCCTGCGGGCTGGGGAGGATTTCTCACCTCCTGTCTCCTACCTGTAGAGAGACCATTCTCATGTGGGGGTTCTTCGGAGACTAAATGAAGGAGGCAGGGGGGATAAGCATTCTATCCTATGAAGTGTGATACTGACTTTACTAAGTTGGGTGGGGATGGCAAGCCCCACCTTCCCAGGCTCTTCACAAAGCGCTAGCTGTGCTAGCCTCTTCCTGCCCTGACCCCTCTGGAGCAAGCACACAAGCGTGCTCTGTCTTTCCCCAGTCCAGGCCTTAGTTCATCTGCTCCTCACGTCTGCATGCTGTCACTGTGTTCTCAGACTGGTCACTTTCTACCAGATCTTTAGTGGCCCAAAGAAATGCCACTTCCTCTGTCTAGTTGCTGCCGTCACCCAGTCAGAATGTGGTCTGCCCTTTTGAATTGTACATTGCCATAGATTCTGTCACAGCTTGTGTGTGTGTGTGTGTGTGTGTGTGTGTGTGTGTGTGTTTATTGTCAGCAGCTCTCCCCCACCAGGCTCCTGAGAAATAGAGTTGTTTCAAAGACATTACTGCTAAGTAATAGAATAGCTTGTTTGTGTGTGGGTTAGTCTGTACATGCATAAGCCCAGATTTCATATAACCTTAAAAAGATGAAATGTGTTAATGTAAGGTCCCCTGGTGTGTGAAAGAGGCGTTAGCATTGACTCTCTAGGAGACAAAGCTTCATTTTCTGCAACACTTCTCCAAGCACTATATCCGGTCTTCTCATGATCAGTGATAGAATCTGAGGGATTATACCCAGGCAGCTCATGTTATAGTCATAGTATTACTGCAGCCACTGTTTGCATGGATTGACTCTGCATCATTACCTTTGAACTTAATCTCATTCATTACATTCCTTAGGTTGTTGAGAAGGCGCTCTTTGCTGAGGTTTTATGGCTTAGATGATCAGATTTCTCTATCCATAGATATATCCTTTATGTTCTAGGAAGGGCCTAGGGTCCAGCCATCCTGTTGAAAAATAAAGCTTGCAGCTGTGTTTTGGTAGTGCCATCTATGAGATTTGACAGGCTCGATTCTTCATAGCAAGAATGGGAGTGGTGATGGTGGGACATGGGTGCTGGTGAGGGTAAAGAATGGTCTTTTCTTGGGTTTGCCCGGGCCTTGAGGAGCTACGTGTTACATTGGTCAGGGGTGGATGTGGGCAGAGGGATGGATACGAGCTGTATTTCAATAGGAGTAGCTTCTAGATTGTAGTACCTCATTTACAGGGCTGGAATGGCTGAATAAGACAGATGATAAGCCCAGCCAAAACAAGCAGAAGTGTCTGAGCACGCTGAGGATAGCAAGCCTTGAGGATCTGCTTCACTGCAGCAGGGAAAGTAATCTCACTTCAGTCAGAATGAGGGGCAGCTCTGAGTGGTTTATTCATAAGCAATACTTAGGCCATTATGAGAGACAGGTTGACATACAAAGCCATGCTGGGAATTAGACAGTTGACTGAGCTCTGTTTTTCTCCATCATCCTACATATTCGACTCAATCCTTACAACAGTGAGTAAGCTGAGCATAGAGTGAACACAGTAAGTCTGATTCTCAACTCAGGCCAACTCCAGATGCATAACCAAGTCCATGGTTCAGTCTGAGAAGGAAGGAGATCTCCTGAAACAGATGAAACCTGTGAGCGTTGGCCTGCAGTGAGGGGTGACAGGAAGGCACAGTGTGGCTCTGGCCAGTGCGGTTTGCTTACTGGTGATTCCAGAACACCAGTAAATCCACCAGCACCTCGGATGCTGTGACAGTCAGTAGTTCTCATTCCTGGAGGGCTCTCTACCTCTCTTTGAAAATGGTTGCTTCCCAGCGTGTGGTGTGTGCAGCATGCCTTCATATGTTGCCTTCTGAGCTGGGATCAAGAAGGGCTGCCCCTCTGTGCTTCTCTTCTTCAGCACTGAGTGTGAAGCCAGGGATTAGGATGTGTATTGCCTGCCAGCCACACCCCCAGGCAGCAGTACCAGGTGTGCAGTCTCTCTTTCTCATCCAGCTTCCTCTTCTTGCAGGTGCGCACACAGTTACCAGCACAGCCTCAAGGTGGATTTCCTCTGTGCTTGAAGAGAGAGAAAGCAATGTCCCCGTGTCTGTAGAGATGATTTGCAGTTCAGCCCAGCTGAAGCTGACCGAATGAGCTATGGGCTGTGCCTCTGCCAAGCATGTCGCTACTGTTCAAAATGAAGAGGAAGCACAGAAAGGGAAGAGCTACCAGAACGGGGATGTGTTTGGCGGTGAGTGCTCACACGATTTCCTTCTGGCCTGGTGGGTTCAGGCCATTCCCTCTGGCAACAGCGGGCGACTAAAATGATTTGTGTCTTCTGCCTTGACCCACAAAGGGGTCAAAGGAATGGTGGGACTTGAGTGAGTCAATGCAGACACTTCCTATTCTCAGTTGCTATCATTTGTACCTAGGAGGCTTGGAGACGATCATAGAGGTTTTATACACAAGTCCACATGCACATCAACCTAAAGAAATGGAGCCACTCAAGTCTAGATATCAGGCAGCGACACGTGTTCTCAGGGGTGACAACTGAAAACACTAGCCAAAAGTGGAGGGAAGGGAGGTTTGTAAATGAGAAAGTCTGTGTGTTTTAGGGTTAATAGAGTAAATTCGTATTTATAAGTTTAGCAAAGGATAATTTAGTGTACCCAGTGCAACAGTCACACAAATTACGAAGGTCGCACAAATTGCCTCTTCTCTAAGCCCAAATAATTAAAAACCAAAAATGGCAGCTTTTGAAAATCAAGAAGCTTCACATAAACATTCAGATGTCTTCAGTAGCTCTCGCAATCTGGGTCTTCATTTCTGGGATATCAGCAGAGTAGCGTGGTGTTCGCCCCTTCAGTCAGACTATGGTCTCCGTTGAACCACAGACCCTTCCGCACAGATGCACACCAAGCCTAGGTCACTCTGGAGCATTGCCTGCCTGGCCACTTGCTGGATTTTGAGCTTTTTGACCATGGGTTTGTCCTTAGAAAGATCAGCTTTTCTCTGATGGAGTGTGTGTATTTGTGCACAGTTCTAGTTAATATGGGGCACA
>JANHMN010000009.1:49434703-49456401 GCA_030674055.1 Rhabdomys pumilio | reverse complement strand
GTGTGTGTGTGTGTGTGTGTGTGTGTGTGTGTGTGTGTGTGTGTGTGATTTAAATAATTATACCTTTTGCTTCTGAAGTTTTGCTTTTTTTTCTTTAATTAGGAGATAATTAGACAGACAGATGTTGCCCACACCTGTATGCTCAAAGCTTGAATATGTGTGCCATAGAGCCGTCAAAGGATAAGTGATCCTGCAGTGTGTTTTAAAGAGAGAGGTGCAAGGAGATTCTGCACAGCATGTCTTATTTATAATGGCTTCTCAAGAGGTTTTTTTTTTTCTATTATATTTACTTGTTTGCTCTCATCTGTTTTTTGATTTATTTATGTGTGCACCATAGTGCACATATGGAGGTCAGAGGACAACTTGTGGGAGTCAGTTTTTCCCTTCCACTATGTAGGCCCTGAGATTGAACTCAGGTCCTCAGACCTGGCAGAAGCCACCTTTACTGACTGAGCTGTCTTACTGAACATTTGGTTGGTTGGTTGGGTTTTTTGTTTGTTTGTTTTATGTTTTTTTGGTTTTTTGGTTTTTGAACCTTATGAGGTAGCCCAAGCTGGTCTCATATTTATGGCTCTGCTGCGACTGGAGATATATGGTGCCATACTTGTCTGTAGGTTTTATTTGTAATATATGTAATACTCTGTGTCAGTGCATAAAGGAAGAAGGTGTTGAGGAGCCTTCCACTAACATTAGCAATAATAGTCTTCCTATGAGAGTTTCAGGTGATTTCAATTATAAATATAAATTCTTTATTCTTATAATTAACTCTTATTATTCAGTGCAATTATTTATTCTGATAAATATAAATTAAATGTTTTCAACCTCCAAAGGGCTTCAGTTGTATTTTCCGGCAATGCAAATTTGTTCCCTGAGGAAAGTCTGCTATGTCTGGAAATAGCTTTGGGCCAAAGGGATCTGTGTGATGGTATGTTTCCTCAGGTAAACAGATGGGGTCTGAGCTCGTTTCATTCAAACTTTCGTGTTCCTTGTCAGTCTGCAAAACACTTGCTGACTGTTTTGCATGCTTTGGACACCATGCTAGGCATCACGGCTCATACAGACCAGACGGGCAAAACTAATCTCTGCCTTTAGGGAACTAATGAGTGGGTGACAGATGGATATCTTGGCGTACAGCGTCAGTATCCTGTGGAGATACAGCGGAGGGTGCCTCAGCACAGGCTCTGGGAGGACACACAAAGGATGATTAAAGTCTGCTTAAAAGATGAACAAACAAAAGAGCTGGTGATTCCGAGATGTGGCGACAGTACAGGCAGAGGGCTCAGACAAGGTGCGGTGCGTACAAGGTATGTCTAGAGGAGGCTGGGAGACTAAACAAATAAGCAAGAAATCAGGAAAGGAGCCTTAAATATTTAGGAATTTCACACTAATTTTCCCCTAAAACACCACAGAGCTCACACAGACAGTGTAAGAGTCATGTTACGGATCTGAAAATTGGCTGAATATCTGGAAAATGCTAGGAAACATGTCTGGGAGATTGGGAGCCAATTCCTTAGATGGTCACCCCTACCTCATATTAGATAATACGGACCCTGAAATGATAATTCCAGAGCACAGGCTCACATGGATGCCAAGATTACATTATTACTAAACCATGACAAAACCAGATAAATCACGGAATGACAGTATAGCCTTTGTCTTTTGTGGGACTGGAGGCGACCTACTTATTCTTGTGAATTGCTGAGGTCTTCAAAGAAATGATGCATGCATGATTTGAATTTTGAATTTTGAATCTTCAAAGAAATGATCCGTGCATCTTATATTACATGCAGACCATCAAGGGAGCTGGTAAAATGGCCAGGTGACCTGAGTTCAATGCCAGCACACACAGAAAAGCCAGGTGTAGTGCTGGAGAGGTAAGGACAGGTGACTATCTGGGGCTCATTGGCCAGCCAGTTTCGGCAAAACCATGAGCTCCACATTTAGTGACATAACTCTGTCTCAGAATATAGGTAGAGGGTGACTGAGAAAGACATTCGGTATTGACCTGTGGCCTCCAAATGAATCTAGACACATGTGGATGCGTGCATGCGCGCGTGCGCGCGCGCGCGCGCGCGCGCACACACACACACACACACACACACACTCTAAGCTTTGGGAGTCATCACTGCATTAAGATTTCCATTGCCCCCATTGTTTCAGCGAGTCTTGAATGTCTGCCTGTTTCCAAAGGGGAAGAACGAGACATGGTGGGGGAGTCTGTAGTGCATCATTCCTGTGGGACAGCAGGAGAGACATAGTATCCATGAGATCTCCACCTCGATGAGACTGCAGGAGTGTGGTACAGTAGTCAAGCTTTAAGCCACCTGCCCTCCCCTAAGTCATCTTCAGCTATGAAGTATTTTCAGTTGAGCAGTTGGTGATCATAAATTGTTGTCACAGTCTAATTGCGTTTCTGATAACAATGTTCTAAACTGTGAGGAAAATTGCCCCAGCCAATTAGTGCTCTTAAGCTAATAATCCTCTGTGAGGGGTATTGATTGGCTAGTTACAAGGTTAAGAGTGTTCCATGGGAATGAGTCTATAAGAGAAGGCACGCTTTGCTTGCTGGGAGTGAATAGATTCAGGCATCCCGCCCCCGGACTTTAAACTGTTTTACAAGAAAAATGTCAATGTGTAGGAAACCATTCAGCAAGAAACGGAGGACAGAAAGCAAGCATTAAAGAGCAATGAGTGTCCTGCGGCCCAAATGCCCACCAGTGTCCCCGTCCACCAGGGCTCTGATGTTCACACTCTGAATGTTCATGTCACCTCTCAAGTTAATGAGATGAGATTCTAACTCCCAACTTAATGTTAAAGGTTAGGTCTTTGGAGGTGTGGTTAGGTCCTGAGGGACAACACTCACGAATGCTATCAGTACCCTTATGAATGAGTCCCTGGAGAGCTGGCCTGCATCTTCTACCTTATATCTACACATTAAGAAGACACCATTTGTGAGAAGCAGGCCTCACCAGAAACCTGCTGGCACACTGATCTTGGACTTGTGAGAAATCAGCCATATAGAAGTATTCTGTCATAGCAGCTGAGCTGACTTAGACACTCGGGTGATAGGAAAATACAGTGTATACGGCTTTCTTAGAAGTACGGAAAAGAGTAAAACGAGGTGAGATGGACTTTCTCTGCTTGGAGAAAAATCTAGCCCCAGTTCAGGTAATCATCACTCTGTCGGGATCACTGGTCGTGAGCTGCCTGAAGAAGGAATAAATGCTTTACTACATGCTGTTGTGCATACTCACGGGTAAGGGAGCCGAGGTGTCTTCTGAAGGTTCGCACAGGTCGCTTCTTGTCACATCTGGTTAGAAATCTCCTCTTTTTGATTCCCAAGCCTCGTTCTGTTGGTGAACAATGTGAGTTATTGAAAGAGGAAACCAAGTTGGGCCGCTAGGCATGAATGGAGAGGGAGTAGGAAAACGTCCAGAGACAGTGCCTTTGTTCTAGAAGCTTCTAATTCAGTGGAAGAACACCTTGGATCACCTATCTCTTGCTTTATCAAGAGTTTTGATTTATCACACACTGATTTATTAAGCATTTTTAAGTGAGACTTTTTTTTTTTGTCCCTGGTCTGCCGTATGGGCAACAATAGATAGTCACTAGGAAGTGATGACTACTGTGACTCTTCAGGTGACAGTGACATCAGGCCTCTGAAGACGTACCCTCTTACTGTAACTTCATCCTGAGCCAACTTTGGGTGCTAGACTCTGGGCAGTGTGATCCCAAGGAAGGCCAAGGGTACCTGTGTTTGGATTGCTAGAGACTAATCTGATGTTTGGTACTGTTTGGCCCCTGAGCTCCTTGAACCATATAAAAACTTTGTGCACCAGATAATTAATGTCACAATAGTAGTATGTATATAAATGTTCTGCTAACATATAACTATCGGTTACTGTTTAAACATGCATGAAATTATCTTTGAAAGTTCTTAAGGTTTCTAATAATTAAAGCTTAGCTCAAAAGGGCCATAAGTAGGGAGGGATGAAGACTATGGGGGACAGTTTCTGTAGTCCACTTCCTTTTACTCATAACCCATATTTGAAGGGATATGAATATTTATATATAAATATGTGTATGTATATGAAATTCAAAATTTCATTAAAATGTCTTCATAAGCATATGTGCATGACTATTA
Source organism: Rhabdomys pumilio (assembly GCA_030674055.1). Taxonomy (NCBI): domain Eukaryota; kingdom Metazoa; phylum Chordata; class Mammalia; order Rodentia; family Muridae; genus Rhabdomys; species Rhabdomys pumilio. The sequence goes on along the minus strand of JANHMN010000009.1, from coordinate 49,452,257 downwards.
AGAAATAAAGTGGGGCTGGAGAGATAACTCAGGAGTTAAGAGTACATACTGCCCTTGCATTGGGTCTCCGTCCCCAGCACCCATGTTAAGTGGCTCACAAGTGCCCGAGAGTCCTGTTGCAGGGGATCTAGTGCCCTCTCTGGCCTACTCGGGCACTGCACTCAAGTGGTGCACATACACATACAGTGAATAACAAAAGTTAAAACAGAATTGAAGGTAGAAGAATAAAGGCAAACCAAAAAAGAGCATATCTGCAGACTGTCAACTAGCACCCCCTCCACACTGAACAAGTCCTCCAAGCTGCAAGCAAAGCAACACAGGCCCAAATCTCTATCCAGACCACATTTCCATTTTGAAAACCATATTCAAAACAAACTAAATTACATTTGAATTCTCCTCCAGCCACGGATATTCATGTGTTACTATGTAAATGTCACTGCTGATCTTGATAGGCAACCACAGAGATTGTTAAAACCGTCAGATTATATATGAATGTGGGGGTTTAGTTTTAATGTACTGAGAACCTTTGCATTTATTATGTCATCCACGTGGCAGTATTCTTTTATTAAATATCTAGTTCTGATTACCTTTTTTCACTCAAGAAATGTCTCTACCTCGCAGTGTTCCTGCCTTGAGACAAGGGCTGTTCTCCTCTGCTTAGCAAGTTTTCCTGATCCAGCTGTTAGATTAGTAAGATTTAAGAGAGATAAACGCTGTGATTTTAGTTCTCAGGCAACTCTCAGAATCAGAATTACCCATTTAAGAAATACTAATTGTGCAAATATTATTAAAAGAAAGCTTGACTTTTGCCAGCAGATAAAAGACGTAATTAGACAGTGTATGTTTTGCTGATGTAATTAGATAACCAATGACCATAATAAAACAGGAAGTGAGCCAGGCAATAGTTTGAAAGACAGATAAATATAGACTGACAGGGACGAGGGCACATAGAGAAAGAAGTGGGATCAGCAGGTGACAGGGTGGCTTGTCCAGATTTATTGACCAGGGGAAGTCAAGGAGTTGGCTTCTGCACATATGTGAAGGAAGGAAACCAGGAGAGCACTTGAGACAGCAGAATGTTTACAGAAAAGGAACCCTAGGCCAGCTGTCTGCTGGGTCCCAGGAGGGAAACTTGAGACTCTGATACCCAGGCGATACACAAAGAGGAGCAGTTAGAACCAGTAGCTAAGACCAAGATGCATGACAGGGTTCCCAGTAGATGAAGTCTGACGTTTAAACAGGAATTACCTGGGCTGAGAAGTGTCAATGGGTGCAATGTCAAGGTCACAGAAGAAAATCTGATACTCAGATGCACAGTAGGGTGACTGACCATAGTTAAGTGACAATGTCATTTGTATTTGAGAATAAGCAGAAACAGGGATATTTAAATGTTTTTGCCACAAATAAATGGTGTTCAAAGTTGACTAATAACCCTGAATTTGTCATTGCATGTTGCATATATACAGGAACGATGCCTCTAAATGTTTGCAAGTATTTTTTGTTAGTCAAAAAAAATTATAAAGAACTTTTTATAAAAAACACAGTCCTGGCTGCCATGCAGGGAATCACCTGTATGTGTGAGAGAGGCATAGTATGGCACACCTTTAATCTCTGCTCTTGGGGTGCAGAGGCAGATGTCTCTCTGTGAGTCTGAGGCTAGCCCAGTCTATAAAGTGAGTTCTAGGCCAGTCAGGGCTATGCAGTGAGACTCTTGTCTCTGTGTTTGGGGGAGTGTGAGAGCGGAAGAGGAGTCAAGAGCTGGTACCCATTGTTCTGTGGCGATGGGGTCTGAACTAGAGTTGTCAGCTGGGATGAGGAACACAAGTCTGAGTTTGAGGTTCATGGGAAGAATGATTAAGCATGTCCTCACCACAGCCTTCTTACTTCTGGTTTTCTCTACGGGGCTGCGAGTGGTAGGAGAAGTTAGTACCAACATAAGTTCCCCTCCTGAAGCAAAGGCATCCTCAGAAGCTTCACAGTGTGGGATGACCACGAAACGTGAGCATTTAGAACGTGGACCAAGCTGGGCTGAGAGATAAATACGGTCAGGACTTTCCTACATTAATGTCCCTGCTTGGTCTTTACATTTGATTCTGGCTGAGAGGTGAAGAGCAGCTGTAGAGGCGATGGTGACGTGCTCACTTGAGAGTCCAGGGCTCAGCTGTACTCAGGCACATGGTAGAGAGCCACTTCTGGTCTCTAGGACCCACAGAACCCAGTTACGCTTCCATGCACTCAACCTAAGCGTGAGAGGGGAGATTTAGACATGCAGTGTTTGTTTAATTGGAGTGTATTATTCTTTGGTTGGGAGCCAGCGCTCCCAAAGAGGCATGTGTTTGCCTTCCTCTCCTTCACAGTCATTTCTGTCCTTCTGCCACGGTCTCCGAGTCGTCCACTCTTGCCACACCTCTTGGTCTTCTGAGCCTCTGCTTATGTATTCCCCATCTGCCCTCAGCCGACTCCCCCGCCCCCTCCTTCCCAGCCTCTCCACTTCAGAAGCATCCATTGTGTCCTTCCCAGGTAGCAGCAACAGCCTGTGCTACAGAAGAAGAACAGTATTCACTTAAAACATTGCTTTCTCTGGAGTCGAAGCAAGCACTCAGATAACTTCCCACTGGGAACCTGCAGTGTTCTCTCCTTTTCCCTTTCTCTGTTCCTACCATCCCTACCCTAAGAGCCTCAGGAGTGTTTGGAGTGCTTACAGCAGGGGGTGGGAGAGGTGAAGCGGGGAGTGCCCCATAGCACGATGCAGTGCACGTGCGAGCCTCCTGTCAGATGCACTGATGTTTGTGTGACGGTGATCAGTGCTGACGGTGAGGAACAGTCAACAGAAGATGAGTCTTGGAAGGTGAGGTCGTAGAAATAGTCAAACAGCCAAGTGGGAAGGCTGGAGCAGAGAACAGTAGATGGAGATGACTCAAATGGGGTTTGTGAGCCAAAGCCAGGCCCCCATAGAGCATCCTGAAGGAGCCATGAGGGCACCTGGAGGTGATCTTTGGCTCTATGAGGATGCAGCAAGACATACAGGCTTATCAATTAAAGGCGAGCTGAGCCAGCAGACCTTCCTCGTGCCCCTGGTATTCCCGCTGCTCATTAACAGAATTTATGGACGAGGGAAGCAGGGAGTATTTTTCAGAAGTAAAGAAATTACGTTATTTTACCATGAAGTATGGCTCAGATGTGATTCTCTGTTTTAAAAGTCCGATCACACAGCTTGTATCGGGAATTACTTCAGCTGAGAATGACTCTATCCATTTTCTTCCCATTCTCTCTAATCATGACTTCGCTGCTGCTAAAGTCTTTTTAATATTCTGTAGGACAGGTAAAGCCAGGCTCCTGGAAGCCAGCACCAGTCCAGAGACATATTAAAGGCAGTACCCTACATCATTGGAAAGCCATTTAAACTTTTACTGAAAGCCATCTCATTCATGAACAGCACATTGAAAGTTACTTATTCCTTCATGAATTCCTGTTGTTGGCGGTTCCTATTTTTCTTCTTTTGAACTACCTCAAAATTCTGCAACTTTCCCTCTAGACCAGCTCACCAAGGACTTCCTGCTTCTCCTTACCTCTCTCCTCTTTAGCCCTGAAACTCAGGTGGTACACAGGTTGGCTAACCTCCTTATGTCTCTCAATCTGTACCACTAATCTCACTAGCCCATGTGCCCTAGGCAAGGCAGCCTTCTTATAGAGTTCCAGGATGTCGGGTGCTTAACATCCAGACAAATGAGGCAAGCATTTCTCTATATTCTGTTATGATTATCTGAGAGTCTTTTCTCTACCAGAAATTCACTTAAGTCAGGATCCAGTGAAAGGAATTTGTCAGATGGACATAGTCATTAGCTCGTGGTTCTTCACAAACATACACAGATGTACAAGTACAGGCAGACATATGCCCCCCGCCCCCCTTTGCCTCGACAAAAGGGTGAAGGAGAGTTTTCTGGTGTTGACTCAGAGTGCAGTGCCTGCTCCAGGAGTATGAGATTATTCTGAAGCCAGCACGAGTGACCGTGGCTGAGACACAAAGATCAAGTTCCACTGGGGCAGAGGTTGTTTGAACTCTTATAGACACAGAACAAAACAAATAAGTGAGTCAGTATGAGCCAAATTCATTGATATATGGATACCAGGTAGGCTCGTCAGAGCAGAACAAGGGATGTCTCAGATGCTATCTTTAGTCTTAGAGTTGATAGAAGCACATGATCTACTATGTAATACGTTTCAAATGTTTTACCTAATAGTGACAGAGATGCCCAGTCAGATAGAATGGTTGGTAGTGTTTATTGAGAGGACTAAAGACACTTGTAGCATTCCATCTCACTACAATCACCATGTTCTACACAGTCTGTAGCGTCGACTCCAGAGAACTTGGTTTGCAATGGGTGATCATACAGTGTCCTTCTAATCAGCTATTGTATAAATCCATGAGAGTGTTTACTGGAGGAAGTGACTTCAGACGAAACAGCCCAAATGTATTAGAAACGCAACCTGTGCTTCTGGCCCTCCAGGGAGTGGTGGGGGAACCAGTCTTCTGTAAACAGGACACATGTGACACAGCAGCATTGTTGCATGTTGTCTGTCATTGCTCTGTAGTTTGCCTAAAAAAGAATGTCAGTGTTTGTATTTATTTTAGATCTTACATAAAGCATATACAGATATACTATGTAAATTCTGCTACAGACCCAGATCTGAAACTCTGCCATATAATAACCTAGTCAATAGGCCATGAAATTGGACCATTAATGCCACTAGAAGGAATTTTAACTGATTTGCTTATGTTTTGTTTAAATATAAACAAGCATTAGGTTTCACTATTGAATAAACACACAAAAAGGCACAAGGGATTTTATATCAGTGACAGTCATATATTTAGATTATGTGGTATCTTAGCAGGCTGTATATAAATATAAACTATTGCTATGCTTTCTCTAGTAGCCTTCCAAGGGTTAGATTCTACAGAAGTTCATTCCCCGCAAAGTTTAAGTCCAAAAATCATTCTCCTTATTCTTTTCAAGCAGTTGGGATCTTTAGGTCATTGACATTTAAATGGTTTTTATTTATCAGGATTTGATCTAAACCCTGAAAAGAACAGAAGTGTCTAAGACGGTGCAGAAAGTTGAGCTCTTTGAAACATTAGGAGCAGGGTGTGTATAACTATCCTAGAAACTATTCAGTAACGACCATCACACCAGAGCTGATGAGATCACTTATACAGGGGCAGTCAGGAAGTTAAGGTTAGGGACTGCCTGGCTCAGGGACTTGATGGCAGTTCATGTTCTCCAGTGGAGTGCACTTCATGTATAACGCTGTTCCAAATTTAGAGTCCATCTGGTGAACCTTGGCAGTGAGATGCTCTCGGGCTTTGTGTGTTGAGGGATATGCCCAAGCAGGAGACAGTCTCAGAGGAGAAGTTTTCCCCCTCTCCCAAGACAGCTATTTCCCTGGGCACCTTTTACACCCCTGTCCCCCATCCCCCTACATAGTTTATCACAGAACCCAGCACCTAGTGTATATTTGATAGTTTTCCAAATGAGGAATGATTAAAAATGAACTTCGATCTGCTGGCACGATCAAAGCCTTTCCTATTTGTGCACATTAATACCTGTACAGCTAGACTTCAGTCCGACAGATGTCCCCCGCTGAGCGTTTGCACAAAGGGCAACATAACACTCGACTTCAGAGAGTGGGATGACGAGAGAGGGAAGTTGAAAAACATGAGGATGTAAGACTTGGGGATAAGAGGTAAAGTGCCTGGGCTCCCAGTTTCTCTTTGTAAGCTGTGTGTAAAATGAAGGGGAGATAAAATGGGAAGGGAAGAGAAGACTCGAGAGAAGAAGGGATAGAGAATAAGATGTACCTGATGAAAAAATATCCAGATTTGCTCAAAAGCACCGATCTAGAGTCCAAGAGGCTCAGTAGAGCCCCCAGAAGAAAAAAGCTGCGTAATACAGGCTGTGTGCCGTGGGCCGTGGGCTTCCTCCACTACCATCTTAGCACACACCCAGCCTGTTGCTCCCTTTGTGCTGCACACATTTGAACGCATCCATTAAAGATTCTTCTTTAACAAAAATAACTCTTTGACTAGGCAGGAAAGAAAGTTTGAGAAAATAAAAGTTTGAGGAATGACCTTGATGATGCCTTCATGGGGTGCTGCAGCGGCGGGCAAAGGTAGGCAGCAGCAGAGCACACTGGAGGTCTGCAGGGTGACACCACCTCTAACTGAGGTGTTTGAAGAGAAAGCGGTTTAACATTAAACATGCTTTTGCCTGCTAATACTATTGGCTCAGCTCTAGCCTTCTGCCCAGGATAGGAGGAAATGCCTCATCTCTCCTCCAACATCACAAAACTGCCTCCTCCCAAGACCTACTATGAGAGTTTCTCTACTCTTTGGAACCTGGCTCAGCGCTCTTTAAGATAAAGGGGATTCTAGGAAGGAAGCAGAAAAGAAAACCATCTCTTCTGTATTTTCTGCGAAGACATAGCTTTTTAGCGCAAACCATTCAAGTTGTGTGTGTATATTTTTGTATGTGTGAGTTGTGTGAGTATTATGTGTGTATGTATTTGGGTATGTGTTTAAGTGTGTGTATGAGAGTGTATACGTCTTTCCATGTGTATATTAATATTTGAGTGTGTATTTGTGTGTATATGTATGAGTTGGTGTTTAAGAGTGTATATTTGTGTATTTGTGAGTTTGTGTATATTTATATGTGCGTTTCTGTGTGTGTTATTGTTGATTACTTTCAGTTCTTGCTAGAAAGGTTAGTTGTTTGACCCCCGTGCACAGCTTTGTGCTTTCAAATTTATACTTACAAATGGTTGGCGGTCATTAGTATGATAAGGAAGGGCCAATCCCCCCTTTTTAAGATTTTTTATTTTTGTTTTTGTTGATATGTATATATAAGCTATGTGATGTGTGTGAATGCCTACAGAGACTAGAAAGTCGTCAGATTCACGGGAACTATAGTTCAAGGCAGCTGTAAAGCACTGAAGACCAGGATCTCTAGCCGGGGCAGTCCATGCTTATTACTCTGCTCCACCTCTTCAGCTCTGGACCAACCCTTCTAAATGAACCAACCATCTGTGTTTTTGAAGAAACCCCATTTTGTGGGAGACCAGGGGCTAGTCTCCAATTCAAGGAAGACAATCACAAAGTCCACCTGAGCAATCATCCTATAACAACCTGCCCTTGCAACTTCAGCAGGATCAAGGTACACGGAGATATCCTAAGACATCCTGCAGAGAACAGATAGCCTGAGCATTCTGTTTGTCAGGTGGTTCTACCCTTGTGTTCAGATCCTGCAGATTGCACCAGAAATGAGTTTTTAAAATATTAATTTGCTGACCTGTATGGAAATTCCCCAAGTTTGCTGTAACCACAGTGAGTACCCTGTACCCTTAGACTTGGGGCTCTCACTTTGACCCGTTGCTATGGGTACACTCAAGACCTTGACCCTCATATGTTTACATCAGACTGACTCCTCGGTGGCCTTTGGGTACCTGCAACTCAAGTGCTCACTGCTGTCTCCCAGGTTTACAGATGGGCCTGCAACAGGCTCCGTACTAGTAACAGTAATAGTCCCTGTCTTTGGAACTGGAGAGATGGCTAACCAGTTCAGAGCGATGGCTGCTCTTGAAGAAGATCTAAGTACTATTTCCAGCACCATGGTGGCTAACCGCTCTCTGTAACGCCAGTGCCAGGGGATCTGGCACTGTCTTCTGCCTCAAAGGTCACTCATTGCATTAGTGTAGTGCAGACATGCATGCAAACAAAACACCCATACACACCAAGTAATAACAAATTAAATGTCTCCAAACAAAGCAAACACACAAACAACACTCGCCCCCCCCCCATTTTAATCAATTAGAGGGAGATAAGTGCTTTTTCAATTTCAGAGTTATTAGAAGTCAGAATTTTTACCAGCAATACAGATAGAAGAGGAGGGAATTTGGAAGCTTTCCAGGAAGGGTCCTTCAGCTAAGAAGGGCTCTTACGGTTGTTTTCCATGACAGTGAAAATCTGAACCAGCTTTGACACCCAGTTTTTCTTTTTCTCTTTTTCATCAATGGCTGCTACCACACGATCCCTAACTCCCTATGCTGTTACCTTGAATAGATGCTAAAAATCCCAACACAGATCTGTTTTGACTGGAAGCCTGAAAGTGTTTACAGGGGCTGAACAGCCGGCCTGTGTTCCTGACTTGAATTTTAATAAGCCACCTGACAAGATCAACAGGAAGAGAGGGAACAGGTGTGAGGGAGAAAGACAGTCCCTTCTCTGCTCATCATCAAGTGGTCACACCTTGCTGCACTCAGGACTCTGGCTTGTAGTGGTGGCCCTGTCCCCCAATGCAGGCTCTGATTAAAGGGGGCCGAGGTCAACCCTGTGCCTTTGACAAAAGGAAATCTAGATTTCAGTAGTGAATATCTTGCTTCCATAACCTAAAATGCTGGACCCACCCTACCCTGAGGCCTGAAGAGGAGAGTCTTTGCTTTGGGCCACATCTCTACAGAAATGTATGACATCTTCATTAATGGATTGTCTGTCTCCAGATGCACGTCTTCATTCAGGCACCAGCCTTCAGAAATCTGACAGACTCTTTTATTTTACTTTATTTTATTAAGTATTTGTTTTTGTTTTTGTTTTTAAATTGTGGCTTTTTCCTGATTTCTTATCTAATTCCAGGATGGATTTTGCATAGTGGGTTGCATAAGTAGTGACAACACGCCAAGCTTATAGTCTTAGATGTTTGTTTTCTCATTAGTTGTTAGTCACATTGTATTGTCCCAAAGGTGCCCTGGCCAGTCAGCCAGGTTGCTAATGACACCGTAAAACCTACCAGCTGTCTAAATTGGTCAGGATTCTGTGTCCATGAAAAGGAAGGAAGAAAGTGTTTACAGTAATGTTACTGTGAAAGTCATGTCACCAGGAGCTTTTCCATTTCCTTAGAGAAAAATATTACTAGCATGTCTATTACTTTCAGTTGTGATCCCCAGAGGGCTGAGGAAAGTGAATGTTTACTTTACCCTGCTGCTCAGTCAGCATCTGCTCAGACTGGACTATGGTGGGCCAGATGGGAGAGGGCCGTGGGCAAGGGAAGAAGGGTGACTCTTTCTGGGGGACACCTGTGTTGTGTAGTGTACAGAGAGCTGCCTAGTCTTCCGGAAGTCTCTGTCTGTGTTCTGTAATGATGTGTGATCTGCCCTGCCTGAGGTTTGGGGTCCGGGGTAGAACAGGGTCTATCAGATTGTGATAGTTGTTATATCTAATAATTGAAGGCTCAACTAAGCATGCCTTTGTTCAATTAAAGCCCGAGCAATTGTGTCGTTGTGCTGTGACTTATAACCGTTAATGCCTCAAACCAAAGTTAGGATGCCTGGTTTTTAAATTTTTATGTTTTTACCTTTATTTTGATCTCAGCATGATTATACTGGGAACATAATTATGCCTGTTCTTTTTTAATTAGCAGTGTTTTTGCAATTCATGAGTAAACAATCCTTAATTAAACGTGTTGGTATTATTAACTTCCTTTTTTTTTTTTCATCTGACTAGCAAATCAGAGGATGAGATTCTCTTGTTTGTTTTTTATTTTGAGATAGCATTTGCTGGGTAGCCCCAGCTGACCTCAAACTCACTGTGTAGCTTAGGCTGTCCTCAACAGCAAGGTCTTCCCACTTCAGTCTTATGTGTTGGGATAATGTACTTGAGCCATCATAACAGGCTGTGGATACTTTTCCTTTGTGTTTGTCGATTCAAATCTATCTATGAACTTGATCATTTTAGACTTAGGATTCCTGAAGGGCTCATGACTGTAATTGCATACAAGTCTCTCAGATTTCTTTAGAAGGAAGTTGGAATGGGGCATGGGAGATGGCTCAGTTGGTAAAGTGCTTGTCACTCAGACACCAGGAGCTAAGTTCAAATCCCCAGCACTGACGTAAAAAGCCAGGTGAGAGGGTGCACCCCTGAAATCCCACTGCTGGAGAGCAGAGATGGGGTTATTCCTGGGACTTGCTGGTCAGGCAGTTTAACTGAATCATCAAGTCCAGTTTCTGCAAGAGACCCTGTCTAGAAAGGAGATACAGGAAGATTCCAGACATTGACCTTTGGCTACTACATGAATCCAAAACATACATACACACCACACTCATACACAAACATATAATAGCAATAAAGAAAAAAATAATAGAATCAATATCTACCTTGAGTTACCAAGTGGAAAAAACTACAAATGGCTTGGTCACAAACATTGGGTCTTTTTATACACATATATGGAAATCGCATTAGCTTCATAAGGATGAGAGAACCATTTGACAAGCACAAATGGATGCAACTGTAGCTAGATTTCAGAAATAGTGTGTTAGGAGGAAGGGTGGAAGAATGACCAAGAGAGTCAACTAACCTGGGCCCTTGGGGCTCTCAGGCTGGACCACCAACCAAAGAGCATATGTAGCAGATGTGCAGCTCGGCCTTCGTGAGGCTCCTGAGCAACCGCAGAGGGGCCTATCCTAACAGCTGTTGCCTGTCCATGGGATGTGTTCTTTTAGCTGGGCTGCCTTGTCTGGACTCAGTGGGAGAGGATGCACTTAGCCTCAGAGAGATTTGATATGCCAGGGTAGGTAGGGGAATACTCAGGGGGTCCCCAACCACTCAAAGGAGAAGAGAAGGGAGGTATGAGAAGGATTGTGGGAGGGGTGACAAGGAGGGGAGCAGTGAGCAGAATGTGAAGTGAATAAGTAAAAATTTTAGAATTAATAAATAATAATAATAAAATGATAATAATAATAATAATAATAATAATAATAATAATAATAATAATAATAACAGCAACAATAATACATAGGACGGAGAAACCACAGCTACATTAGAAAATTGTATTGTAAATATAAGCACAGGACATTTTTAAGGACTAGACTCATTGTACTCAGTCATAGGCCTTAAGAAAATATGTCACAGCTTCTTAGCTTAAAATAAAACTTAGTGACAGGCAGCTGCCTTTCTTAGGGGTGACTCCATACCATTTTCAAGCCAATTTGCTGAAGTTTTCTAATTCCATAGTTTCTGTGATTTTTCTCCCCCCGCAAGTTGGACTGAAGATGAGTCAAAAATCACTCTTGTTTTTGAACTCAGTGTACCCAAGTCGTTTCCTGTTGACAGGAGTCTGGTGAAAATGTCATCCTTGTCATCGCCAAATCCCTGTCCTAGAGAAGGACTTTGGCTGCCAGCTTTACTGATTTTTGTCCCATGATGGATTTGACTTTGAGATCTGTGTTTTCCTCTCAAGTCTAGGTTCCCTTACAGTCTTCTGTATTATCCACTGTGGTTTGGGCCTTACAAACCCACTTAGAACTAGTTGGTAGTTTGTCTCTGTGCTTGTAACTTTATAGACATTAAAGTCTAGATGTGCAGTAAACTGCAGACTGCTCAGATTTAATGGAAGAACCCTAAAAAGAAAAAATTTCATTTCCAATTGGTCTTATTTGTTGGTACAACTCTATAATCATAAACAGTACTATAGTTTTCAAAAAGGGAAAAATTAAGGTGTGAATGTCCAGCTGAAATATGCCGCTATAAGCACTCTGCACAAATATTTTCCTAGGGACAAAGGAAGATGTTCTCTGTCCTCATAGGCTAGTGGGTGGTGTTCCCCAGTGTGCCTGGATTCCATCGACTTTCAGAGTTGGAAGTGCCTACATCTTCAGTGTCTGCTCACTGTATAATGTCTGTGGTCACACAGGGTCTCTCTGAATTGGAAAACTCAGCCAGTCCTCTAGCAGGCAAAGCAGAGCACCTACTGACAGGGACCCAAGATGTCCATGCATGCTTCTTCCAGACTGTTCCAGATAAGTCACATGTTAAAGCTGCATGGGAAAGAGTCTAATGTATTGCTTTTGCTTTGCTGACACTTTTCTGCCGTTGTGGTAAAATTTCCTTCTTTTTGTTTGTCATTCAGATGAGTATAGGATCAAACCCGTGGAAGAGGTCAAATACATGAAAAACGGGGCAGAAGAGGAGCAGAAAATAGCAGCCAGGAACCAAGAAAACCTGGTAAGAACTGAACTTCTCCATTAACAGTGACTATTGGAAAAAAAGAAAAAAAACCAACCTGCATCGCACATTGATTTGAGGCTCACACTCTGGTTCAAGATTTCTTGAAAACGCTGTAGCTATTCTTAGTTTGCCTGGAAGCTGCGCCATTACCCTGTATCCTGTTTGTCTCAGAATAGGTCCTTTTGTAGTCCTGATAAGAAATGCTCCAGGGAAAGCACAGCAAAATTATTAATGTTTCTAGAAGTAAAGCTGAAAGCCCTGATGTAGGATTGAGAGGTGCTGGAGGTGGATCTACCCCCGTGTTCCCCAACACGGACTCAAGTCAGGATGAATAGCAGAGTTTCGTTATTTGAAACCTGTAATGAGGAAGTTCCCTTTCAAAGGAAAACCACAGAGTTCTAAAATAGGTCTGCATCCAGAGAGCCCATTCTTCACGTTGATGGTGTCAAAGGTACCACACATTTGAGTTGATGTGAGATGTGTACAGTCACTATGCGTGTTCTTCCCCAGCAACTCACCTTGGTCATTTAGGCAGTTATTATATTAATTGATTTCTCAGAGTTTAAAATAGTAAGAGTGTACATTTATTCGGTTGCACTGGTATGGGATGGGTTTCATTCATATTTTGCATATATTTTACATTTAGATTATTTATGTGAGTAAGTGCATGTACTTTTAGGATTTTGTGTATCAATAAGTATTTTTGCTCCACTGACAGTTTTTCCTAATACATGTTTCATCCCTTGGTGACCTCTACTGTAGCACAGTATTAGCCCCTCCTCGTGGCTGCCATTTTCCACCAGGATTCTAGTGGATGTTAGAGTCTATGGGTTTTGCTTCCTTCATTCTCTCTAAACACGTGACCAACAGCCCTAAGTAGTAAAATGTCAGCAAGGGAATATTTTACATTTTAAATGCTGAAAATAAAGGACTTCTCAGGGGGAGGACACGTGCCTGGAACAGGCAAGGCCCTTAGAACCACAGTCTGGGGGACGAGGGTGTTGAGAAGAGTCTAGATAATGACATATTTCGTAAATGGCATGTAGCTTTCTAACAGTGATTCTTAAATGCATGGGAAAAGGATGCTGACCAAAAAGTAGAAGTTAATGTTACCAGGCTTCTCACATGAAGCTTTGTTGTTGCCGTGTTTAAAGCAAAGACCTGGGTAGGTGAGATACTTCTTTTTACTAAATAGCAGAGTTTTCCTTGCTTGCTGCAATTTGGGTTCAATGTATAGATCTCAGACACTGACGTTAGAGGCTGGCCTGGGACAGCCTGGCCTTGGCTCCCCCTTCTATACCTCTGCTCTGTGTACTTGTGCCTTGGGAACCTGAGCAAGCTGGAGACTAAGATTGCCCTTGCTGCTCATCCTGCTGAGACCTGCTCAGTATTTGCCCCTCTTCTCATCCTTGCAAACACATTCCTGGTCGCCTCTGTGCTCAGAGTTAGCACTAGTATCCTGTACAAGCCAAACACACTTGAAGAGAGAGACTTCGGGTCATTCTGGCTGATTTGTGTGACACATATGGCAACCCTGCACCCCCATTTGGCCAGATGATTGAGATTTGTACTGCTCGTGGCGGTTTTCTAGTGTGCAAGCATTCGTGTGGGAGCAGGAGGAGATAGATGTGTTTGATTCTGGAATGAGCAGGCTGCTTTCCAAAGTTAGAAGTGATTCTCAGTGATCTGTTAGTATGTTGTGTGTTTAGCTTATAGCCAGTGTCTAGTCTCAACAAAATACACTGCCCAGTAGTCACTCCATAAATGCTGTGCTCTCCAGTCACTTGGGCCTTTTGGTCATAGTTTCCATGGCTGATGAGTCTCGTCCATGGCCATCACAGATGTACCCCGAATCCGCAGACAGGCGTCCTCATTTCTGTTATTACTTTACATCTGCATATTCCACTTTGGTTCTCACTCGACCTTCTTAAGCAAGGCGGAGTAGTAGATTGGTTTGCTTTGCTTTTTTACCCATCAAGAAGCTATTCAGACACAAATGTCCACCCGAATTCCACAGTCTCCATTTCTAGCTTTAAAGGTTTGGCCTCAAGCTTCTTGAGTTCAAGTTCTTTATCTAGAATGTATCTGGAAATCATTAGAGAATTAGAAGAAAATACCTATGTCAGGTCTTTGCAAAGGGAGACTTTCTTCCTGGTCACTTAGATAACAAGAGCTGTGAAGAGAGAGCTTTCTTTCCTGACATCAGAGTCAAATGCTTTTGTAAAACAGAATATCAGCAAGACGGAGGTAGTCAAGTAAGAGCCTCGGGGAAAACACTTGTGATCAGTACACAGTGAAAGGACTCAAATCTGGGATACTAGAGTACCTCTAGATAAACAAGAAAAGGGTAATCTCTTAAGAAATAAATAGACCAAGTGGTTCACAGTAGAGCGTAGAGCATCATGGGCAGACAAAAAACTGTTCCCTACCACCTGGGCGGTGCATACTCTCTCAGAGACGAGTTCTTTGTGTGCCTGAAGGAGACTGCCCGGAAGGCATGCTTCACTGCGTCTCTGGTGGGCTGCTCTCTAAAAACACTCGAGCTTTTGTTCATTTCATTTTTGTTTCCCAGAGCCAGAGGTGTGCTGGTTCTCAGAGGGGTTTGTGCTGGTTGAATGTCATTGTAATTATGTAATTTAGTTAAATAATATGCAAGCCCGAGAAACACCGGATTGAGATAGCTGTTACAGTGACATGTAAGTGGACTGCTTTGAAAAGTTGGTGAAGGTGGGTTATTAAAAGCTTGCTGTTCAGTTGACTTCTACACTCAAGATTCTTTTACTTTCTCACTTCCCTTAAGAAATCAAACAGGAATTTCAGCTGTGCATTGAGGTCTTGGTTGATGAAGGAGGTGTGGAGGGTGTCCTCTCTCAGTGTCCCCCACTGAAAGAAAAAGCCATGTTTTTGTGACAAAAGATGGGGAAAGAGACATGCATCTTGATATCTTAAAGTAAAATAATATGTTTATTGTACATATACATTTTATATGTCCCTACTTTAACTCAGACCAGTTTGGGTGGTAACAACTAATACTACTTATTGTAACTAGTGACATGCAAATTAAAATGTGATCCCATTTTTTATCCATTGGATTGGCAAAAACTTGAAATTTGATAATATCAGACTTTGTTGATGTACCAGTGGTACCACCTTTCTCAGAGGACAGTGTAATGGTTGGTGTTTCTGGCAGTTTAAACATGCATAACTGTGACCCATCACTTCTACAGCTTGTATACACTGGACAGCTTGCACAAGACATTCATTAATAGTGCCGTTTATATCGGTAGAAAGTTGAATGAAGAGCTTTCTGCCTGCCATTAGAACAGTAGTTAAATCTCACTAGGTAGCAATTTAAAAAGGAGCTGAAACTGTTTTTTTGGAGAAAGCATGACAATTTCCACATTAATATATGTACTGTGATGTAGAAGGAGCTAAGGTGGGAGGAGTAAGGAGAGGAAGAGGAGGAGTAAGGAGAGGAGGAGGAGAAAGAGGAGGGGCTAGGGAGAGACTGAGAATGAGAGAGGGGACATGGAGACTGATGTTTGCTTGTCTGTAGCAGTCAAAGGTAGTGGTATATCTAGGTTGGGTATTGGGTTACACCTCTCATTGTAAGGGCATCTTGTTATTGATCATTACTAAATATATAAGCCTTTGGATAATTTAAACATTCAAGTCTCATTTTCTTACTGTGTCCACGTGGTTGGCGGGATGATCTGGGCAATGCCCAGCCTTGCAGAGACAGCGTGGAAGATTGGCAGAACCATCTCCCACGCTGGTGTCTTGTGGGTGGCAGGGCTGGTGTTTCTGGCTGGCCGTTTCTAGCTGCGGCATGCATGTGGCCTCTGACCATGCAACATGGCGGCTGAGCTAGACAGAGACACCGCAGCTTAGATAGTCGGCTTGTCCGACTACAACACTGTGATGCTATGTAGGATTCTTTAAAATGAACCTGAGACCGCAGTGCTCTGTGTTTTCCCACAAATACTCATGTATGTGCGAAGGTTCATAGATACAGATGTGTTCTAAACTAGTGGCACACCAAGTTCAGCTAACTGATTTGCAAAATGGACATGATCCTGGAACTCACTTTAGTAAGATTTTGTGCAAATTACATAAGATAGTAACACGGTTCCTGGGGAAGACTATGCCATCATTGGCTATGATTATTATTCTTATTTTACTTTTATTAGTGGAATTTCATTACTTAAGAGCATACAAGAGAGAACTGATAATGTGTTCAAGGGAAATTTTTATTGTTATAGTTAATATTTAAAATGTTGATTGAAATTTCATTTATTCAAAGTGGCTGTAGTAGCAGTTTTCTGGTTTTGACGACTTCACAATCATAAGCAAGATGGTGACATTTTCTTATCTCAGGTAGATATATTCCAGGGGTGGAGGAGGGAAACCAGAAGTCAGCCAGGAGGAAACTTGAGAACAGTTCAGTTTCATTCTATGGGAGTTCACAGTTTTGCATGTAAATAATTTAAACATGTATTACTCTAGACTTGGCAGGATCCAGCCCTTTGCCTCTGCCAGTGTTGGAAGTCCTCCTCGATGTTTAATAAAACACTGACTTTTTTTCTTAATTAACACTTTCCATTCAGAGGCCATCGTCCCTGAAGAGCTGGTAAATCGTGTCATGCCAGTCTGCTTCCTGCTCTTGTTTAGAGCATGCGCTTCCTAGATTGACAAGTGTTGCATTGGTCTTGATTCACCCTTTCAAGATATCTTTGTATAAATGAGAAGATTCTTTTCTCTCAAATGATACACGACACAAACTTCTGATTTCTGTCTTGTCCTTACAGTTGAAGGGTGACTTTAACTTAGGTGAGCTGTTGGGAATGGGAGTGTCTGAACTTGGAGGGACTTGCTTTCTGACTTAGGGACCTTTAGTTACTGAAAAGTTTCCACAACCAAGTAAAGAAGATGTTTGGTATCTTATTTACACAAGGACAATTAGTTACCTCTCTTGATATGACCAAGTACACAAGAAAAAGCAGCTTAGGGAGGGAGAGTTCATTTTGGCCACAGTTCCTGGGGATAATGTCCATCCTGAAGAGGAAGACCCTGGGCAGTTCCAGGGTGACACGTGTATCCCCAATAACTGATGCAACAGGAAACAGAAATCAGACAGGAAGTGGGGCAGGCTGTCAAGCCTTAGGGCCTGCCCTCCAGCTACCTACCTCCTTCAGTACTGCCCCACCTAAATTTAGTTCCACAGCCTTCCAGAACAGCACCACCAGTTAGGGATTTACGTGCCCAAACACATGGACCCATGGAGGAAATTCCACATTTAAACCACAACAGCAGACTAAATACTTCCCTATAATGTAGTTATTGCTTCAGCTTTAGACGCGGCCTGAGCACACACAGAGTTTAAGTTCTCCAGAGGTAAGGGTTGACATCAGCCTGAAGTTCTTCGGGGTGATTGTAAGCCAGAGGAGGGCAGAGTGGGTGAGGAGAGGAGGGCAGAGTGGGTGAGGAGAGGAGGGCAGAGTGAAT
>JANHMN010000009.1:49333193-49434693 GCA_030674055.1 Rhabdomys pumilio | reverse complement strand
TGAGGAGAGGAGGGCAGAGTGGGTGAGGAGAGGAGGGCAGAGTGAATGAGGAGAGGGCTTTGCTGGCTTCCTTCTCGCCCACCGTTGGCTGTGCGTTGAAGGGCTAGCGGAGAGAATGCTGCACCTCTCTATGGATCTTGAACGATTTTCTTTCCACAGCTGCTGGCACATTTTGTCACTTGAGCTGAGTACACTCAAGGTCCCACAGATTATTCTGGCACTGTGGTCATTTGTTGTCAAGTAGAACAAAAGTAGTTTAATCTCTGAGGAGGAGGGAGTTGTTGACTCAGCCTTCTGAGTGTCCTGTGATCAGCAGAAGCCTGCCTCCTGATTTGGGAATGGCATGTTATGAGATGAAAACAGGACTCACAGGTGTTCTGTACCCCGTAGAGCCCGGCACAAGCTCCAGCCATCACTGCCACACCTAGTTAAACAGTCACCTGGATCCATTGCTGGTATTTTACGGCAGAAACAAAAGTAGGTTCTAAATAATCGTTTTATCCACTACCCTTGAAGAAAACCCTGTTACCTTTGTGTACTTGCAGGAAACAAAGGGTCGGTTTATACATCGTTACACAGACTACACAGAAATGAGTGATTCAAATGTGGCTGGGGAATACGGGTGCTAGGAATTGCTCCCAGAGCCCCACATGTGCAAGGCAGGTAGGTGCCGTACCACTGAGCCACACCCTGACTCCTCAGAAATGGCTTCTGAAACAAAGGCAAGGCCATCGTGAAGGGAAAGCATAGAAGAAAATGACTGAAATCCTATTTCAGGTTACCTTTTCTTTTTCCCATACATAGCACTGACAGGTTGAGTGTGAGCAAAGTGTTTGCTCCCAGAATCATCTGTCTCTTGAGTAAATCCTTATCTCAGTGAACTCAATTCTGGCCATCAGCTGGGCACATTAGGCACACTGAAGGAATGACAGGATCAACGAGTCCAAGTGGTAACTCTCAGGAAACCTGAAGGGAGACAGTTGTGCACAGTGCAGATAGAAGTGAGGAGTCTCTTAGGCCTCAGGAAGACGGACGGACGGGGGGGGGGGGGGGGGAACTAGCATAGAATGGTGAGCACTCCCTTGGGATCTTAGGAGAGTCATTGTGGGCTGGCATTGTAGCAGGGCCTTGACTGAGGCCAGCTTGTCATCAGCTGGTGACTAGAAAGACTGAGCAGAAGGAAAAATTGAGTCAGTCTTGGAGGGGACAGGGATCATCAGTGACTTGAGAGACTGGTGGAGTACAGTAGGAAGTCTCTGTGACTAGTTGACACATCATCTGGTTTTACATTTTAGCTTTTAGCTTTTTCCCTTGGGTGGCACCTTAGTTCCTGGTTTACTGGTAGTCATCACCTTATGTATTATGAAACAGCATTTGCATCCACAGACTGAGTAGGGCAGAACCTACTGGCCTAAGTTAAAGATAGAGCATGGGGATGATTTCTGTTCCCAGCATTGTTGCCAGAGGGATTGCTTTTGAAGATGCTTTCTTTGAATGGTCTTAGACGGATCTGTTCTCGGTCTCCATCTGCCCAGCATGGACAGCCTCTGGAATAGCCCCTGACGTGAGAGTAGACACAGCAGTGCCTGGCTTTAGATTTCTGTTCTTTTTCTCCAACGGTGGCACTGATGTTTAAGTAAAACTAGATAGAGGCCATCTTGAAGGAGGAGTTCTGTTCAGGTCATTTAGGATATTGTTTGATCTCACTAACACATGGACATTTTGTTTGCAAGTGGCTCAGTTACAACAGTGGAGTCTGGGACATGAGTGACAGCTGAGATGGCCAATGTCATCAAAGTGCTTAGAGCCATAGGATAGTGGTGTGCTGTTTCCGCAGGCTGTTCGGATTTCTCTATTATAACCCATGTCAAGCTAAAAACAAGAGTGTATATATTTCACTCCTCTGTTGACAAACTCATGAGGCGGCCTCAGCCAGTTTAATAATTTGTGCCATGGAAGTGATATCCAAAGAAGGCGCCATGTTTCCAAAAGCTGGACTCTGATCTCTCCTTCATTTGTGAGAAGATAACATCTACACTTTGTGGGGATGAAGGATTCACTAGCCTCACGACTTTTATCTTCAAAAGGTTCTTGCTAATTCTGAAACTGTGAAGAAAACAGAGAGAGGGAGGGAGGGAGGGAAGGAGGGTGGGAGGGAGGGAGGGAGGTGTGGAAAGAATAAACGAACAAGGCATAAAATATTCATCTTCTCCTTTAAAAACAGGAGGGTGTATTGCTTAGCCTGTCAATATCATAATAGACATATGAAAATGCTACTCTAACTGCCTGTTCCCCATGCATGATAGGGCTAATTGAATTTGTTTACTCAGTGTTCTGTGTGATAGTCGATGCCAGATTTCTTCCTTCTTTGTAAAACACAATTGAGAGCCGACAACCATCTCTTCCCAAACTCAGTGAGCCGTCTTGGGTTTCTGGTTTGCATTCGAATGTGTGGGACCTTACAGATTTTCCTGTGTGGACAAACTTCCCATATCCTGGCAATTTAGAGGTTTGGTTAAGCCCAGATAAACACTTCCTTGGTAGATTTTTATGTTTAAGGGAACTCAGACTGGAAGTGAGATTGGACTCTGAAGGAAGGAACTAAATGTGAAGAGAGGATTGGTCCAGAAACAAAGCAGAAGGCTCACTATTAGCACAGAGACACTCAGGACTGGCATGACTCTGGGTGTCTCAGGTGTTGCCCAGGGTCTCCAGGCATGCCGAACATACAAGGGACAACAGGAGACAGCAGCTGTAGTCAGAAAGGGGGAAAGCTGCTCGTTTAGTGCTCTGCAGTGGTTCCTTAACCCCCACAACACTGCAGCTCAAGAGTCCCTGTTGGCCACAGGGAGAGGGTGAGCCAACATGTAGCCAGTGCCACTCGTTCATTCCTGTTGTTTAACTGTGCTTCCAAAATTAACTTCTCCTTGTTCACAAATATACTACTTGCTTGAGTTACTTTAAAACACACTTGGCAAAAGATAGAAGTGAGTAAAAATAAGAAAAATCATTTACAGGTCCCGTGAGACCCTGTTGTGTTTTTATGCCTCATATGCGTAGAAATGTAACATTCCCAAACAAAAATAGAACATACAAGGCTAAATATAGTCTAGCCATATGTCCAGCAATGATGCTTTTAGGCCCTTTCCTGAATTGATTGAAAACCATACAGAAGCCATGTGATGCCTGGTAAGAGTTCTTACTCATAATCACCTGAAGCCAGAAGAAACCAAGATGTCTTTGGCAGACGAGTGGACAAACTATGGCATATCCATACAATGGAATATTACTCAATATTACTCGGTGATGAGAAGGAGTAAGCTGCCAAGCATTGGGAAATTTTAATGACTCTTCAGTACATATTGCTAACTGGAAGACGCTGGATTTTTCCTTGGAATCACTAGTGCTGAATTCCCTCTTGCTATCTTGGATAGAACTTGCCGTGGTTATAAAAATTAAACCCAGCTGTTAATATTCTATGGGCAAACTTATATTTGGGCTGTTGCTTTTAGAAATTAAGAATTATTTGATGTTCTAAGGTAAAATCACTCCCAGTGTATTCAGTCATTTTGTAAGCTCTAGCCTTGTTTCTGAGCCAAAAATAAAGACACTCATTTTGCAAGACTCCCCCCATACCCTCACCCCACTCCCTGCACATACCTATTGATAGGTAGCCCACACAGCAAGCAAAAAGTACATGTTTGGAGTCTTGAATCTTTCAGAAGTTGACTTTCAGTAAGCAAGTTTGATGACTACAACCTAGCCACCACTTGAAGTACATATGGTATTTTATGTGCACAGCCTATTCCCAAGATAAAATTCTAGTTGCTTCAGAGAGGCACCGTTGATTCTTCTAGGCTTTACCATCAATATTGATCTAATGAGCTGTTATTGTATCTAATAACAGGCCTCTACATTGTGTGGTACCTTTCTTCTTTTCTGAAGCTTCTGCAGATTTCTTGATACTAGATCCTGCTGAGATCTCAAGGGTATCTGCTTAGGACATGGTCTGTGTGCTTGGCTAGATGATCAAGGTGGGTTGCACACAAGGTTCATAGAAGCTGTGACCTCACCTGTGTCCACATAAGACTTTTCTACATGGTTTGGGATTCTTGTAGCTGGTTAGGCTGATGGTAGTCACACATTTCACCAGGTTATTGGATTTGTACAGGCAGTGGCACTTCCTGTAATTGTCACAGAGCCTACCAGGTGTAAAGAAGAAGAAGAAAATAGACCCTACTTCTTAATGGCAGAGTGACAGGCATGGCAAAGGGGCAGAGGGAATGGGAGAGAATGTCCCAGCCACCTTTGGGAGCTACAGTCTGCTATAGTCACCAACTTGCTCAAATTTCTGGGAAAGTAGGGAGTGCCCTATGGGAAAAGCATTGAAACCCCACAGACTTCAGAGATCTGGATCAAGCCCTTCGATCTAATTCCTATTAAAAAAGAAAAGATCAAGAAAAACAGGACTTCATGCCTCTGTCGTGAAGGAAACACCTTTGGAAGCACTTGGTACCCACAGGAACACTCTCTACACTAGGGAACAGAGCGACCTGCTGTCCATCAGGTCTCAGATAGAATGAATCAGAGAAAAGCACCAGCCTTGCTTCTAACTCAGCAACCTGAGACAACATCAAACTCCATAAACCTTGCCCTCCTTCCTCTACAACAGGAATGGCAGTCACAGGTCTGGGTTAGTTTGAGGCATACGTTACATGTTCTTTGTAACACCTAGTAGACAACAGCACACAGTAGGTTCTTAATAGAAGGTAGCTGCTATTCCTCTCACCTCTGTTTCCTGATTTCCTTCCAGAGCAATGTTTCTCAACCTTCTTAATGCTACAACCCTTTAATACAGTTCCTCGTGCTGTGGGGACCCTCAATCATGAAATTATTTCATTGCTACTTCATATCTGTTATTTTGCTACTGATATGAATTGTAATGTAATTATCTGTGTTTTCCAATGGCAGCCCCTGTGAAAGGGTCTTTAGACCCCCTAGAGGGGTTGTAAACCACAGGATGAGAACCACTGATCCATAGCCTGTGCCTTCAAAACTTTCTAGGGGATTCCAGGCACTTCAGTGCTTGTGGGTCACAATTTTACCGTTTTGTGAACTGTGACTCATGGAATCATTTCAATTCCAATTTTAATCTTTGGACATAGTATAGTATATAGTATTATAAGTTAATAACTGTCTACTCTTCTAAGAGTCCTAATATGGTGGTCAGTGTTGAGTTGTTGTGTTTAAAGTGGAAGATTCTGCATCTTAACTCCCAACCTTCAAGTTTAGATTAGCCCATATTGCATCTGAAATTTGAGAAAGAACAAATTCAGAGTTTATAATGAACGATACTGCTTGTTTTAATAGAGTTTCTCATCACACATTAATGAGGAAAAACTGTGTCTATCTTTAGGCAGTGGTCTTGTCTCAAGAGCCAGCTAATTAACTAAATGTTTGGCATATCTTGGTTACCCCGTGGCCTTGATAATTAGAGTCAGCTTTGGACCCGCCAGCCTACCGTGTCTGTCTTATTTCCACTTTTGAAGGCATCTTCATCCACGGAGCTTTCTGATAGTACCTCGCTCCCGAGCAGCTCAGAGGATACAGAGAGAGAAGGTTCACCGAGTGAATCTTCTCACTTTCTCTGCTTTCAAAGGATGCTTAAGTTAAAAATATCATTTTACTTTTCCAAAGTAAAATTGCTATTTTTAAAATGGGGGGAAATCTTTACAGGGCTAAAGCTCTTGGTAACTTCCCAATCCTTGACAAGAAACAGAAAGATTCAAGATTCAGCACAAAGGGACCAGTGGTTGACCCTTTTATTTGAATTCATTGATTTATTTTTACACGATATTCAAGGAGTACCATGAAACAGAGAGGTCCCACACGCTGTGTTACTTGTGGAGAGGCTGGGGACATGGCTCAGTGCTTAAGAGTACTTGTTGCTCTTGCATAGGGCCTGGGTTTGGTTTCCAGCACCCACATACTTTATCACAACCAGCCATAACTTCTCTTCCGGGAAGCCAGTACCCTCTTCTGACCTCTGCAGGCACCAGGCATGTTTGTAGTACATACATATATGCAGGCAAAACACTCATATACACTAAAAATAAAATAAGTAAATCTAAAATGCCCCCATGAGTGGAACCTAGAACCCAGAAAAAAAGAGTCTCAACTCCATCCGTCTACTTAGTCACATAGTAAGTATTCGTTAGTCACTGACTACATCTCAGTCCCTGGCTTGGTTTTGGGTGTGCTCTGGAATATCTGGTGTCAGGGGCAGCTCTGCTTATACTCTGAAGGCCTGGAATCAGCCTTAGGCTTAAAGTCAGCCTGCTAACACAAAGTCTCGGGTCTTTGTGAAAAAAACCTTGAAACAAATGGCTAGAAGCTATTGTAAACAAGCAGCTTTGGTGGAAAGCTGCCAGGTCTCAGTCATAAACCTTGTAGATAAGTAACCTTGATGGATAATACCAACTTAGATAGGGACAAGTGAATCATAGGTGGAGTCAGAGTGACCTGTCCCCTGCCGCTTCACCCAGCTGATACTCTGTTCTTGAAGATATCTGTACTCCCCCTAAACACTTAAGCTCCTATATCATCCCCTTCCCCACATCCTGCCTTTTTGTGTATATAACCCCTGTGTGAAAAAGTAAAAATTGTGGTTTGATCAGCCTATAGACAAGCTGTGTTTCTTTGCGTTCGCCTGTTCCCCATCTTCTCTTTCAGGTGACCTCCCCGGATCCCTGTTTAATGCCCTGCTGGCCAGGACAATCCAGAGTCCTCTGTCTACTACTGAGAGGCAAACCCATGAGGAGCCTGTTTCTGTGGAAATTCCTAATGGGTCTAAAAGGTGGACCTGTGACACTCTGTGTACATGACCCTAACAGTGCATCAGGGAAGCCTTCATGGGAGAGACTCTTCCCTTAAAGTCCTGTAGAAACCGCTATAGAGGGCCACATGCTCCCTTAACTGTCAGTGTATATGGAGAAGTGTAGCAGTGTTGGCCTCACTGTTGGGAGTAACCTCCATGCTGGGTTGCTCTGTTCATTCTACAAGCAGTCATGTATGTGAACTGTGCCTAGAGTAGAAATAAAGGGGATTATAAAAATTGCTAGAAATATGGCCTCTTTGTGACGCCTGTATTCTAGAAGGAACAGCCTGGTAAACAAGCATGGAAGATGGTACTTACTAATGTTCAAGCTCTAACCACAGACCAAAGAGCAGCGGACATGGGGACAATGAGTTAGGTGCCTGTGAGGAGCTGTGGGAAAGCAGAATCCTGAAGGCTGGAGGGCAGCGAGAGAAAGGAGGGTGAGGGAGAGCAGGAAGAGAGGCCATGAGAATCATGGCAGCCAATCAGAACTCTCTGGGGCCTGACATGACAGAGTGCAAGACTTATGATCCTAACAAAACTGGACACACAGTCACATGATGGTGAAGCACCTGCTGTGAATTCAGATACCCAGGTGCAGACCTCTGCACTCTTAACTAGAGTGTTCCTCTCTGAACCTGTTTCCTGAGGATAGTCACAAGGTGTTGGCTAACAAGACTGTTGTGAAGGCTGCATGAGACAGAGCAAGGAAAGCCTTAGCTCACAGCCTGCTGCTGTAGCAGTCCGGAGTGACTGATAGCTTTACTGTGCTGATACTTTGCATCCCATGGCCATTTGGAAGTCTTTGAAAGTCATTATTTTGCTATACTTAACTCCAGACTACAGAACCAGTATGCAGTATCTTACAAGGATTTTGAAGGTTCAACAGAGTAACCTTTGTAAAGCGCTACTGACTGCCGGTATATTTCTCATCCATAAGACTTAAGCTGGCGAAAGCAACTTAAGGAAGGAAGGTTTTATCTGGGTCTGTCCTAACAGGGAAACTGTGGCAGAAAGCAGGTGAGGGAACATGAGACACTTGTTTCTGTCCCATCTGAAGTCAGAAAGTGGGGAGAGCTGATGCTCAGCTTGCCCTCTCCTCTGTCACTCAGGGACCCCAGCCTATGAGATGGTACTGCACATATGTGGGGCGGGCCTGCCTTCCTCAGTTGAATCTTTCCAGAAGCATCCTTGACAGAGCCAACCACAGTGTGTCTCCTTGGTGATTCTAAATCCAGTCAAGTTAATAAGGAACATTAAGCGTCACAGCCAGGTGTACATGTTTACAGTACGTTAATTTAATGAAATATGTGAAACAATTGAAAACGGTTTTTTATTTGACAGCGAGTCCAGTAAATTCAGAGAAGCCGAGCTCCTTGCCTGAGGTGGCTCATCTAATAAAATCTAAGCCAGTATTCAGTGTATGTCCAACTCCATTTTCAGGGCCACTACATCTTGAAGTTTGATTTAAAGGACATATGTAATTCTGTCATCATAATTTCTCATTGGGGGTATTGTGGGTAGAAAGCCATCTATCTTTGTTAAATGCATATAATAGCTTTTATAGATGCATAGTCATGGCCAGCATAAATTTTGCATTTTTTTTAGTATTATATCATTTTCCATTTTCCTTTATTGTCATCATGTTAAATTTTAATGGGTGTGCAGAAGTACTTCAGATTGATTTTCCTTTGCTTGTATCCTGCAGCTGAGTATCAGTCTAGTTCCTGTCATTCATCATTACACAGTACACAGTGTTCCTGTAAGCATGTCCCCAAATGCAGCAGTTTCTTCCCTTGATTTATTTCCTTAGATAAGTCTTCAGAGGTAGGATCACTGACTCAATGGTCGCGAATGGTTTTATTGTTTTTGACACTCACTGCCTGTAGTCCTCCCACTAGTATGGAGACCGCCAGGCTCAACGCGGATCCAAAAAGGAGTATTTTATGCTTTTAAAACTTTCTCGGATTTAATGGTAAATACATTAAATACCTCAAGGCCATTTTTGCTCTACATGCTTTGATTACCAACTCTTTGAAATATATTTTCACCTAATTTAATAACCTCCTGTCTTTTCCTGATTTCATTTTTCATGTTCACTTAGTAAATGTGTCTTGAGTATCTACTCTTTGCCAGACTTTTGCTTTAGAGACAGAAAGGCAATGAAAGACACAGGATTTTATAGTTTGCTAGTGGAGGGGTGTAAATGGGTACACAGCTTCGGTCCCTAAGAGGTGTCCACATGTGATCTGTATGAGACACCAGAGGCGGGAATAACAAATGCTTGTTGAGGAATTCGGCTACTGAGCTAGTTTCAAAGACGTTTTCTAAGCTGCACATGTACAGACATAGATTATGAGTGTTCTTAATAGCTGTGTTAGGGAGATGTAATAATTACTCATTATCATGGTAAGATGACACGACGAGGAATGCTGACCAAAACCAGCTACACCTGTAAAGGAGGAGATGGAAGGATGTGGCAGCCCAGAAAAGGAGAATGAAAGGTTCAAGGTAGTTGGGGGAACACTGGAAGATGATGGCAGGAGGGAGGTCACCTTGGGGGACATTTGCTAAATTGGGCTTCCCCTGGAAGTCCTCAGTAAACTTGGCAGAAGCAGTCACTGGGCCTTGTCAAAACCAAATCAACCTCATGTCTTTTTATCTCTAATGTCCCCAGAAGGACAGCATAGCAGAGAAGCAGTGTGCATGTCAAAGTCAAAGAGACACTATTCAGATATGGCTTCGCAGCCTACTAGCTAGGTGACCCTGCAGTGTTAATGCCATCATGAGATTTACATCATCTGTACCTTCACCTTCGTATCTTACAGAGCTGTTAGAAGTGAGTGATCAGATAAGATGCTCAATGCCAAGCATAGCACATATGGATCCTTTGTCGATAGTAGCTGCTGTCATGGTTAGTGTTCCTTTAAATAGAATGTCTAGGGAATATACATTCAGTGTCTATTGCTCAGTAGTAGAGCAGTTTTCTAACGTGAATGAGGCCCAAAGGCCCATCCCTAGCAACCATATAAGTAAAGGAATGTCTGTCTACATGAATAGAATAGTGAACTTTAAAAGAAATCATACATACTCCGTTCTTCTGATCACAGGCAGTCATCAAGTCAGGGAAGTGAAGCAGTTAAGGACTAGGTTATAATCCTACTTAACTCTGGACCACTGGTAAATAACTTGATCGCTCTGAACCTCAGTTTCCACATCTGCAAAAATAGAAACAACAATAACACCCACCAGATAGATTCATTTTGAAGTTTAAAGCAAGATGGTGCCAGCCATGTCTTAATGCTGAGTCATGGGTGACAACACATTTGTGACAATGTTACAATTTTGACAGGGATGGAGAAAATGATGATGATTAGAATGATGGTGCTGGTGATGATAACCACCTCTGGATAAAGTAACTTTAGTCCACTTTCAGCATAGGACTAATTCTAGGACTTTGGACTTTTAAATCCCTCTGTTACCCATTAGTAACATCATCAACGTACACTTAGCGCCGTTAATCTTCTTCTTTCATTGTGAGTTTCACATTATCTCCTCGTCCCCTTGTACCCACCCTCTGCTGTTGCATTTTCCACCCACCAAAATAAAAAAAAGCACAAACAATAAACAAATAAATCGAAGCATAGACATCTCGCTGTGGAGGAAGCTGCCGTGTGTTGCAGTACACTGCCCACACATTTTCGCTTGCAAATGTTCGTTGCACTGAATCATTGGTCTAGCTTAAGGTCTCTGGCTTCTGTGATGTCATCACTGTTGGATTTTTTTACTGGGACTTCTCCTGATCATCCTCTTGTTTCCCTGTGTCATGGAGACCCTGCAGTTTTAGATCAGCATCTGCCCAGCAGTTCACAGATGATGTAGACGTTGCGGTGGGCCAGCTCACTGCCCTGGAACTGAACCTGGGTGGTCACTGAGCTGGTCAGCCCACCTGCTCTCCCTTATCCACACCACTAGGGCAAGCTCTCCAGCCCTGCTTACGCTAGGTTACCCAATGTGGTCACTGGCAAGAGGCAGGGTCAGCTCTCCCCGTCTCTTTCTCATGCCTCCAGAGCCAGCTCCACTGTGTTGCTTGGGGCCCAGTCTCCCAAGTGCTGCAGCGGTCAGGGTCTGAGACAGCTCTCCTGCTCTCATACCCTTGGGTCTGGTCTACTTATTCCTTCTCCATCAGGCCCTGCCTCACTGTGTTGGCCAGGCAAGGCCTGCTCTCCCAGAGTTCTATAGTCAGTGAGGGCCAGGGATAGCTCTTCCAACTATCACAGGTGGTAAGAGGCAACGTGTGTTGGTGGTGGGAGGGCAACACCCCTATACCCACACTCTACTTCACACCAGATGAGTGATGGAGCC
This sequence comes from Rhabdomys pumilio, assembly GCA_030674055.1. Lineage (NCBI taxonomy): Eukaryota > Metazoa > Chordata > Mammalia > Rodentia > Muridae > Rhabdomys > Rhabdomys pumilio. The sequence continues at coordinate 49,423,451 of JANHMN010000009.1, read as the reverse complement.
AGCTCCCACCCTCTAGGCTGAGTCCTCCATGCCTCCTACACCAGGGCCAGCTCTGTTGTGCTTCCCAGGCCAGGGGCAGGGCCAGCTCTCACAGAGGTGAGGGGCAGGGCCAGCTCTCTGGTCTTATATCCTGGGGACAGTTTTCCCAACTCCCTGAGGTGGGAAGGTGTGGGGAAGGGGAGATAAATCTTTTTGCTTTCTTTTGAGGCTCACTTGTTTAATATTCTGTTCCTTTTGTCTTAGTAATTTCATCGGGCCATTTGATCCATCATGATCAATAACTTTTTTTGATACAGGGTCTCACTATATAGCCTGAGCTGATCGAAGGCTCACCCTGCAGCCTAAGGTGACCTTGAACTTTTGATATCCCTGCTTCTGCTTCCCAAAATTGCAGTTGAAAGCCGCCATACCTGGTCATGTGTTCTTTTTAATAGCTACTGCCTTCTCTTTAATCAAAAATCATATCAATCATCATATTTACCTATTACCCCATGCAGGAGTGACTGTGATCACCCAACCCTGTCACTGTTAGCATCTCCCCACTGAGAAACTCCTCTCTGTTCTGTCCCTGGTATTTGGGGCTGACTGGTTTTTGTAGATATGGTATGGGGGTAATACTGGTGCACACAAAGGTCTGAGGGAATATATCCCCACGTGTATTCTGTAGGCTTTACCCTTCCCTGGGCTCTAACTCCTCCTCATTGCTTTGTTTTCCACAGCATCTGAAATGGGCGTGACTAGGACTAACTACAGTTTTCTACCTGTATGTTTTTTCCTTGGCGCCATGCATAACACAGCAGAGGACCTGGTCAGTGGTTTGCTCCTTTTCATTTGCCTTTGGTGTTTTTTAGAAAGCTGACTCTCTCTTTGCTCTTCACCCACCTCTCTGGAGACCTCTCAGTGCTATGTTGGCCGTGTCTGCCATTTTCCCTCCTTTCCCACACCTGTGTATTTCTTGATGCTCTGTGTCCATTTCTAGTGCCTGGGTCCCACTCACCCACCAATCTGCGGTGCCGATTTTTCCGTTGCCTACATCATGGGGATGTTAGTTCTGTCACAGAGAAGGTGTGCCCTGTGCTGCTTCCTTTCTTAATGAGACTGTCCCGTAAGAGTACTGTTATTGAGTATTGTTAATACTGATGTGTGAGGTTTATTTCAAGGGATTTATAATCGCCTCTGAGATCTTCCATGCTTTCCTTCTCCATGGGTGCTGCATAGCTGTGTCATTAGGGCCAGGTTCCCCTTAGTTTCTTACATTTTCTCTCCTGGTATATGAGTGTGAGATATAAGAAAATGGAGCTTAAGATCCACTTCCGCCAGCACAGGGGGGTGAGAGCAGATCTATTCCCTGACCCTCAGGAGTCACAGGGCACAGCTGAGGTTGTATGTTGGGCCAGTTTTAGGGCCCATGTTTATCTTTCCCCAGCCACCTGGTCACTGTCAGTGTTTATCCTCATAACAGACCAGAAGCATGGCTCAAATTTCATGCCATCATTGTGGTAGTCTAAAAATAAGTTTTCTTTTTGTCTTGATTTTTATTTTTCATGAGCGTGTATGTAACCGATAGACTTAACTCTAAGATAGTTGTATGTGGGTTCTGTTTTTCATTTGTTCTGATTGTTTAAAGAAAACTATTTTTTAAAAGATTTATTTATTTATTTTATGTATATGAGTACACTGTAACTGTCTACGGACACACTAGGATAGGGCATTGGATTCCATTACAGATGGTTGTGGGCCACCATGTGGTTGCTGGGATTGAACTGGGGACCTCTGGAAGAGCAATCAGTGCTCTTAACCTCTGAGCCATCTCTCCAGCCCAAGAAAATTCTCTCTTATTCTCATTTTTCTCAGCAAGCTGAGTTTTGCATCTGATGCTGGTGAAAATCTAGAGTCATCTCTAGTGTAGTGGAGAAGTTGCCGTGGGCTCTAATCATATGCATTGCATGTCTGACCTCGGACAAGTCAGAAGATAGAGGCGAGCCTCAGATTTTCAACAGAGGCAGCCATGCTGATCTTCTAAGAGGGTTGTGAAGGTTTGCTAAAGGCACTATCTAACGTGCTGCCCTTTACAGGATTCTGTTAGCTGATAGCTGCTATTCTTAAGGTCCTTAAACCCCAAGTGGTTGGAAAGCAGAGCCAATTTTATTATATTGATCTAACTCAAACATAGGGGAGAGCTCCCAGGTACAGTTTTTACTACTAAAATATAAAACACGACATCAGGACTATGTGGCTCTTTGTTGTCCCTTTGTGGTGACCACTCCCCCTCCTACCCTGCTTGCTCCAATGATTCTTGCCACTCTCCTGGCTATTAAAGCCATGTCTTAATGCAGAGCTGAACATGTCTTGAGCAAAGTCAATGGCTTCTAGTGGATGTTGTGTTATCACCTGAGTAGGGGAATCCTTCTCACCAAGTCGTTGGGATTTGGTTTCCTCTCCCTGAGTCCTGAGATTTTCAGGTTTCAGGTTTCAGGTTTCAGCCCTGGGTTGAACCCCTAACGTGTGCTACTTGCCTGACCCACCATAACCGCTCTGAGGAGACTACTTTCCACCTTCTCTCAGAGCACAGTCTTTCATTGCCTGTCACTCTGGTTTATACAGCGCCTCTGTAGTCACCGGCTCCTTGGAGACTGGTGCATTTACTGGAGTCTGTGTGGTGGGTATTTTCATTTCGATTTGAATGACTTTAGACAAAGAGAACAATAGAGGAGTGTTCCTTGCCAGCTATGGCCTGCAGTTTACTTTGGAGTGAGGTGGAATTTCTATTTTAATTTTCTGAATGTCAGCTGAACAGCTTTAAGGAGGTAGGAGGCGGCACTCCCGGCTCTCCTGAGCCCAGGTGTGGCCACTCATTCAGCTTTTCTGCATTATTGATGCTTTGTTTCTGTCTCAGCACAGAAGATGAAGCAAAAGATAGTATTGATAACCATAACTTCTTTCCTCTGCTGTAATTCATTTTTTAACTTACATACTGTATTTCACTTTCATTTTCTTTCACTCTGTCACTCAGGAAGCGTGTATTGACCATTCAACTTGCAAAAACCAAAAATTGCCCCATAGATGAGGAGTAAAGTTAAGGGATAGCCCCATCCCCGAGGTGCTTATAACTTGTCAGGATGGTTTGGAAACATAAAAAACTAAAATCTGGTTGAACAGGTGATGCTGTGGAGATCCCAGATCCCAGATTATTTTTCCTCAGAGTCAGGGAGAGAGAGCAGGCGAGGACACTTAGAAAGGAGATGCTTGGAAGATAGTGAAAGAGTGTTCGAAGAAGGAATTGAGGAAAGATTCCCCTGAAAGGGAGTGTAGGTCATGCTGAGCTAGCAAACTGAGCAGTGGGAGTGAAGAATCTGGAAAGGTCGGCTCGAGGTCTTACGAGGGTAAAGCTCAGGCTTTCTCAAGCAAGAGATCCCTGGGGGATTTTGAAATCCAGTACATGACATCAGCTATGAAACAGTGACAGCATTGAAGAGTCTGAACACTCCAAAGTTCAGTGAGGCAGAATGGCTGTTTGTCTTAGGAAAGCGAGCCTCACCCCCACCGCTGTCATCCCTGCTGACGTGAAAATGACTCGGGCCAGCTGAAAGGGGCCACAGAAAGAGGGGTGTATAAAATCTAGCCTGCAAGTTCAGTTGTCACGTGATGTGAAATCAGCCCTCTCAAGAGGTTTTCCCAAGAAAACCCTTAACAGAGATGTTCCGGCAGGAAGAGCCCTGCCTATCCCTGCTTCCATAGTTTGGATCCTGGAGCGTAAGCAGGTAGAGAAGTTGCCTCCTGAAACACTTCCCGGCCATTCACAGCTCCTCACACACAGCCTCAGGTGCAGGAGGAACAGCAGGCAGCCCAGTTCCCTGTTGAGTATCATTTCAAAACAAGTAAGCAAACCAAAGAAACCTTGAAACCTCTTCTCCATTCTGATAGCTAGCCCTGCCCCTCAGGCAGACTCCACCTTAGGTAAGGCTATGTTTTCTCATGTGCTCATCAAAAGCTGCTTGTTTTTACCATCAAAATCGAATCCCAGTTGTATCTGTGGTCAAGTGCAGAATGGATCACTGACCTCTATGCCCAGTGGAAGTGGTTGAGAATTGCCTGCTGCAGCTGCTTCCTTAGTCACAAACTTCAATTTCCAAACTTGCTTTACAGCCAGCTATCTACAACCAGCTCCACCGGGACCTTCTTTTAACCTCTCTCACCACGTGAGAGTGAGCCAGCTCACACAAGTGCAGTATCACCCCATTACAAGCATTTATTTTGTTTACACACAGTGCTAGAGCACAGACAGTCTGCCGGGCGGTTGTGGAAGCTTTGTCAGTGTGTGGACCCAGACCCCTTCTGTATTGTTGCTCGGCCATATGCAACAGCTAGCTTTCAAACTGGGTTTTAAAATGATGCTTCCATGCCCATCAGCAGGTCCACATACCAACCAGCCAAATAGAAGAGAGAAGTGCCTGGGGTCTGGTGAGTGCACTCCTTCAATGACCTGAACACTCCCTAGCCTCTGTGCATACCTTTCTGACTAGAATATAGTGACAAGTCACACCTTGCTGGGAGAGATGTGGGGAATTGTTGTGTCTTGAAATATAAGTGTCCTGAGTTACAGAGCATGTGTGAGGCCAGATACTTGAGAACTGTAATAATCAATGCAGACTCCATGTCTAATTGCCTATAAACTAGTGGGAAAACTTCAGAGAGTATCAGCAGGGTGACATTGTCAAATACAAGAGAGTACCCCTCTGGAATGCCTTACTTTACCTAGCAGATAGGATCCATATTCCCTCAAAGAGGAGAACAAACAAGAAACATATTCTCTTTCGTAACTCCCGGGGAGGGGGAAACTGTGACTTTAATTTCCTTTTGACTATCGGTACATTCATCTTTTGTTTTATATCAAATAAGTATCCAGTTTGTTTCTGTTGGGTGAAGATTACTAATTCCCTCTCTTTTAAAGCCCAAGATAGGAAAACATAACAAAGGCGCATTACTGAAGCCAGGTATATGCTGCATCTAATGTTTGAATATAACTGGGGTGGAGATTTGCTTGGTTGTGACAAAATCCATATAAAAGGTCCCATCTTAGTCATTTTCTAGATGCAAATGTTACCCTTTTCACCCTCTGAAACTGGAATTCTATTAGATTAGTTAATAGCACCCCCACCCCCGTAACAATCCTCATTCTGCCTTCTGCCTTGATTTTTGTCTGCTCCAAGTATCCCATGTAACTGGAATCTGTAGTGTTTGCCTTTTGGAGATGGGTTATTGCACTTAGCATAATGTCGTCAAGATTAACCCTCATTATTGCCATGTCAGAATTCCTTCCATTTTATGTGTCAATAACATTCTGTTGAATATATTCAATGATTAATCTCCCCTGTCATCTTGGTGAGGTTTAGAAGCACCATGGAAGCGCCACTGTGTGTGTCTATGTGGGTGTTTCCAGAAAGGACAGAGAAGACCCACCCTGGATGTAGATGGCACCGTTCTGTAAGGGAGGGTCCTGGACTGAATAAAAAGAAGAAAACGGACTATGGAAGTGTTGGCAGTTTTAGGAATTTTTTATGTATTCTGGGTATTAGTTTAATTGGACCTATTTCAGAATTGTTCTTCTGTAATTTCCCTTTAATATTGTTGATTTTGCCTTTTGATGACTTTCTAATTTTTTTATAATGTTCAGTTCTATATTAATTTGTTGTGCAAATCTTTAGTGGTATATCTTTGTCAAGTATAACGTTTTAAAACATTTGACTCTGCTGTCTCCTGTGGTTCTAGGTCTTGCAACAAGAGGGATTTTGTCATTTTTTTTCTTAATAGAATATTTTATTTATTTTGGGACAGTTCCATACATATACACAATATGTCTTGGTCATATCCATTCCCAAGTTTTCTCCTAGTCCCCAGTAAGTAGTCCTCCCACCTTTACAACTCTGTTTTGTTTCTAATAACTCATTAATTAATAGTGCTGCCCACACGAGCCAGCAGCTAGCTATAACCATGAAGAAGAGTGTCTCCCTCTTCCCCAGTTTTCTATTACCAAGTAACTCTTGCTGTAATTTCCGAAGTACAGAGATCACATTGTGTCCAGAAGACAGCATTCCACAGCGCCCCTCCCCATTCTCCAACTCTCATTCCCTCTTCTGAGATACTCTCTGAGCCTCGTGGGAGTTCATGTAGATGTCTCCATAAGCACTGTCCACTCCAGTTACTAAGTCTCAGCCCTTAGACCAGTTACAAGGTCTAGTATTGATGGCTGCCATCTGCAGAGAGTCTTCTCTGAGCAATGTGCTACAGCTGGGGTGAGTTGAAAGTCAAAGTCGATCCCTTTGGCTTTAGCGTGTCCAGTTAGGTAATGAGGAAAGGAGCGGCAAGTGGGAGCCCTTGGTCCTTGCAGTATCTGGTTCTTTGTGGCTCTGGTGTGTGTGCTGCACATAGGTTTGTCTCTGCTGCCTCTTGAGAGTTTCTGTAGTTCTGGACCTTATACAGCTCATCCATTTGACTTAGGTCTGTGCATGGGATTAGGGCCCAGCTTCATTTTGTTCATGCATGTGCCCATCTTTTCAAACACCAGTTGTTCAAAGAAAATATGCATCCTTCCTGCATCATCTTAGTCCCCTTTGCCAGAAATCATTTAAACGAATATTAAAGAGTTTATTCCTGGGCCTTCAGTTCCATTCCGTTGTTCTCTGTATCTTCCTTTATGTCAGTACCGTACTGTGCTGATGATGGTTGGTTCTTAAAAAATAAATAAGTAAATAAATAGTTTTAACGGTTTATTTTGTGAAGCTTTTTGGCTTTTCCTACATACCAGATTATGTCATCTGCAAATGTCCCCCTTTTACAACTTTGATGCTTTTTCTTTCTCACCTTATTCTCAAGAACTTCAAGCTGTACGCCAAACAGAAGTAGTTAAAGCCGGCATTTATTTTATTCTTTGTTCTTTGTTCTGAATATTAGAGAAGCGTTACGAGCTTTTGGCTGTTGAGTCTGTTGTTTGCTGCAGGTTTTGTATATAGCTTTTTGTCATGTTTTATCTTCTTTTTCTACTTTGTTGAATTTTAAATCTTTTTCAATCAAGTGTTGAATTTTGCCAGGTCCTCTTCTCATCAACTAAGAGGATAATATGAGGCTCATTCCGTCCTCCTGGTAATAAATGGTGTCATAGCAGACACCAAAGCTGGCCTCATCCATACATGGCTGAATCATCCTGTATTCCAGGAGCAAAATCAATTTAGTTATGGGTTATAATCCTTCTTATTTTACCCCAGTGATAGTAGATTAAGTTTGCTAATATTTTGTTAGTTTCATATCGGTGTCAGTCAAAGCTATCGGTCTGTAGTCAACTTATGTGTAGTGTAGTGACTTTGGCCTTGGCATGAGGATTATTTTAGAATTAGGATTATCTTATCGGATAAATTAGGGAGTGGTTCTTTTTTAATCTTTGGGAAAGTTTGATAAAGACCACATTCGTTCTTCTCCAAGTGTTTGATTGAATTCACCAGGGAAGCCATGGACCCGTGGCATTTCATAGACATGTTTTACACTTTACATCACAGGGATTCCTGGGAAGCTCCTGCCTGGGTCAGTGCTGAGGTCACTCTGGATGCTCACTGCCAGCATTCTCAGCCTTCTCCCTCTGGGCTCACGGGCACATCATTGCCCCTGTGACCTGGTGACTTGTTTTACTGAGAATGGCAGTGGAGGTGATACATATCACATCCAAGGGAATGCCTTAAGCCAATGCAAAGTTCTACAAGTTCCTTTCTGCTTAGTGTCATGAACAGCAAGGGTCTGGACTGTTGGTATCTTAGTCCGAGTCTCTGAGTAAGGCCGTGGCTTGCAGCAGTTTCCCAGAGAGGATGGACATCATGAAAGCTGAGTTGTCATTTGAAACCAGTGAGTTCAGGAATGTGTTAGCATAACATAAGCCCCCTCTGAGAGAAACACACACCCCACCCCATGAATGCTACGCAATAGAGGCTGAGGTCATCACTTACAGTCTTTAAAAAAAGCGAACTCATTAAGTAAAATCTCCATCGAGGTTAATGAGAGCCAGATAAATCTTGCATACAGTCGACATGTCCCTCTGTTCCTTCTAAAGATTTTTATCCAGATGCCAGTCAGTGGTGCTCTAATTACTTCTCAGTGTATTTGTTATCTTTTCCCAGCAGTCACTCATAAATGCTGTTGCCAGCTCTTAATTGAATGCCTGTCTCTGAACATCTTACCTTCTGAGTATCTTATAGATGTATCAAGATTCTAAAAGGAATGGACAGACGCAATATATTCTTGAATGTGGCAGTTGTTACTATTTGGGGGGTTGTGCAGTTTCTAAATTAACTTGAGAAATTCCGTGTGCTAGAAGGTTCCATCTGCGGTTGCATGATGAGTGGTTTTTCTTTTCTGTAAACTGTAAATGGTCATGTTGGAAATATCATCATACCAGCTTTCCACTCCAAGTGTCTACCATGTCTGACTGTTTGAAACTGTTATTGAAGTATATTAAAAATAACTTGTTAAGAATAAACCCACTCTCTGGAAGCCGGTTATAAGAATAGATAACATTACGTGTACGCTTTCTATGTGTTACATATTATAAGTGACGCACATAAATTAGCTCATAAAATCTTCATAACAGCCTCCTTATGCATAAGCAAACTGGGGAATAGAAAAATCAAGATATTTGCTAGGACACGTGTCACTGGAGAATGGAAGAAGTGTGATTCAAACCATGTTGTCTGATCCTGAGCCTCTACCTGTGTCCTCTGATGCTTCTGCCCAAGCAGACACAGACAGAGTATAAATTGTATGCCTTTCCTACCACAGTTAGTGTATGGTTATTTTTTAAACTCAGGAAACACCAGTGTTTCTCTGTTTGAAGTGAATATCATAAATAGTTTCCACTTCAAGCGTCATGCTAACTGACAAAGCCCTTTATAATGGTCAGAAGAACCATAGGGGATCACTTAGTTGAAGCTTGCCTGTGCAGTCTACTTTTTTCCCTCCTATCACAAAATCATGACCTCATCTCCTCCTTAGGTCCCAGGCTAGGACTGTTGATAAGTGTCTGGATGTCTTACGGTAACAGGGAAGGGTGCGAATCTTTGCTCAGATCCTGCAGAACGTCTGACCATGACATATTTACCTAGAGGTCATTGTGGTCCTCTGACAGTATCAGGAGCCTGAAGTGTTTAGTGTTACTCAATACTTTAGTAGTAGTACCCTGGCTTTCTTCTTCTGCGAGGCGAGCAGGGTAGACCTGGAAGTGAAAGTGGGAAGCTCATCTTGCTCTTTGGGAAAGATGCTCCCAGGAGTGGAACCCAGTGGTGTTTGGACTGTTGTACAGAGATGCTCCAGGTGAACCCTCTGAACGTCAGCAGGGTGATGATAGCATGTAATGTGGAGGTGCCGAATCTCCTGGGCCAGCTAGCCCACTTCTGTAAGAATTTCTGACGTTTTTGAAGCTGAATGTGATAGAGAAAGATGGAGGTGATTAATTGCCCAAACTGTGTTCATATTTTTTGTTCTCAGAGAGACTCCTCCCCTATAGACTGCAGTCATATTTAGTCTGTCAAGACAGTGTCACAACTTGTCAGGACAGTTATCACCTTTGCCACTGGAAGCTGCCTAATTGAGCAGAAACAGCAGCCATTCTGCTGGATCTCTGGTGGGTGTAGGGATACTGAGGGGTAGGACTGGGGAGTTCACAGAATAAAACCAGGAGCAAACACCAAGTACCTGCAGCAGGCTAAGTGCTTCACACTTCTCTACTCATTTACTACAAAGAACTGTGTATAAAGAAGGCATTTTCAGTATTTCTCCTTCACAGAGAAAAAAATCTTAAGTACCTAGGTAACTTGTCTAGCATCGTGTAGGCAGGCAGCAGGCAGGCAGCCTGGCCGGAGGGGCTGGGATGACCCAGTCACAGTCCACGGTATTATTCTCTCAGGATAGTGAACTATAGGATGAATGCTGATTGGGAGAAAGGGATGCATATTGTAGCAAAATATATCATTACGTTTTATTATCCGAAGTTACTGGCAACACCCGTGACTACCATTGTCAGGATTCTGAGCCGCTAACCCTCCCTGCCGAGAGACTGACACAGTTCCTCAGTAATAACAGGTAGTGCTTACTCACAGATAGAGTAGTAGGAAAAGCCTGTGTGCAATGCAGTATGTATGAAGCAGGTGTCAATGACAAGGGAGAGGTCATAGCCTTAGTCTGACTGAGGTCTCAACAGAGCTTTGTGTCAAAGAGTCATAAATCCAAAGCTTAAAGTTGAGTTTCTCTAAGACTTTCTAACTCCCTAGAATACAGCATCATTTGGGGGAAACCAGACAGGGGATGGCATCCCATGTCTTCATCTAAAGCCATCTGTGACCTTGGATAGAAAGGAGAACTCACTTGAGGGGGTGTGCCAGTGAAGCATTCCCCATCCAAGCCTTGGAGAGCATCACTTGCCACCGACCAGTGCAGTCTGGGAAAGTAACAGTAGTACCTGAATCAGACTGTGACTTCTTCATCTTGTACCCAGGGAAGAACCAAGAGGTCATTTTGGTTACCACTCAAGGCCTTCTCACTTGCTCATTTGAGAGATCAAAGTGACCGTTTCCAAGACTTCCCTGATGTGGCGTGTCCGCTGCATCATTGTAAGAGGCATGTTTGCTTTCATTTTAAAAAAGTGTTTTGATGACTTCCGGCAGCAGAGGTGCATGTGGATAACTTAGTGAGATATCACTAATACCATGAATATAATAAATATAGTGAAATAATTTAGTGTTTTGCATCACTAAACATCTGTTTGCTGTCACTGGTGTAGCTCTGAAACTAGGTGGGGGTGGGATGGGGGCTCTCGTGACTTCAGATGGGCATCTGAGATCTAGTGAGCATTGTTACACTTTGGCTACTCTGAAATATCACTGAGTTTTCATATTTTTATGGCTTTTCATAAAGGATAAGGCATTGCCTCCCCAGAACCATTTATTTTCCCCAAGAACTGTTGATGTTGTTTCTGATCTGAGACTATTGTGACGGTTCACCTAGGTTCTGCAGCATGATAGGACACAGAAGTTGAGTTCTCCTTGGACCCCTGTCACTCTGATTTCCTTGTGAAACTTTTGGCTGGGCAGGATTGAGAGAAATCAATGTTTGAATTGAAATCACTTCTGATGTTCATAGCATAAAGTTCACCCTTAAGCCTCACATGATCACTTGCTGTTCTGTGTGGTTTAGAGAGAGCATTTAGAAGGAGCTATGTCTACTTTGAAACCCAATTTTGTGGGTTTTTATTTTGTGATTATGTAGTGGAGATCTTAGGCGTCGTGGTAGTGGTGTGGGGCAGTGGTTGACACACGCTGGCTTTCCAGTCTCTAGTAAATAAACCATTTGGTTCCTTAGGAAGGAGCTTTTCTTCTATCTCTCTGATAATGTATTGGGTATGTGCTAAGATCTTTTAAGATGAAAGAAACCCAAGTCAACACAACCAGATGGCATTTCCCCCACTAGTTGAACACAATTGTCTAAGGACTTAGGAAAATCAGAGCTCTCCTGCTTCATAGGTATCATATTCCTTGATAAAAGTTTTGGCCAGCCAACCAATCAAGCAGCACACATGTGCTAGTCTGAGGACCCCAGCACATGTGTACATGTGTAGCAGAGGACTTCCTCCTCTGGCCTCAGTGGGAGAGGGTGTGCCTAATCCTGTAGAGACTTGATGCCCCAGGAAAGGAGGTTGTGCCACTATGCCTGGCTTATGTGAATGCCTTTAATCTTGGTAATTCACCATTAGGCCTTTATCATGTGTGGTATACTAGTTATTTATTACTCTGCTAGGAGTTGCCATGGAAATTTAGCATAAAACAAGTACTTATTTCCTGTTACAGTTTAAGTGCTCTGGATCAGGGCAATTAATCTGGAGGTTCAGGTTCATGGTATTTCATGAGATTGCACTTGACCAAGGTTCCCATTGTCTCAAGATACAAGTAGGGCTAGAGGATTTTAAGTTCCCTCATGACTATGTGGAGACTTTAACACCAGCCTGTATGTGCTCATAACAAAACTGCTGGCTTTTGCCAGAGCATAATGCCAGAGGCAGAGTCTGCAAGCCCCTGAGAGGAAAGCCTCCACCTTTCATAATCTATCTTGGAAGTGGCATGCCCACATTTCTGCAACACATCATTGGTTCCAGAGGCCAGACCTATGGGGAGAGACTACCCAGGAGGCCACTTGGAGATTAAATGCTCTTAAGCAAACCTCAGTGCCACCAAGCCACATGGCCACTGGCCCACAGAATGATGTTAAATGATATTGTAGACTCTGTTGCAGTCTGTTAAGATTTGTATATGCAAATATGAAAATATATATTATACTAGTAAATAAAGAATTATGATAGGAAGTGATGTATCACTCCCAGTAATTTACGTAAATGTAAAAATAGATTGCACGTAATCTGGTATGCTATTCTTTTTTTAAGAATGAAAAACTTTTACCAGCAACTGAATCTCCTGTCTCTTCCTTTCCCTTCCTTTCTCTGGTGAGGAATGTTTAGAGCTTTGGAATTGGGGCAGCAGATAGGGGATGACCTATCCCCCTGTCTACTCTGAGCACAATGGTCCTTCCCCACACACAGATCTCTTCTGCTCCACTGAGTCCTGCAGGCTGTAACCATCCTCCACCAGCCTCAGCTTCTCATTGGCAGTGTGCCTGCCACTCAATTTGCAGCCTGTGTGACAGAGAAGCTCTGACTTTATGTCCTCAGATAACTGGGCAGGAACTTTTGTCTCAACAAGTACTTCGAGTCCCAAGATGCCTAGTCTATCTACAGTCTCCTGAGTCATTGGAAGGAACTCTGTCTTACCAGGCTCCCTCTAAGTTTGGGCATGCTGTCTAAAAGCCCCTTCAGCTCCAAGCTGGCCTTGAGGGACAGCCTGCCTGACTCTGCAGTTTTCTAGAAGCAGCATCTTGCCTTCTAGCTCTAGAGGAAAAGGTTTCAATGAAAATTCTCCTTCGGATTATGAACGGATGGACCCATCTGCTAACCTGCCAGGCTCTCCTCACTGTCTGTGGGGTCCTTACTCACTCAGTGACGTGTATGTAAATCTAGGTGCTTCCTTCCTTCGTGCCCCAGGTTGAGTATTTCTGTCAATAGAGGTCATCTCCATGGCTGTCTTTTTCAGTAATGTGTTCCTTAAATACACAGTGTAGCATTTTCTTTAGTAGTGGCAGAGGTAATGGCCAGAATGCCTAGTTCCTGCAGTGGTAGTGCTTGCTATCCAATAGGAAAGCCTGATGCTTCTCAGCCAAGCATAAATGACTACACAGCCCCTTTAAGTGCTGGGAATGAAAAGGTCTGTTATATATGCAAGGCTAGACCTGCAGGGTCAGTGAAAGATTATGTATTACCTTTGTACAAATTAGAGAGGAAAATACCCTCTGTGTGGACAAATTGAAAGGCAGCCTCCAGGTGTGTGCAGACTTGTTGGCAGAGTCTGGCAGGCTGATGGGCCCTTTTTCTAGTTCTCACAAAGACTTTCTTTTCTCCAGTTGGACACAGTCCAGTTCCAGCACTCATGTCTTAGCTGACAGAGCAGCCTCCCCGTGCCTCTGCTTTAATGACAATTTGTCCAGTTGACAGCCCAGGTTCTGGGCACTGGCTGACCTGGAGGATCAGTGTAAGCCTAAGAGGAGATCTCAGGATGAATTGCTAATAACTGTAGGCCTTTAGGCAAAGGAAACTATACATTAAGAGTCAACAGAGTTGGCCGGGGAGAGAGGTCACACAATAGTTTTGCTGAGTAAGCATGAGGTCCTGGGTTGGGGACCCCCACCTGTAGCACCAACATGGAAAGCCAAGTGCAGCAAGCGTGTCTACAGTCCCAGTCCTAGGGAGGTAGGAAAAGCAGGTTGCTTGCTGACTGGTCACCCAGTCTAGCTCACTTGATGAACCCCAGTTCTAGCAAGAGACCTGATATCAAAAAATAAGGTAGAGAGTGATTAGACTCACTGTTGACCTCTGACCTACACACACTGCATGTTTGTACAAGCATACACACACACACACACACACACACACCACCACCACCACCACCACCACCACCAAAGTAGGAGAGACCTTGGACTCTTCTAGGAACTAAGTTTAGAGAGAAGCAAACAAGGAAAAGATCTGGTCAGGGTCTTCTAGGACAGGCTTCAGAGTGGCACTGAGCGTGCTCTTCATGGGCAAGGTTAGGCATATATTTAAAATGGTGTTCTTGTCTATATAGGGTCTAACCTACATAGCTTTCTTTTTATCTTTAACTGTAATCATTCTTCACTTACTTGAAGTTATGTCTATGATACTGCTAGTTAGACATTCAGAATATCTCTCTGTCTCTGTCTCTTTCTGTCTCTTTCTTTCTCCCCCGAGTCTTCCTCTCCCTCTCACCCTCATTCTTCCCCTAGCTCATGCTCTGTCCTTCTCTCTCCTTCCCTCCCTTTCTCCCTCCCAAACCTCCTCCCAAATCCCAAGAGTAGGCTGATAACCTTGGTCATACTAGAGAGCATGAACTAAGCCAGGCCCAGTGGCACACACCTTCAATCCCAGCATTGGGAGACAGAGGCAACCAGATCTCCGTGAGTTCAAGGCCAGCCTTGTCTACAAAATAAAACCCTGTGTCAGAACAGAGGAAGTAAACAGTTTAACTTATAAGTGATTCAAATACATATTTAGTGGGAACTTTCCTTTAATTATTCATTTGATCCACACTCCTCAGACTCACTGGGGGAAACTAAATAGTATATACGTAGTTCTTGGCATGTGTATGCGCTGTAAAACCACAGGGTCAGTAGACACTGCTCAAGGAGTCTGTGAACTTGAATGCTGAAATGCGTTACCCTCACACCTTAGACCTGTATTGCCACCTATCTCTAACACAATGGAGACTTCAATTTTGACCACTTTCAGAACACCTCTCTTTGAAGGAAAGAATACAGTACTCCACAAAAGACATCCTGGTTATCAACATGGATGTATTGGCAGTAACAGGGCCTGCACACTTTGAGCACTGTAAGTCACAAGTATTTCCATATAAGGTTACAGTTGTTGAAATGTCAGTGGACACACACAAGCGAGGCACACCTGGTGGGATGGACAGCCCCCTCACTGTGAATGTTAGAATGCTAAGCTGGCACTCAGTTTCTCCGTCTGCGAAACAGTTTTAGTCACATGACTGGAAATCTCAGTGAAGGAACTTATTCTTCGCCCTTTACATATAAAAGCCTGAGACCTTGTTTCTTTGCTGTTTCTTCTCTGTCGGTAGCAGTGTATTAAGACATAAGAACTCTACTTGAATGTAAAATCTGCAAGATGAGGAAACATGTCAGGTCCAACAGTTACACCTCTTTTAGTTGTTGGTACTAAATATTTAAGTCTCCAGTTTTCTGTTCATAAAACAGTGCATTCTCATATTTTTGGTTGTGAGCCTGGCCTTTAACGGCTGAGCCATCTCTCCAGCCCAAAACAGTGCATTCTCCATACATTCCTTGCCTGTGAGATAACATCTGTGGGTTTTATCTTTTTTTAATTATGTAATGATAAGTCATAATTATAAGGGTATCACTTATGGGTTACAAAGGGATGTTATGATTTTAATAAAGCACAGAATGGTAAAATTAAGCTGGTTAACCAGTCCGTGACGTCAGAAATTCAGTATTTTCGTGGTGAACATAAAATACTGACTTGCACAGAGTTAACAGCTAGCTGTGTTCAGTACGGTGTGCCGTACTCACTGCTCACGTCTGACTGTGGCCAGGTATCCTTGGATTATCACGTCTGTATCCCTCCCTCCCTCTCACGTTCTGGTCATGATTGTTGATGTGAGTTTGATTGTTTTACGAGAGTTCACGTGTGGTGTTCAATGATCTCCAGGTCTATCTGCATTATCCCACACAACATCAATCTTCTTTGTAAGAGGCCGGATAGTATTCGGTGGTATTCAGGTGCCACATTGTATCATCCGTTGATGGAAACAGTGATGCTATTTCATTGTTGTAAATGCAGTGAACACACGTGCAGATGTCCCTTTGACAAATGTCAAATCTTTAGGGAAATGCTCAAGAAAGGGTTACTGGATTGTACAGTAATTCTATTCATTCATTCATTCATTCATTCATTCATTCATTCACTGTGAGTTCTTAATGTCAAAGAACAACTTACAGAAGTCCTGTCTTTCCACCATGTGGGTCCTGGGGTTAGAACTCAGGTCAGAAGGCTTAACAGCAAGGACATTCACGACTGAGCCCTTTTGCTGCCCCATTGAAGACTTTCACAGTAGCTCTGCTGACTCACTGAGGGGTTTGTTGTCCTTGTTTACTTGATTGATTGCTTTTGTGGTGTGTGAAAATTTACAGGTAAGTAAGAAATGGACTAACAGCCACATAGTTCTGGAATATTCCAGCCCCCCTCCCGACCCCCCCAGCTATCACTCAATGGGAAATATCATATTGTACTAAAATGATTGATTTCTGTATTTGTTTTTAAGTCCATAAGTGGTACTAAATTGGATAAATGTATACATTATTTCTGTTTAACCAGATACCTAATCATCTGCAGAAGCGCCTTTAGAATTATGACTAGAGATCAGAAAGTAATAGCTGGCTAAGGGTGTTATAATGCCTTCCCTCAAGGGCCCTAGAAGTACCAAATATTACTTTCTAAAAACAATAGAAAAACACGATGCTATATGGGCTTGCAAGGCTTTGTATTGCTTGCTTTAAAAAAAATATTCTTTTTCAAACAGTACATGAATTTGCTTTAATTTTGTAGGCCGCCCAATTTTTTTTTAACATTTTTATAATGCCACATAAAAGTTATTTACTAAATTTCTCGTAGCTGCCTTATTTTTTTAGCTGGGCAGGGACGATAGGCAGAGCTCAGGCACTCAGGCTGGCCTTCCAGTTTCCTTCCTAAGGCTTTGTTAGGATGGATGGATTCACTGGATGGATGGATGGATCTGAAGCATGGATGGTGATGTAGTAGACGAAAGGTACCATTTGATAACATGTTTTGCGGAAGGGGAAGATGCTATCAAAAACCATAAAATATCCAACCAAGTGACAGTGATTGGAACAGGCATGGATTACATGGAAGTGAGCCAAGAACCCTGAGACGCACACACTGATACAGGCTGACATACTAAGTGAGCATCGAAACATCACAAACCAGTGGGGGAGATTATAGCTTGATCAGTCACAAACCACCTACCAGTGAATACAGATGAACTAGAAAATTGTCATTTTTAATCATGTGATTAAAATCTATGGGAAGACAATTGGTAGTTAGCCCATATTGGGATGAGGTAGTATTTTGGATAAAAAGCCGAACAAACCACATTACACTTCATCTTGTCTTAGTAAAGACAGTCCTCTAAGTATAAGAGACAAAATCAACTCGAATTCCCACAAATCAACCAAGCTGTCACCTAGCGAGATCTCAGGTTACGCCAAAGGCAGGACCAGGCTGGAGCTGACCTTCCCAAGTCCAGAGGGAAGTACTTGTAGATTCTGGGAGGACTTGAGCCCTTAGTCTGCAGCTGCCTCCCTGCCTAGCTTCATTAATGAAGCCTCAGTTGCATAACTGGGTTCTGCCTCTGGCTGCTGCTCTCCCTGTGGAAATCTGCTGCTTGGAGGGAGGGTGAGCCCACTGCCTCCTCTGGGCAGGAGTGCATTGGCCAGAAAGGGGCTCTGGGCAAAAGCAGGAGTGATTGATGACTATTCTGTGTGAATTTGAAATGTCATAGATTGGATAACACACAAACAACTTAAAAAGCTGAGAAAAATAGCTTGTGACAGTGTGTAGGGGTTTGTTTGTTTGTTTCCCCAGGAGCTCAGTCACCCTTTCATCCCTTTTTTGATTCCCAGGCTTACTTTGTATGGGTTTTTTGGTGGGTCCTTTTCCTGTTTCCTAATGATACCTCCTCAAGCTCAGCGTAGCGTCTCCTGGCTCAGCTGTCTCCAACTGTCCCCTCTGTTCACTCTGCTAACTCAAGTCACTTTCAGCTGTCTGTTTCTCTCTAGTCAGTCTCTCTTCTTCTCTGGCCCTACTCAGTCTTCTTTCTTCCATCACCCAGTGTCTTCTCTGACCCTGCTCTCTGACCCGACTGCAATCCTTCTCCAAACCTACTCTTCTATGTCCTGGGCCTTATTTGATTCCTACTAAATTTGATTCCTACTCAATCTCTCTCAGGCTCTGCTGCCTTCTTTATACCCTTTCCTGTTCCCAGAATTTCAAGAGACAACCACTACTGAAGGACATAGGGTCCTTTAAAGGGCCAGGCACACAAAATAAATCACACTACACAAGAGTTACACAAAAATGCTACCTCTAACAAAGAAGGAGGTCTTGAGGGTCCTGAAATTATCTAGCTCAGTGTGGCCTTTAACTGGGCAGAGGAGATGATGGACAGGAGAAAATAGGATGTGTGGAAGGAGAGGAGAAAGTTAACCTCAGCAGAGGTATAAGAAACACAGATTTAATAAAACAAAGTGATGATTTTGCTTAGGAGGTTTGTTTGTTTGTTTGTTTGTTTGTTTGTTTGTTTTTAAAATCATACTGTTGATTTTAACAGTGAGTCAGATCTTCAATTCTTCTGTTTAGTATATAAATAAATACAAACTTTCTGGATAAAGATATTGCAAGTCAAAGAGATGACCCCGTTTAATTGGCCATCGACTCATAGAAGGTAGTCAAGGAGACCGCCATGGAGATTGTACCGTTTGCAGGGAGTCGATAGTGAGGAAACCGGGAACAGCCAGCTTTACTTCAGTGACTAATGAGTCACTGTCCGGGGATTGAGATGGATTGAGATGGCATATGCCACTGAAAATCATTCAGAGATGTTTAATTTTACCATTCTTACTTTGTAGATGTGTAAGAGGCAGAGAGGTAAAACTTTTATAGGTAATATTCTAAATTTTAACAGCATGCATGAATGTAATAATAGATTATTTCTTTGCTCCAGTGAAAATACTACTTTGTTTATCAAAAGAGCATCAGCAGCAACATACCTGATGTGTGTACTAAAGACAAGAGTCACTCCGATGACCAGTCCGATGACCCTCCGCTCCCTCGGCCCCTCCCCCAACCCTGTTCTCCCCTTCTGTGGATCTGTGGGGAGGCTTTCTTTACCCTTGGGGTCCATGCCTAGGGAGGTGGGTGTCCATCCGCCACGGCCTGTGCATGGAAAAATGCTCACTTAGAGCCCGTTCTTCTGTAGAGCCTTGGTGTGATGCAGGAAACAGCTCTTAGCCCATCACAGTTATGGCCTGAAGGAAAATTCCTGAAATAAATGCTCTGTCTACCATGGCTGATTAAAACTTCAGTGGCAGTAGAGATACTGGAATGTCACCATTCCAGGGACTAGTTACAGTTGACCTTGGGCCATCTTTAGCTCCCTCAAAAGCCATTCCTTGTCCACATCTTGTCAGAGGTAGTGTCCTGCTAAACAGATAAAAACCTTGTAATGTATTAACTTAACAAACCCCGTTCTCCCACTAACCACAGGGCTAAGACTGCTGCTGGATAGCATCTGAGTTCTATAGTTGAGATTTCTCCTGCGGACCAAGCCACCCCTCAGATCAGTGTATTTTATTTTATTTTTTACTTTTTTGAGACAAGATCTCTTTATGTAGTTCTGGCTGTCCTGGAACTTGCTATGTAGACTAAGTTGGCCTTGAACTCATAGCTTCTCCTGGCGTTTTCTCTCAAGTACTGGGATTAAAGGCATGTGCCATCATCCTCAATGGCTTTTAGAAATGGCTTGATTCATAGCTTTTGTTGGTGCGCTTTTTCAACTACTTTTTGGGGGTTCTTCTACCTCTGACTCCGCTTCTAACCCTTATTCTACCTAATCCCTTCCAATCCCCAACACTAGGTGGGTGAGAAAGAGGGTTTGAGGTGAAAGAGGGTGTAGACCTCTTTCAGCAAACAAAATAGACTACTTCCTGCTGATTAGGGGCACTGGGTTCCTTGGGGCAAGTCCAATCTTCATTGTCAGTTTCTCTGCCACAGCAACAGCAACCAGGAGCAGCGGGGGTGACGGGGTGCTCTGGCATTTATACACTCTTCAGAGTCCCCAGAATTAAACTACCTGTAGTTGGCAAAGACTATTCCCCTCCTAGAGCAAAAGACAGCCATAGTTAATGGCTGTGGGACAAACTGAAGCAGCCCCGTATCTCACACCCAGGATTAAAACAAAAACATACTCACATGATATAAGTGGGTAAAGAAACCAAAATTCTCACTACAAGCTTTCTTTGTTCTGTTACCATAACAACGTCCATGTTGGAGCAATGGAACCTGGGGTAACCTAAGTCCTTGTTGCCAGGCCATGGTCACTCAGATTTGCCTCCAAAATAAACTCTCTCTATTCTTCTTTGAGTTGAGAACTGAATTTTGGCATTGGCAGGCCAGTGTGCACACATACACATGCACTCAAGCATGTACACACACACACACACACACACACACACACACACACACACACACGTGCAAACAAACCTGGTAGCTTCCTGGTCAGCCCTCCAATGCTCCTAAATTATTCTTTTTAGTAAAACTTCACTTTCTTGTTTTACCCTCAATTCAAAGAGTGACATTCAGAAAAGAGGGTGCTGAGGGTTGTTGAGGGAGGCTTGACCCAAGTCAGAAGTCAGAGTAAAGAAGGCTTCCTTCCAACACAGAGAGGCATTCTGTGTTAGCTAAGTGTGCCTCTGGCAGGACAAACAATTTTCATCTTGCAGCTGAGCAGCTGGAACCTCGTGCAAATCAGCACTGTGTAGATAGAGCAGCCCACTGGTCTTCCATGCTGGCTGGACACGGTGGACCCCTAGGGTGAACGCTGTAGACCCAGGGTGCATCCTGCTAAGGACAGATAAAGCTTTGCTGTTCCCTTTGGCTTTGTTCCCAACTGTACTCTCCTAGATCTGTAAGAAGTATTCTCCTAATCAGTAATTGCCTCTTCTCTTCCCCAGAGTTCCTGCCCTCCCTATTCCAAGAAGACACACACACCCACACACACCCACAGGCAGGCACGCACATTTTTATAGTGTTCAGAGTATCACCTCTGACTTTGGAGTGTTGGCCAAATACACTGCGGAAGTAAATGCTACATGAGCCGGGGTGGGGAGGGTCTGGAGGCTCCCACTTGAGAACAGCGCCCCCGCCCCCAGTCCATCTCACCAACTGCATGCCCCTGATATGTTAACATTGTATCCAGCAACCCTCTTCTGCTTCAGTGCTCAGGAGAGCCCCGATCCTGTGTGGCAAAGGAACCTTTGTTCCAGAAGGCTAGTTTCTGGGTTTGGGCAGAAGAGGTCCCCGGGACTGTGTTTATAAACACACTAGGAAGGAAGGCTACCTGGACAGGACCCCTGTAATGGCTACCCATTGTTTTCACATGTTTGTATGACCATGGAATGATTTCAGCCAGAAATCCTTAAAACCGCTACGTTTTATTTTGGAGTAGTTCAAGTTGTTGAAGGGAAATACACAAAGAAAAACAGGCTCGGATTTACAGATAGTGGAAAGGTGATCCCTGCAGCATGCGAGCTCCATGCCACCAGGCCAGGGGAAGAACAGCCACCACACTCGGTTCTTAAATGCCGGAGCCTCATTGTCACAGAAGGTCGTTATAATTTTAGAAAGGAAAAGATGAATGGAAGGCTGTCTTGGCTTAAAGAATCTATTTCTATTTTTTGTCCAACTGAATCACTCTGTGATAAAAGCAGCCCTGGGCATCACAAGACTTACTAACCTTTATGTCATTTCCCCTCCCACTCTGTTCCCGAAATGGCTTTTTTTTTTTCCCTTTTGGTTTTTATCTTGCTCTAAACAATATGAAGCTTCTCCACGCTGGCTGGACTTAGGAATTATCTCTGATTTGTTTGCATATGTATCAGCTGCCCTCTCCTCCCATGCCCTCAGTCTTAGATTGGAAACCACAGTGTACACAGCGAACCCTCCTGACTCATGAATATCAATGAGGAGATCATGAATTAATCATTATTGTTCTTAAAGTGTTGGGTTGGTCTGAGAAACGCAATTTGAACTATTCCCTTCATGACTTAATTTCGATTTTAAAAGTATTTAGATTATTTTGGTCCTTTTTGAGTATGTTTTAAGTTTTGCTTTAATTTGAAATAGCCTGGCAGCACTATCTCAGGCTAGGTAGAAAGCACTACCTTGCTTTCTAGATCAGATGGCTGATTGGACACACCTGTTCGGATGTGGGGACCTGAGGGGACCTCACCAGAATGCAGTCATTCTTAGGCTTCGTTGAGATGAGCCCTTTGTTTAATATTAATGCAGGCGAGCATCTGCTTACAAAGCCTCATGTGCACCCTGCTCTATCTGCTCCGCCTTCCAGATGATAAGAGGAAAGGGGGCAGCTGTCACGGTGTCCACAGCCAGCTTTCCAAGGGCAGGGTTCCTCCAATCTATTTCCTGGCTCTCCTTTCTCCTTAACTCACTTCTCCTCCTCATGAATTCATTAGCAGCTGTTAAAGTGGCCTCTGCTATGGCTCCCACCAGCTCCCTCTCACCTCCTCCGTCCTAACACTCACCCATGAGAAGGTTTCACCACGTGTGCTACAAGTGTATACAAGTCGTCAGTGTGCATCAGCAAATAACACAGTGATCCCTGTGGCCCCCATCTGTGTGAGTCACAACTGTTAATTTTACCCACAAGGCTTTCAGAACTTGGCCCTGGCAAATTGTGCATCTCTTTTGTTTCTTAGAAATTAGTTTCTAGGACTTTGTTTTTTTTTTTAAATACCCAACTTTTATAACAGGTTCCAGAGTCAAAATATGCATAAACTGTTCAGTTATGAACAAAAATTATTAAGAAATCTTTAAGAATAAAGTAAGATAGTCGAGTACAACTGTCTGCCCTTCTCCAGCCTCTCCAATACAGGATCCAGTGACTTGCTGATACTTCTCTAATGAAAAAAGGGATCTTCTACGTCATCAGGCTCTGTGTTCATCTAGAGTCAATTCCTTAGTATGGAGTTAGGCTCTATTTCTTCCTCCTAAATGATGTTGGAAATAACATATCATTACTTATTGAGAGAACAGTCACCAGTGTTAAATCAGTTAATATATGGCATACCAAATCCTTTGGACTACATGTGACAAGAGCCAAACACTTGATAGCTGCTAGGAAATTTCTCGGGGGAGGGGGGGCCTTGGGGGGAGGAGATTGCAGAGCATAAGAAGCTAGGGCTGATTGTGGCCTACTCAGTAAGAGGCTACAAAATGACAGTAGCCATACTGCAGACATGAAAATCAAGTAGGTTATTTACTCTTGTCTGAGTTGTGAGTTTCCCTTCCCATAAAATATGGGTAAAGATTGTGCCCTCAGTGAGCACTTGTTGGAGAAGGCAGTCAGTAAGATGCCCAGTCATTTGGGCTAACAAAAAGTCATGGAAGGTGCCTGCTAGGCAGGTAGGCATGGGACAGTTGTTATTAGTCACATGGTTCAGTAGAAAAGACAAAACCCAGAAAGGTCTACTTGGTTTGCTCTGACATTTGTCACAGCACTGCTCTCAGCACATGACATCCTTAGTGCATTATTTTGGGAGTTATTTCAGATTTGGGATTTCTAGGAACCAAAGAAAGGGCACAGTGCACTTTGGAGAAGCCTGGAGAGACAATGTATCACACTAACCTTGTAGAATAAAGAAGATAGCTTGTATAAATTTCAGTGGCAGCAAACATTTCTGGTCTGTTGACCCAGGAGGAAAAGGAAAGAAAGAGAAGGGCTAAGAGTGATGGGGAGGGGCAGGAGGGGGAGGAGGAAGAGGAGGAAAAACACATCAGAATTATTTCAAATAAATTCATGTATTTTTTGATGTTTCATTTTGGATATAACCTCCCTTCCCATTCCTGAGAAGCCAGTGGGCTCAACGAACCCTAGTGTGATGTCTGTCCTGAACCCTAGTGTGATGTCTGTCCTGAACCCTAGTGTGATGTCTGTCCTGCAGATGAAAAAGGTAGAGAATGGGGCGAGAGCTCAGGAAAGCGACACTGCTTCCTTACAGCCTGTGACCCCAGACACTCTGAGCAGAAAGTTCCCACTCTCCAGATGCCCCCATGGAACCAGTGCTGTCTCCAGAAGACACCGGTCCCTGACACAGAGGCAGCCTCTAGCTGGCACAGAGCCACCACGAAATGAATCCTTTACCTCACTTTGAATGATTCTTTGATCGTGGATTAAGGAGCTGGTGACTAATGGCAGCTCCTAAGTTGCCTATTTTAAAGAATAGATGGAAATTATTTTTAATTAGTGCTCTCCAGCCGTCTGTTTGTGAATGTCAACCTCTGACATGCTTATGGGCCTTTTAGAAATACTCTTTTTTCCCCTTACTTCGACTAAGCAACCGTTTTCTAGGCACTCATGTTTCCGTTGCTCCCTGTCAACAACACTCTGGCTAAGTAGAGGTCTACTCCCAACCTTTGTAGAAATCGCTGATTTTACCGGAGGTCACTTTGACAAAGACATCTGCTGGATTTAGACTAAATCAGGAGGCTAAGGAAATGGCTCAGTGGATAAAAGTGTAAGCATGAGATCATGAGTTCAAATCTCCAAAAGCTGGACATGCAAAGAGGAGTCTGAAATCCTATTACTCCTATAGGGAGGTAGGAGGTGGACATAAGAATCCCAAGTTTATTTATACATATAAATGTGCACACACACATATACCAATAATTGTTACTACTTAGAAAATAGAATGAACTCTGGAACACTGGATTTGCTCAGCCCAAGGAAAGCCATATATATATATAAATTGGTTTTTCGAGACAGGGTTTCTCTGTGTAGCCCTGGCTGCCCTGGAACTCACTCGGTAGACCAGGCTGGCCTCGAACTCAGAAATCCGCCTGCCTCTGCCTCCCAAGTACTGGGATTAAAGGCGTGCGCCACCACCGCCAGCTAAGGAAAGCCTTCTAATAGTCATCCCTGTGCTGGCTCAGAGGCATAGCCCTGAGCAGTGCCCTGCCTCCAATTTCGTGGTCTCAGAGTGGGGAATAAGAGGGCATTTAATTTCTGGACAGCTCTAACCTGGATGGCAAGTACTCTCAGTGGTGACGTGGAGGCCACGCTTGGCATTATAGTTTCAACTATTACAATTTGGTCACAGGCATAATCTGATCACATGCCTTCTCCCCAGTTCCCACCCAATTATTTTTCTCCTAAATTTTCTAAGTAGCTCCCTAAGAAGTCACTTTAGGTTCTAAAGAGTCTTAGTCTGGCGAGTGGCTATATTTTTCAGAATTTGCTGAAATATGACCCTGTGGGGGTTGATTCCCTCTATGGTTTGCCTTTTCTTTCTTTTTTAACCATCTAGGAGTAGCTTTCACCCACCAAAACCCTTTTAAGGTCTCCCTTTTTTTTTTTAAGTATGCTCATCAAAATAGAACTTTTATTACTGCCAGCTGAAAAAGAACTATGTGTTGTGTTTGCTGGGGAAAACTATTTCCAAGAACAAATTAAAGAGTCCCAGACAAAGCGGTACAGGGAGTGACTCCCATGGTGTCCTGGAGCGTAGGGAGAAAAGCCACTGTGCCTTCATAAACTGATGACATGACTGCCCCATGGTACAGTTAAGGGGAAGGTTGTTATTGTAGATCTGAGAGAAAGAACAGCTGGAAGCATCTGGAAGAATCTAGAGCCGAGAGAGAAAGTAGCAGACTGGACCTGCTCGGGAAAGAAGCAGGAGCAAAGGGAAGCTGGAGTCAGAGAGAGTAGAGCACAGGCGAGTGGTGGGGGAGGAGGGAGACAGAGGAAGACAAGGAGAGGCGGCATCAAAATAGAGAAATAGCAGGGTTGTTGGTAGAATGAGTGTCCAAGGGAAGGAAGGCCATGAGCTGGAGGGAGGCTAGGGTGGGGAGGAGGCGAGAAGAGCCAGGATGCTGGCATAGCCTCTGAAATGTGTAGCAGACATTCATGAGACTGAATGTCAAGGCCAGCACAGGCTTTAGTATGTTCATACGGACCACAGGTGGCCATTTGTCCTTTCTGACTTTTTAAATTTGGGAAAATGGAATTTCCTTTGGATGTGACAGAGCCTTAGTATGCACTCTTTTATCCACATAGAGCCTTCCAGCACACGTAAATGACCGTCTCTCACTTTTGAGGAGGTGCTAAAAACCGGTAACTATGGAATCAGTTATCATTACTAGTTATGAAAAAAAGCACTAGCCATGTGCTACTAAAATTCCTCTACATGGAGCTTAGTGTTCTACAACAAAAAATGTCTTACACCAGGAATGAAGGTTCAGAAACAGGAATTCGAATGTGTGTTTAGTTCCTAATTATTTGGTCTTCGAAGTGGTCCCGCTTGTCTCTCGGCCTCTGATGTTTTGGAGATGTTTCCAATTAAGGATGAGCCGGTGTAATTAAATTTGTGTCATTTGTAATCAGTTTTAGGGCAAACCCAACTTTAGGGGTCTTGTAGGACTAAACTTGATAGCCACTCAGATAACATGAAACAGAGCGGGGATTTAGTCAGTGTGCCTGGAAAGGAGAGACAGATAAAGGGCATGGGTGTGTCTAAATTATCCTCAGGATACTGACATGAGCCTTAGGTCCCCCTGACCCCCGAAGAATGCAGAGAGAAGAGCCTGAAGCCTCCATCTTGAAGCTTAAGTCAAGATGTGGTATGGTCGATCATTGCTTCCGCTGTAGTCCTGTGAGGTGGTCCAAAGAACTCCTTATTGCTGGAGGGGACAAGATGGTTCTAAGGAGACAACTAGTCACATTCCTTACCGGGGATATCCTCTGGTGGGTAAGTGTCCTCACCTGCAGGAGAGGGCTGTCTCTCCAGGCTGTGTTGGTCCTGGGATCCTGGGCAACTGAAGATTTAGATCAACTTGAAATCATTGGCATCTTTTGGGAATGGGGGAAAGGACACTGTAAAGGCTGAGAGTAAGACACCTGGGTTACTCTGATTGTGGGGTCTTCTGAAGAGTTATGTGGAAGGTTAGACATTACCAGTCCTTAGTTAGATACTCCTTGAGTGATTATCAACCGTATTTCCAGAGATAAGGAGGTGCCCCAAAGCTCTGGAGACAGGAACAATGAAGGCAGTGACACCAGGTTTTTATCCTGCCATGTTTACCTCCTTGGCAGAAGTGGTGTTGAAGAGCCTGCTAGAAGCCCAGCATACACAGCAGTCCAGCCCAGCATCCATTCTCTGCTCCTTACCCTGTGTCTCCTGCATCCTGACTTACGAACAAGTGTGCAGGAGGTCCAGACAAGATTTCCTGATTTCTAATACTTTGAGGCCACTAAGCTGACTCTGTTGTCTTTTATATCACACATTCTGTTACCGACTGCACAATGCAAGCCTGCACACCCTTGGTTTACCACCTGTGTGCCATTGTCTTCTCATTAAGTTCTTGGACATGTAAGGAGAAAGACAGAAACAGTGACTAATGCTTCTGCACGAATAAGAAGTCACTGGAAATAGAATGAATGAGACTATTTTTAAATGTCTTCTTTAGCAAAATATCTTGTTAATTAACACTTACCAGACTGGAGCTAGGCAAATTTTAATTAAAAAGAAAAAGCAAAAACGAACTACAAGTCCACCATATTCTAACAGTGCACGATTCGAAGAAGCAGATGAACAAAACCTCTACGATTGTTCAGCAGTGCCCCCTAGCATGTCCAAATTTAGACAAGCAAACCATGAAGTAAATCCCGTCTGTCAATTTTTAAAACGTGTTATTTTTACATGTCTAATTAAATGGGCAATTCTGGACCTTATTCCCAATCTGTATGTCAAAAGATGGCTATCAGCAGGGATTGTATAATTTAGCAAAATTACTTCCTGTTAAAATATTTTTAAAATTATATTTCTGCAAGGCTGGGCATTATCTATCCCTGGCTTCTGCTCTGGATGACTGACTTAGGGAGAATCCCCTGCACTTGCTCATTCATTTAGGAACGAGAAGTAACTGGACTGGGAAAGGTTCCTAACGTGAACTAGGGAAATCTTCATACATATCCATCTTTGGAGAATGCCCCAGATCTATCTCTAAAGCCACCATCTCCAGGTGTTGTGATCTTGAGGAAGCTCCTTGCTGCTGCATGCCAGGCTGAGTTCCCCTGTGAAATGGGTAACAGCACCTGTGCCTGTATAGTGGAGCTGCTGAGAGTTAAAGCTTGCAAAGGAAACAGAGTCAGTAGTCATCGTTATCATCAGTCCACCAGGAACCCTTGGATGTGAACAGCAGAAGCAGTCTTGGTTTTGATTTCCAACCTGAAATTCTTTGGGCAAGTTCCTGGAACTCAGTTTTCCTGTTTCTAAGTGGGGTGATAACAAGTGCTGGGCACTATTGTACAAATAAGAAATTCATGTAAAGGACCTATGTCCCAGTTAGGGTTTTATTGCTGTGAACAGACACCATGACCAAGGCAACTCTTATAAGGACAACATTTAATTGTGGCTGGCTTACAAGTTTAGAGGTTTATTCCATTATCATCACAGTGGGAACATGGCAGCATCCAGGCAGGCATAGTACAAGAGAAGCTGAGAGTTCTACATCTTTATCTGAATGCTGCTAGCAGAATACTGACTTCCAGGCAGCTGGGATGAGGGCCTTAAAACCCACACCCACCGTGACACACCTACTCCAACAGGGCCACACCTTCTACTAGTGCTACTCCCTGGGCCAAGCATATTCAAACCATCACAGCCTAGATGACAGTAAGAAGTAGAACAAGCAGAACACAGTTGTTGGGCCTTTCAGAACAATATTAATCCTCTGAAACCAGAGACTTAGGAGACAGCAGTGTCAGTGTTCTCTAAGCAGAGAGTAGAAACCGACTCAACAAACCCAGAAAAGCCAGTTATACCCCAATGACGACAGAAGGCTCAGGTACTGATAATACTAGGTATCTCCAGATACCAGAGGAAGGTAGACTAAAGTCCAGAGGGTTGATTGGGATTCGGTTTTAGAAAGCCATTTGGAGATGGGGAAATGGCTCTGTGAGGAAGGCACTTGTCACTCAAGCATGAGGACCTAAGTTCAGACCCCCAGCACCCATGAAAAGCTGGGCAGGTGTCATGCTCACCCACCGCTGCCCCCATCCCCCATTATCCCAGCTCTGGGTAAGGGATGGGAGGGAAGGTCCTGCCAGTTCCTGTGAGACCCTGTTTCAAAAATTAAGCTTAAGAGCAAAGGAGGAATATGACTTCTGGCCTCCATGCTCACCCCAACACATACATACCAACTCCCATGTGTTACCATTTTCTCTCTCTCTCTCTCTCTCTCTCTCTCTCTCTCTCTCTCTCTCTCACACACACACACACACACACACACACACACACACACAAACACACACACACAGTCTATGGGAAGGATACGAAATTAAAAATCACAGCTCTTAGGTACATTCCTAGTGCCAGGACCCTTGGTTGTTACCCCTATTTGACACCCAGAATGCTGGCAAGAAGGTATAGAACCTCCCAGTAGATGAGGAGAGCCAAGCCTTCTCACGTTCCTCTTCTGCTTACCAGGCGGACACACAGCCAAAATTTATCAAGCCCTTTAGTCTGTCCAGACATCCATTACCACAGTGTACACCCAAGGGCTGGGAATTACTGCCAGACAGCAGCTCCGTCCCAATGCTGATCTTCAGAGCCTGTGTTTTCAGGCTCTACTGTAGACCTCCTTCCAACAGTGGTTCATCTCCAGGCAGGCTGTGAACTGTGCTGCCTCCTTCAGCTGCTTTTGGCTTCTGACTTGGCTGTGCCGCCATGCTCTAGTCAATTACGTGGGGTTTCCCCATAAAGATCTTAGGCATTGAAGTTATATATGAACCTTTGATACCATGTTAGCTGCTCTGCATTTTCAAAGTCCAAAAGAATCTGAAAGGCTCTGCAGGTGTGTGACTGCACTTTGACCACACCCTGCATGTCGATCTTTATGGCACGTGTTGTTTTTTCCAATCCAGCCAAGCATAGAGGTCACCGTTGTTCAGTGGATTATGTAGCATCAAAGTTATCCTGTGAGATTGCACTGGGTAAGCACAGGAGTAAATGTTTTAACAGGTCTATATATGTGAGTATGTTTTCTGCTTAGTGTTGTGGTTTTGAAATAAAAATAGCACACTTAATAAGTTTGATCGAGAATTTTAAGATATGTATTTTTTAAAAATCTATTTTATTTTAATTAATTTTTATTGGATATTTTATTTACATTTCAGATGTTATCCCCTTTCCCCATTTCCTCTCCACCCAGAAATCTCCTATCCCATCCCCCCTCCTCCTGCTTCTATGAGGATGTGCCCCCACCCACTCCCACCTCACCGTCCTCAAATTTCCCCACACTAGGGCATCCAGCCTTCACGGAACCAAGGACTTCCTCTCCCACCTATGCTGTATTTTAAATGATATAAGATAATATATAAGATTTGCCATTTGTAATTATTTTATTCTTTTATGGTTACATACATATGTGTGTGTGTGTGTGTGTGTGTGTGTGTGTGTGTGTGTGTGTGTGGTGAATTTTATATTTTTTACCCCCAAAACCCTCTTTCATGGCCCTCCTACTCTGTCATGTATGTGCACATGTGTGTATATGCATGTGTGTGTGTGCATATGCCTTTGTATTCATCCTGGTGAGTTTAGTTAAGCTTCCTAGAGCATGTTCAAAGGGCATAAGACTACCTGTCGGTGGCTACCCCACTGAAGGAAGTGACTCTCCCTCCCCAGCAACTAGTAGTCTCTCAGAAAGGGGTGACGAGTGTACTTCACGGCAGACTTGCAGCACCACCTGCACAGCGTGCTCTCGAGGACTTCTTCCATCATGCAAAACTCCAACTCTGTTCCCATGAACCCCTCCCTCTCCTTCTTCCCAGGCCCTGGTCACCGCCATTCTACCTCTCCTGAATCCTGTAGATTTTGTAGCTCTTTCACAAGTGGTTATTATTATAAATGAATGAATAGTCTCTGACGTTCGTTACCATTGTGATCCAGAAACTTGCGGTGAAAATACTTCACAGGCATTTAGAATGAAGCTAAGTTCTTTTTCATTCCTTGAAATAACTTAAAACGTTTTTAAGGA
Source organism: Rhabdomys pumilio (assembly GCA_030674055.1). NCBI lineage: Eukaryota > Metazoa > Chordata > Mammalia > Rodentia > Muridae > Rhabdomys > Rhabdomys pumilio. The sequence goes on along the minus strand of JANHMN010000009.1, from coordinate 49,392,352 downwards.
GAAAAACCACCACAACCTTCTTATAACCTAGCTTAAAGGAGGTGGTGCCGTGAATCATGGTAAGTGCTGTTTCTTGCTAGCTTGCTTTTCTTTCTTTCTTTTTTTTTCCATTTTTTTTTCAATTTTTTTATTGGATATTTTATTTACATTTCAGATGCCAATCCCTTTCCCCATTTCCCTTCCCCAGAAAACCCCTATCCCGTGCCCCCCCCCTTTTTCATTTGGCTTTTATACAATTTTTTTTAAATGTTAATCAAGGGCTTTGTAAGTATGGTAATGCTCAATCAGAAGTGTAACCTAATACCCAACCTAGCTATGTAAACTATCTTTGACTAGTGGAGACACGTGGTGAACTTCTCTAGCTTGCTTTTCTTTTCTCTCCTGCTCAACTCTGCTCACAGCTTTAGTTGAGGGTACAGTTAAGATACCAACCCTTGTGAGTCTTTCTAAGGTTCATCCTCAGGGTTCTCCAGCCAGCTGTGTCCAGCTTTATTTCCAATGGAATTATTGTTACTGAACAGTGTAGCAAACAAGAAAAACAAGTGTTCATGTATCCATTCAGCAGACGCTGAGTGACTACCTCTGTTGTCTGCTGTTATGGTTTGGATATGAACCCTCTCCCTAAGCCTGGCTTCCAGTTGGTAGGTCCAGTCATTGAGAGGTGACTGGTTATCAGGACCCTGAGTTCACCAGTGGATTAGCTCTCAATGGATTCTAATTTTATGATATTAATGGTGGGTGATGGGAACTGGTGAGAGGAAGTCATCACAAAGAGTGTGTCTTTGAGAGGTACCTTGTCCCTGGTCCCTTCCTGCCTGTCTGCTTTCTGGACACTATGAAATGAGTTGCTCTCTCTGTCATATATTTCAGTTACCACAATGCTCTATCTCACCCCAAGATCAAAGCAATGAACTCAGCTGACCTTGTTCTAAAGGTTCCAGGACTGTGGACCAAAGTAAATCTTTCTCCTTTAAGTTCTTTCTTTCAGATATTTGTTATAGCAGCAAAAGTCTTATCACATCTGTGTATAAACAGATAGGCTACTGCTGGTAGTGAAAAGGACTTGTGTTTTATTGGATGGAGGCATTTAACCCAGGCCTGAAGAAGAGATAGATGTATCAAGAGTGATGGCTGTGTACCAAGACAAAGAAAAAAGGAGGGTGACAGTGTTATCTTGTTGTCTTCCTTACCTTTCTTCATAGCCTGGGATGTTGGGCTGGAGTACTGTGTCTAGCTTCTACAATACCTTACTCACAGTCTCTGGAGGTCATGGCACCATCAAGTGTTTCTGAAGCAGCATAGTGGGTGGGTCCTTATTTGCATAAGAGCAGGCCGTACCAGTCAGCACGTCTGCTGACCATGTATGAAAGGTACTCAAGATAAACATTGCCACATAATTATTTCAAGTCACTCTAGCCATGTGACTGTAAAACACCAACCTAGGTGGCTAGAACAGACAGATCTTATATATTAAATAATGCCTCTGCATAAGGATGAGAGCTGATGAAACAGCTTAGAGGGAAGAGGCAGGCTTTGATTATAATGTCAATTTCTATGATGTAGTTGGCTCACAAAATTCCTAAATATTTAGGAACTAGTTCTAATATATGGCAGGATAGGTGTTCATCTTCTGTGTGACTGGCTGTCAAGAGTTACACTTTGGAGATGTTTTAATTGATGTCTTTTTTTTTGTTGTTTGTTTTTGGTTTTTTTGGTTTTTTTGGTTTTTTCGAGACAGGGTTTCTCTGTGTAGTCCTGGCTGTCCTGGAACTCACTCTGTAGACCAGGCTGGCCTCGAACTCAGAAATTCACCTGCCTCTGCCTCCCAAGTGCTGGGATTAAAGGCGTGTGCCACCACCGCCCGGCTTAATTGATGTCTTTGGAGAAGACATGCTCTCAAACTTATCCCTGGTCTCTCCTCCTTGTTGCTCAGAGTTCATTGACCCTTTGTGTTCTGGACCTTGACTTGTTTGGGCCTGGAAGGGCAGTTACAGTTTCTAAGCAGTGACCTAAGGACATCACCAGCATCCAGGACTCTGTCCTTAAAAATGTGCCTTTCATCCAGGCCTTGGCCACAGCTTTGTATGTTAGGACATAGAAAAGAGCTTTGAAAGGGAGAGAACTCTTCTTTCCCTCTCCTCTTTAATTTATATGAATTAGCTTTTTAAGAAAGGAATATGGATTGAAAGAGATGTCCATTTGGGGCCATTCTTTCACCGTGGATGACAGTTCATATTATCTTAGAGTCTCCAGTTCTTTAATGACTTCTGACTTATCCTCGCCTTCCATCGTTGTTGCCAGAATGAACTGATACAAATTAAATAAACAATAATAGTGAGAATAATGGCTGACATTTACTGAGATAATACCACTGGGTCCTGTGTTTGGATTTCTTCTGTATCTAAATCAATTAGAGCCTATGGGTTAATGTGATGCCTAACAAGGGAACGATGCCATCAGTGCTAGCTATTATTTTGTTCTTGTTACTGCCTTTCTGGTTTTAAGAAACCTTCGATAAGGCAGAATCAGTGTCTCTGGCTTTCCTTTGTTGAATTTTCGTGGGAACATCACTTAAATATGCAGGCTCTTGAGTTAGAAGCACATGAAGAATGGTCTAGGAGTTTCTCATTGGTAGCATGGAATGAGAGAGCAAGCAGGGAAGGGGAAAGGGAGACCGTGCATTAGGCACAAAGACCCAGCATACATGTCTTCTTTTGGCACCCCCAGTATGACATGTGACGGTGCTGTGTGTGAGCTTTCATGTCAGTAACATACTAACAAGATCGTGCAAAGGGGCATGAACTCTCCAACATGGCCATTAAATCATACCATGAAACTTTGAATTTTATCAAAAGCTGTTCCTTCAGCTGTCACTTACATCGAAGTTCCTTTTACGTTACGGTTTATGTTTGTTTGGAAAAGTGGATGCCAGACTGTCTTCAAGTCTCGGAGGAACAAGCACTCATTTGTTTTGAACACAGACTTTGTGGGGGAGATGCAGCGTAAAACAGTGATGTGGTTTTGTGTGGTTCCTTTGGATGTTTTAAATCCTTTCCAGCAGGTCATAGTTTCTTGTTTGTTGGATTTTCCTAAAAGGAAAAAAAATTATCTAATTTAGTCATGACTCTTAGTGGGACCTCAGAAACAGCCCTCGCTGGGGAGAGATTGGCACTGTTATAAGGTCTCATGTAAGACAGGCTGGCCTTGAAGTTGAGATACAGTTAAGAATGATGTTGAACATCTGACCCTCCTGCCGCCCCAAGTGCTAAGATTACGGGAATGAGCCAGCACACTGGCATAAGCAGCTTCTTGCCAGTTACTTTGAAAGGATAGCACAGTGAGTGGGAAAGTGTACCGTACTGGTGGCTCGTCGGTGAAGGGTCAAAGTGCATCTTACTGCACATCCTCAAGGGGAGGGTAGTACACCTGGAAACGTGAGACTCATTGAAAATACTGGTCATACTAAGTGACTGAAAACATCCATGTCAGAGCATCCGTTTAAATTATGTCATGAAATTTGAGTATAGAAAATAATATTGCAAATTTTGCTTTTTCATGTCATGTTACTGTATCTACGTGCAGACACATCTGAAGTAATAAACTATATTGAAATCTAGAGGTTTCCATCACACCAAAGAATGGCATAGTTAGGCTTGGTAAGACATGCTTTAGAAAAACAAACAACCGTATCTTCAGGTCCCCGTAGTTGATTGACGCTCATAAGCCTGACTTGAATTTTATTTTTACTTTTTACTCGAATAGAGGAAGATTCTTGCTGAGTTCTAAGGGTAAGGAATGAGGCAGTCAGCAAACTGACTCTCTGAAAACTAATCTTTTCTATGTCATGGGCAGTAGGAGGTACAGCCTGATGTGCCTGTCGCCCAGGGATCTCTCTCAGAAGCAGCTGTATAGGAGAATTAAGCTGCATAGGAGAATTTTAAGACAGGGCAGTATGAAGCAAAGGGGATTTATGTTTCTGTTTCTTTTTTAGGATAAGAGTGCTGGCAAGATAGCTTAGTAGGTAGTGTGCTTGCCATGGAAGTGTGGAAACCAAAATTTGGAACTCCAGAGCCCACGTAAGCATACATGGTGGACTCCTTATAATTCCAGCACTTGGAGGGTAGAGAGGAGGGCTCCCTGGACAAGCTGGGTAGCTAGATTAGCCATATTGGTGAGCTACGGTTCAAATGAGAGACCGTGCCAAGAACATCCCAAGTCAACCTTGGGCTTCTAGCAAAAATAGTTTCTAGCACAAATGCACACACATGCCTGTACATAAGTGTTTGTACAAGCATGTGCACATGCACACAAAATAAGAAAGGAAGAAAATAATATATGTTTACACTTAAGCACCAGCACTGAGAGAGAGGTGTCACCTGAACAAAGGATAGAAGTGGTTTTGCATAGACAATGACATCACAGTGTGGGGCGGGGCATGGGTAGGGTTGTGGATAGCTTATTTATGTTCACATTCTAATGGAGGAAAACATTCATGGGCTTTAGGAAACAGTCCGGGAATAGTCAAGATCTCCAAGAATAGAGGAATTCTTATTCAAGGTTTCTAAACATGTCGTGAATCAGATGCGTGATAGGAGCAGGCAACTTAGCAAGGCTAATGATATGAAGATGCCATTATGGCACAGGGCTAGTAAGCCACATCAAAGTCAGTCACATTGGTTGCGACTGTAATATACCCCTGGATCTCATTAGCCATCCAACACTATTCATTTCAGCTGGCCTATTAGTTTCCCCTGCTTATCTGGCCTCCCTCAGCTGGACCTCGAGGGCATACGGAAAGAAGAGAACGGTGTGATCAGATGTTCAGAAGCCTTTGCACAGGGGTCAGTTTAGTAAGCCTCGGCTCGGTTTTCAAGGATGAAGTCCTAATCGGGAAGTCTCCTAACACTGATCCTCAGTTAGGTGGGATGTGAGAGCACCAGACGTGCTAGACTCCTCCTCCCCGACGGGCCACGCTGCACAGACCCACCACTGTCCATCCATCCTCTGTAAATGCCCCACCTGGGTTTCTTACAGAGATGTACACCAAATCTGGGGACAACTGTAGAAAAAGATAATACAGGAGCTTTGCTGGAAAGCTTCTGGAAGACTGGGCGACTAAACTAATGAAGAAACAAGGCCAAGCTTTCCTTTTAAGCATGTCAAGATGACTGCCACTAATTTCTGGCTGTGTGCTTCTCTAAAAGAGAGGGAATGAGGCGTGCTTGCTATGTAAGGCCTAAGCACTGTTAATGGTCGTCATGGGGAGCTTTTTCAGTCTGTACCTACAACCAGTCTTCACCTAAAGCCTGGCGTGAGGACTTACATAATGGATCACTGCCAGCTTTGATTGTCGAGCGCAGGACTGTTTAGGAATCTAGTGACAAACGTCATCCGCTCTGTAAGATAATTACAGCACAGCAGATCTGACGTTTATATGAACTAGAAAGCCAGAACAGAAGGGTGCTATTAAAACAGGGCTTTCTTGTTGGCTCAGACTTCCGATGGGGAAAATGTGGGAAGAGGGAACTAGATTGAAAAGTAGCTAAATCTCTAGAAGAACTAGAGAACGGTGCCTCATAAATGCTGGCATTTTTATGTTTATGTAGCTGTTAAAATTAATGTTAAGAGTTACTGGGAAAGAAGGAAAAGAAAAAGAGACATCTTTGTTCGCCAGTTCTAAACTCAGACTTCTCGTATGTGAAAGCATATACTCACGGTATGGGCTGCGCTGCATGGATTATCATTTAATGGTATATTTTACACAAGCATACACATACATCTTAATAGAAAACATTTGTAATACAGAGAGATCGACCATAGGCCAAATAGCAAATGTGGTGGTAGCCATTGTGTCTCTTTCCAGCAGAGTCCTCTGTCCTGCTAGGACACCACCACCACAGAAGTGGCCAGCTGGCTCTTTCTCCAGCCAATCTCAATGTTTTCCTACTGTTCTTGTAACTGGGACCACAAGAGAGCTTTGCCTTATTGGCCATGGAGTTGGAAGGGTTGCACCTGGAGCTGGCAGGGTCAGGGAATAAATGAAACCATGATGATAAGCAAAGACAGACAGACTTTACTACCTGCATGAAGCCGGGTGCGATCAGATCCATTCCCCGTAGGTAATCCCGTACATTGCTTACTGGCTTGAAAGAAATCAAATGGACTTTCTGGCACTTATATCTGAAGGAGGCCTAACTGATGTGGGGCATCCTGTAAGCACACCGTCCTCTCAGCATCTCTGGGCAATATCCCCTCCCCTCTACTCTTCCCATCCATGCCCACACTCCACAATCTTCTCACTACACAAACTAGCATCCTTTCTATGATGAGACTCACTCTGTACAGTCTGTCAAAACAACCACACCAGGATCCCTGCAGCAGGCTCCTCAGGAGACAACCTGCTTCTGCTTCTCCTACCCTACTGAGATGCTTCTAGAACTCAAACCTAGTCGTGTGACTTCCCTGCTTAAAACTCTTCAGGAGTCTCCATTGTGTCTAAAGAATAAAATCCAGAATCTTTCGTTTCTCTTCCAAGCCTGGACTTCTACGGCAGAACCTCAATTCGTGTTTCCTTCAGTCCCACCCTAAATGCCACACCAGGACTACAGGAAGAGTCAACAGTTGAATTCCTAAGACCATTGGTCCTATTGATGAAGACCACTGTGAATTGGATTCTCATTTCTATGCATTTTTGTTTGTTTGTTTTTGTTTTTTGTTTTAAGGAAAAGGAGCAGCGGAGAAGCTATGGTGTGTGACTGTCCATGCCTTCTATGCATTTTTCTGGAATGCATGAACTACTCATGTTATGTCCAGATTGCGTTTGATCTAATTTACCAATGCTAGCCACTATGGTCATGCACCCGAGTACTTTAGCTTGTTCTGAATTTTGAATGGCATTTTGATCCAGTTTAAATTTGCAGTGACATTTTTCTGTATTTCTATAAAATTTTACATTTTAATATAACGACTAATTATTTGTTATATTATGCATCAGGTTGCTCAGAAAAGGAAAATTCTATCATTAATGTTAGGTACTAATATGCATGCATTTAGAAAAACTAGAAATGTGGTAGTTACTAGGGCTGTCTAGAAGTAATCCAGTTCTTCTTAAAGCGCACTGTCCTCTCAGCATCTCCAGACTCCGCTCTGTGAGATTGTGCAGTCACTCGCTCTTGTGCTCGCTCTCTCTCTCACTCTCTCTCTCTCTCTTACTCTCTCACTCGCTCCCTCGCTCTCTCTTGCTCTCTCACTCTCTGTTGCTCTCTCACTCTTTCTTGCTCTCGCTCTCTCTCACTCTCGCTCTTACTCTTGTTCTCGCTCTCTAGGCTGCTCCTGGCTGGTTTTGTTTGTCACCTTGACACAGTTAGAGTCATCAGAAAGGAAGGAGCCTCAGTTGAGAAAATGCCTCCATGAGATCCAGCTGCAAGGCATTTTCTCAGTTAGTGACCCTTGGGGGAGGACCCAGTCCATTGTGGTGGTACCATCCTTAGGCTGGTGGGCCTGGGTTCTATAGGAAAGCAGGCTGAGTAAGCAAGCAAGCCAACAAGCATGACCCCCAACGTCTCAAAAAAAGGTTACAGAACCAAAACAACAGAATACTTGTGTTTCATACCCTTCCTAATTATGTTTCTGTTATGACTTGTGCTTTGAGAACTCAGAAAACTGAGGATCCAGGCTTGCTTATAATGAACAGCAATATGGAAGTGTAAACCAAACAAAGCCTTTGTTTCCCAACTTCCTTTTTGATCATGGTGTTTTGTCAAAGCAATAAAACCCTTCCTAAGATCCCTCCTCCACATCCCCACTCTCTTTCATTTTTTAAGACAAGATCTCACTATATAGCCCTGACTGGCCTTGAACTCACATTGTAGTTGCGCTCACATTGTAGACCTATCAGGTCTCACGTTTTCCCTACTTTTGGCTGCATATGTTCTGTAGCATATCATAGCCAAGTAAAATGAGGATTTAACTTCGATGACTTCCAGTGTGAGGAGTTGAAAGTTAAATCTGTGTGGAGCCTCGGTCTGAGTACCCTGCACTAGCTAAGTCTCGGGTACAGGAAGTAAAGTTTCTTTGTTAGTCTCCTGACATCAGAGGCTGTTTGTTACACAGCACAAGCAACCTCTCCCTAGCTGATAAAAACATCATGGGCAGAAAGTGAACATAGTTCCACAGGAGATGGCTCCCTACATGCTTATGCCTTGAAAAACCCAGAGAAGAAGCAGCTTTTAAAAATATCCTTAACTTATAATTGTCAGTAGGATTTGGTAACACTGTAGCTTGTTTCTTTTAATTACCAACATAGTGACTTAATGACTTTGTTCTAAATTTGTTGATATACAATTAAATCTGTTCCGAGCTATTTCCTGTGGCTGTTTGAGTTACAAGATTGTTTTAAATGTTTCCCGTCTGCCTTAAAAAGCAACTGCATGAGAAGCATTGGGATGCCTTAAAATCGCTCTGCCCCCCTCCCCCCACGTTTGTTTGCTGTAAGATGTGGTGCGTGGCAGAGTTTTCGTTTATGGGGAAAAAAAAAAGCTGAGACTGCACGAGTTCACTTCATCCCCTCTAAATGACTTTAACGAAATAGCAACAAGTCTAGAAAGCTCTGTTCCTAAGTAATGACAGTGCAGGTCTGGGGCTTTGTGTTATTGTTCTGATGCTGGTTAGGCCACATTTAAGAGCTGCAGCTGACAGAGTGGACATGTCAATACACCAACATGCAGTAATTCTGCGGAAGTGAATGTGGCTCAGCTCATCACAAGCCTGCAGAAGACAAGCTATTTTAAAAAGAGATAGTGTTCTTTTTCCATCGGAATATTATGTGAGAGTTCGAATATTTAATGTCACAGGAGGTGGTTTTTATGGGTGGTTGCATTCTATGAAATATACCCTTCTGAGATAAAATGATTATTTTGTATCTGAGTATATTCCTGTTTTTCAAATGTGCTTATGTGCCCCAAATTTTCTAGATTATGGGACTTGCCAGAGTGGGTTTTTTTTTCCCTAGTTTCCATGGGTTTTCTGAAATGAAGTGATTCAGATATGGAGGTAGACAGACAGACAGACAGACAGACAGACAGACAGACAGACAGACAGACAGGAGTTTGGGAGAGACACCACCTACAGGACAAACCCTTTAAGCTTTCTTGTCAGGTGTCTTTGTGTCATTTCTCTCCCCAGGCAGCTGTAGTAGTTCCAGGAACTATTACTTCACTCCAGACCCCACATTCTGACCATTGGGATTTCTAAGGTAGAGAGAATGCCCTGCAGCTGGGCATTCGAAACCATGAGGGTTCCTCTCTACACTTTAAGCCCAACTAGAAAAGAGGCCCACACAGCTACCACTGTCAGTCCAAGCAAGATAAAAGCGACAAAGAGGTAACAGGTAACGGAGAAAAAAATGTCCCATCCTTCTGCATTAAAGTTCTTAGCAGGTTAATTTCTGTGAGCATCCTGAGAAGATGCTGCCTCCATTGACATGGAGGAGGTGAGGTGAGAATGTGAGGAAAGTCATTGACCCTTCTGGGTATTTTCTCCTCTCCACTCCTCTGGGAGTTGCCAGTGGGGTGGAGAAGCTCTTGGCAACTGCCTTAATACAGTTGCTTTGGCTGTCTTCAGCAGCTGAGAGAGGAATGATAAGTTTACTCTGACGTGACAGTATGCTCTGTTCCTAAAGAAAGAAATTATTCCGGGCAAAGGAAAACTTCGTTATTTAAATAAGCTTGTCACTACCTGACAGTAGTTTGCAAGCATTTTTTTTTTTTTTTGGAAAATGGATGCTTCTTCCAGCTGGTGGAGCCACTGAGTGTGGTTAAGGGGTTGCTGGCTGCTCTTATAGGTCTCTGTGGTATTGCTGAGGTATCTGTGCAGAGCCTCAGGTACTGTAAAGGGCAAATGGGGGAAATCCAAAGTATGAAGGCATCTTTACTCTGAATTAAAGTGCTCAGATTTTTAAAGAATCACCAAGGTCTCCTTTTTCAGCTGCAGACTCCTTGGCCTGTGCAGCCTCTATTCAGGGTGTTCTGCATGGGCCTGCAGTCTGTGTTCTTGCAAGCATCCCAGAAGGTTGGGGTGCCAGTGTGGACAGAGGAAGACCCGTAGCTTCTGCCCCGTCCCTGTTGTCCCCAGCTGAGGTAGGAAGATACTTCATTTTTAAAGGCAAGATAACATTGAACCCTTTTTTTTCTTCTAAGGGAAAGAACCTCTTGGTTTTCTCTTTCTCTTCCCAGTTTCATTCCCAGTGCAGGTCTCTTGTGGCTCTCAGCACACTGTTAAACGCCTCCAGAAGTGAGCACAGGTCTCCAGCCCTCCCAACAACCTCTTCAGCCATTTTTGTTTCCTGTCCCATCCCCTCTAAAGCAAGGCAAAGCACTTCACATCCCCTGACAGACAAACCCTGATGTACAAGTTAATTATGTTTATAACCAAATATAAAACCAGCTTTCTTTGATAAATGCAGGCAACCAGTAAATATATCTCTTCGTGGCAATGCACAGAGTATCCTGGGAGATTACATAGGAAAAATAAAAACAAAGTCTTAAAAGCCAAAATTTAATAGTAAGGTTTCCAGTGAGACATCACTGCACGGCCGCTTGAATAGGAATAATTCAGAAACTGGCAGATGTTGAAGGGGGAATGTGGAGAACCTGGACCCATCATGCATTGCAGATGGGAATGTAAATCATGCAACTCCTTTATAAAATAATGTGTTGATATGTTCAATAGGGAAATAATCCCACTCCCAGGAATCTCCCCAAGAGAAATTAAAACATATTGGTATGTATACAAGAATGCTCATGGCATTGTTCTTATAAAGCCACAGACTGAAAACAATCTAAACTGTCCACTAAGTGACAGCTAGGTGAGCAAAATATGGTATATTCATAAACTGGGATGTTACCTTTAAATTAAATGAAATTCTGATGTATGTTGCATGTGAGTAAATCTTAAAAATATGCTGAGTGAAAAATGCTGAAACCAGAAACTATCCAGTGTGTGATGTCATTTATATGAATATAGAAAATGTAGGCTTATAGAGACAGTGATGACTGTTGGGATCTACAGATGAAAATGAGGATTGTGTATAAATGACTGTGGAGATATTTTTGGAATAATGGAAACATTAAAACTCAACTATGATAATCTATACACTGAACAAGAGTTAGACTGTAGAAGTTTTATGAAGTGGGAATTTACCACATGAGGCTGTTAATTGTATTTACATAAAGTGTACCCCGTGATCAGATGCTCAGTAAGCTTTTTCTGTGAGAGGGAAAGGAACAGAGGCCATGAGTGGTCTGCACAGCCCTCGGGCTCCTCTGACAAGGACACCCTCATCAGGAACACACAGATGGGACTACCTGACCTTGGATTCTCACCTTCCCAACTGAGCTAATTAAGCCCCTTTTCTTTTTGTAACAAATTACCGAGCTTCCAGTATTTCATCATAGCAACAGAAAGCAATAACAGGAGTGTGTATTGGCCACCCCATCATGACTCACAGTAGACAGCTAATTTCCATTTTCACTTAAGAATGCGCTCAATGAAGCAATATAAATTTAATTTTATTAAATCCTGTGCTTGGAGGCATATCTTTTTGACAGCCTGGCAGTGCAGTAAGAGATCTGCATAAAACATTTCCTCTGCCTACCCAAGGACGGTGTTCTCATGAAGAAGAGCGCTTCCGCAGCTGATGGAGGTGTTAGCTGAGTTAGCACCCCTTTCTTCTAATGAATGACATAGCTCCTTTAAAGCCCAGATGCCTGGCAGGCAAACCGCTGATGCTCAAACCTCGGAATTTGGCATGCCATTTTCTCAAAAATGATTGAAGAGAGATTCCCACTTCAAGGAAGATAATTGACACGAGTCTGTTTTTGTTTTTGCTGGCAATAAAATTCAGACCTTAACCAAAAGCTGTAATGTTGAAAAGCTTTGTATCCACCATTGTGAACGTGACAGCATTCAAGAGGTTTCTGATGATATGGGTAGAGATTTCAACTAATGCATTTTTCAAAGTAGTGTGAACGAAGTGTCAGAGTTTGAAGACTGTAGGTAGAATGGTGATTCTAACCATTGGAGAACTTTGTCAGGCTTAGTGACCAACTGTGTGAGCTCTGGTGTCAGGCTGCCTGTGTTTAAATTCCAGTCTCACCACTCATTACTTATGTAACTCAGATAAGTTCTTCATCTCTCAGTGCCTCGGTTTGCTAATCTACAAAATGTGAATGAAATGACTAAGAATAGCCATGTACGCTGTAATCTCATTGTGCTAAAGGTGAGGAAGGAGGCAATGATGTCTCAAGAATGATAAAAGGAAGAATAATAAAATGGCTTGTAACTCGGAAAGATGTTGTATGTGTGAAAGTGAGATAGTGGATGTAAATACTTATGAACAGTAAATAAGTCAATATTTATAAATTCCTTAGAATACTGTCTTACTCAAAATAAGTCCTCTATAACCTGTTACTACTGGTCTTGATAATTATGATTTATAAAATAAAGACATAAATGCATAGTAGAAGATTTTGCCATTGAGCTTCTGTCATTTGAGGGTTGTTCATAATGTAACAATTATATATTATATTTAACATATATTGAATATAACAGATACAAGTATGTATAATAGGTTGTTTTGTTTTGTTTTGTTTTGTTTTGTTTTGTTTTGTTTTTCGAGACAGGGTTTCTCTGTGTAGCCCTGGCTGTCCTGGAACTCACTCTGTAGACCAGGCTGGCCTTGAACTCAGAAATCTGCCTGCCTCTGCCTCCCAAGTGCTGGGATTAAAGGTGTGCACCACCACTGCCCGGCGTATAATAGGTTTTTAAGGGGGAGTTGAAGAGGTACTATAATTGTGTCGGGCAGTTTAGTAAGTGACATATAAATAGGTTACGGTTGTGTGACTTGCCTCTGTGGTGTTGAGAACGATGACCTATCATTTGAGCTCTAGGAACTTAGGAGATTGTGTGACGAGAGGGAAGTGACAGATCATACGTGCGCACTTATCAGTGTCGAAAAAAACATACAGCTTCAAGGAGAAAGTATCCAACTTGGAAGAAACCTATGTCTTCCACCTGCCAGGGGGCATCCTCTCAATTCTTCTCTAAGACTTACGGACAGGCCGGTCGTTTGCTGGGACTGTTTGCTCTTCTAGTTTGTGCTGAGCACTCTGTATGATGCTTGAGGCCCTCGGTGAGCAGCATAACCCCAGTGGTAGCAGTGGACCTGGGCTTTGGGCTGCTGGAGCTGCTGTATTCTTGCTCATTCTTCTACCTGCCTTGCTCAAGACCCAATAACTATGGGTTTCCCCATGTACCCCAGCAAAGGAAACAGTGTAAAGCCCATACTTGTTTTGAAATTTATTCTGTTTATCATTAGGGGCGAGACCAACATAGCATGCAGGTGGAGGGAGCTTTGGGAGTTAGGTCTCTCCTTGCACAGTCCTTCTGGGGATGGAACGCAAGTCATCATACTTGTGCTCACTTTTAGTCACTGAGCCATCGTACCAGCCTTAGTTTGTTCTTAAATGTTCATAAATACATTATTTTACTATATAGAAGGTAAGGTGACCTGTAAGAAAGTGGTAATTGTTTTCTTTTCCCAGAACATGAAATTACATTATTTTTAGAGTGCTAATATTACCCAGGCCCATTTGTGTTTGATGGTAAGTAACAACCAGTATAAAGGTTGCTGGAATCTCACTGACTGAAATGGCGTCTCTCTTCAGAAAAAACGGGGACACGAAAGAATCCATTTGGGCTCTGTGGGTTTCATGTCCTCCGGGTTACTCCACATGAAGTGAATCCGGTGAGCTAGTCCACTATGGTATTTAGCTCCTAAATTAAATAGTGGTCTCTTCAATTTTGGCCACAATCCAAGTTTCTCAAGGATGAACAGCCTCCCGTTAATGAAGTTTTAGCATGTTCTGTCCACTTTAAGGGTACGTTTTTCAAGTGACATGTTCAGCAGTTTGCATATGTGTCTCTGAAGCATAGGCTGGATGTCTTTTGAGACAACGTACTTACTGCTACACCTGCACTTTAATACTTGAATATTTCTTTCCCATGCGGCTGCTCTGCTGGAAGTACATAATCTTGTCAAGCTAAAAGCCAAAGACTTTTATCGATCCAGTAGAATCTAGTCCCAAATTTTACTGTAAGTGAAGCTATTATTAGTCGTTTATAGTCCTGCCCTTGTCCCAGCTAGTGTCTTATTCACACTCTTTGTCCTAGTGTCTTACACTGCACAGTTCACCTGGACAGGTAGACAATGCCTGTGATTATTCTGGTCCCCTCTTCCTGACACTGGAACCTTTTGTCCATTCTCTCCCTATTAGAAATCAGTAATTAAATGCTAGCTGCATGCTGTTTTCTAAACAGCGTGGTGGTTGCCTGTTACAAAGACAACTCCTCTTTTCATTACAGTACTTCCTGTTCAGATGTCTGGCAGGTTCCACCTATATTGGGTAACACCTTTGCAAGGACCTCTGTCTTTGTCAGGTCTACAGCTTCTGTAGAGGGGCTCTAGTAGATCAGAGAGCTGGTGACGGGAAATGTCTGCTATCATATGACTACAGATTCTCATCTCATCTCTTACACTTGTGCTTGGGTTTCAGGAAAAAAGTGCCAGCTCGAACACCAGGCTTAAAACCAATAAAGAAATCCCTGGATTAGTCCATCAACCCAGAGCAAAGTAAGTTCTCCTTTCTGTTTCCCTTGTATTGTCTTACTGTCTTTAAAACTCCACTTTTGCCTCCCAGGTAATCAACGTTTATTATAAAGCTTTAGTAATTGAGACAGTAAAAGAAAAACAAGCAGACAGACAACAACAGCAAAAACAACAAAAACCGTAGTCTCAGAGCATTCTCAGTGCATATCAAAGCTGACAGTTTCAGGTCAGTTTGTGAAATAAATAAAACAGAGAGATAGCTTTGTGGCTCTCATATTGGTGGTGGTGGGGGAGGCGCAGTTAATTAAACATATACAGAAATCTTACAGATATTTACTAATTAATGGCTTCATTAAACTTATGAACATGTCTTTATCAGAATATACTGTAGGAGCCACAAAGCAGAGGGTGACATACAAATGACACTGTAGGTTTTCCAGAATATAGAAAATAATTCTACAAATAAAATTGCAAAACCCAGAGAATATGCTAACACATGAACACACATTTGACTGAAGAGGAAACCTGAGTGGCCAGTCTATTCAAAAAGCATGTTATTATTGCATTCCATTAGATCCTCAAAAAACGTGTAAGTCTGACAGTATAAAAGTGAGGCAGAATATGGATAATGGATGCTCTCAGTCCCTGCTGTGAGTTACACAGCAGCGCAACTTGGGGGGGGAGCCGGTTTCCTATCTAGTGAAGTTGAAGCTGGGCAGACTTCGCCCTCCAGCACCGCCAGTGGCAAGTTTCATGCCCTTGAGGGACATTTCACATTAGTGTTTGGAGATGCTTTGGGATGTCCATAGCAGCAGTTTAGATGAGCGTTTAGAAGAAAAACCAAGTGTCCATCAGTAATGTAATGGGTAACGGTGCTGTGATGTCTGTGAGAATGAATGGAGTTGGTATGCATGTGTTACACACATCAAGGCAGGGCACACTCAGAACGGTAAGTAGCAGGATGTTCCTTCAAACTCAAAGACATAAATAAGCAATATTTTGCCTACAAGTATAAAGCAAAGTAACAACAACAACAAAGCCAAGTGATAAAGCATTAGGTGGAAATGGAGAGTCCTGACTGGGAGAGGCACAGTTGTGTGCCAAAGTCTCTCTTCTAATCTGGGTGTTAATTACATGATTGTTGCTAATAATATGTAATTTTAAGAGATCTTTAACTTGAAAAGTTAAGTTGTACATTTCCTCAGTGGCATGGGTACTTGAAGATATTATAGCTTACCAACATATGAACACTCTCATCTTAATGTCCTGGCCATGGTCATACATGACTGCAATCCTAGCACTTAGGAACGGAGGCAGGAGGATTGCCACATGTTCCTGGCCAGTCTGCTCACTGAGTTCCAGGCAAACCAAACTACAAAGCAAGAAGCTATCTTAAAAGAAGTCAATAAAATATTGCACTAAAAAAATAAATTTTGAAACATTTTCTGGTTTGTTTTAGGACTCATTCCATGTTGGTGGTAAAATCACTTTGTCCCATGAGACTGTTGTTATATTTCTTGAGAGGGTGTTAATCTTTCCTGTAGTATCTACTTAAGGCCAAGTTAATTCCCAGGAATGCAAGTACACTTAACAGTCACCTCTTCCACGTTCTGACTGTTATATCTAGACCATAGCAGAAGAAACATGTCATTGTTGAGCCTTCCTTGAAAAACTGAGATTTAAAACAACCTGCTTTGTGTGGTGGCTGTTCTTGGTTGTCAGCTTGACTACATCTGGAATTAACTAAATGGCAGAGCACACCTGTGAGGGATTTTCTTTTTCTTAAACCATTGGAAGTAGGAGGGTCCACTTCTAATCCAGATCCTTGAGGTGGGAAGATAAACTTTTAATTCAGATCTTTTGATGTGGCAAGATCTACCTCTAATCCGGGCCACATCTTCTGCTGGATGCCTGTATAAAGGGCGCAGTAGAAGGAAGCTTTTGCTCTCTGCCTGCTTGCTCTCACCCTATAATGCCATTCCTTCACTGGCATTAGAAACTACTTTTCCAGATTTCAGCATATACTGAAGACCAGCTGAGGCATCTTACCCTCTTGGACTGGACAACTACTGCGTTCTTGAATTTTACGTTTATAGGCAACCATTGTTGAATTAGCTGGACCACAGCCTGTAAGCCATTCTAACAATCCTCTTCTTTCATGTATGTATGTATGTATGTATTTATGTATGTATGTATGTATGTATGTATATATGTATGTATGTGTATATATGTACACACACACACATGCTCGCAGAGACATTCAGTCTCTAAGTTCCATTCTTTTAGAGAGCCCTGACTAATAAACTGGATTATTAGTTTATTAGCCCAGTGTCTATGGGTGTCTAGGGCTTGGCCCATATGGAAATTTGGCCAAGTTTCCTCAGCAGGTTGGGGAAGAACTAAGAGATTTGATGCATACTTGTTGCAAACTTCTCTGCCCCATGCTTGGGGGCCAAAATGTCTCAGACCCCTTTATTGATGTTGGAACTGGCACTGCCAAAAGCCTTGGGGGCTAAATTGTTGCTGCCCCAAGCAGCTCCAGTTCACAGGTCAGGGTTCAGCAAGAGAGAGAGAGGATGGACGCAAAAAATGGAGACCAGACAGAGTGTGATTCAATCCAGTTTATTCTTCAGACTCTCTTCTCTCCAAGTCCCTAGTTCCCATTTCCAAGTCCCTAGTTCCTAGCACCAAGTCTCATGTCCTAATCCTAGTTCTAAGTTTCTAGTCTCTTTCCCAGTTCCAAGTCTTCTTCCAAGTACAAGTGTCTAATTCCTAGTTGCCTGTCTCAAGTCTCAAGTGCCTACCAAGTACAAATGTCTAATAATTTCTTCTGTCTGCCTCTCACCTTTTATATGTCTCACTTCTAAGCCACGCCTTTAAGTCACACCTTTAAGTCTCACACACCCAAGGGAAGATCCTGGGTATCTAAAACAAGATGTTATCAGAGTGTGTTCAGCTGTTGTAGGCTGTTGTAAACAAGTCTCTTGTCAGGGTATATGGCTCAAGATGGCTGCAAGGATGATAGCCGCCTTCTGTCGGCTCCCCACACACACTGTAATGAAAAATCAACAGGGTAAATGTACTTAGCATTTGCTGTGGTAGAGTAATGGCACAGCTGATTGTCTCCCACTCAGGCCCATGCTACTTGTCACCAGGCCATGCCCAGGCAGCCTCTCTGATGACAGTCACTGTTGTGCACTTGGTCTGTCTTTGGAGACCACAAGACTCCTGGTAACACAGCCAATCACTTTCCGTGCAAGCACCTGAAGTGGGCTGGTTTTTAGGAAAGTGTCCCTTAGATCTGAGCTCTAGGAGACAGCTGCATGGATGAGTACTGCTCCATCCTGCTAGACAGTGACACTGCTCCATCCTGTTAGAGAGAACACTGACAACATTGACACCTGGAAACTGCTTGATCTGCAGGGGGAAACCAGACTACAGCTTTCAGACATGTATATTAAATGGACTCATGTGCTTTCTTGAAAAATCACATTTTCTACACATCAATATGCACATGTAGGGTGTGTGTGTGTTTGTGTGTGTGTGTTTGTGTGTGTGTGTGTGTGTGTGTGTGTGTGTGTGTGTGTTTTAAGTTGCAAGTGCAATCTTGTGTGTTTGGAACGCCTTGAGAATGAAAGAGTGAGGGATAAAAGGACAAATGCCCTTAAATGGGGCTGCATACATGGAATACACGATGTTTACCCAATGAAAGATGGGGCTGCGGTTTAGCCAAGCGCTCTGCAGCAATGCTCAGTGCACACGAGCCCTGGGAACTTGATCTTAATCCTACATTGCATGGAGCATGTTGCACTCCATAAATTTTAAAAATGCAACCCAAGTGAATAATTGGCTTTTTAGCTCATTGAGAGACACTGCCAGGTAAAAGGCAAGAGAGGGTTTCTCTGGCAGAGGGACACACAGCTAGGAACAAAGCCTGAGTCAGCTATCAATTGTAATCAAGGGTCTCATCATTAGTTTGAGTTTCATGGGTACTTATATTGGATTTTGGGGGGGGGTGGTTTTCAAATAAAGTAGTTAAATAAATAAAAGAAGCTATGTATGAACCACCACTGGGAGTGTATCAGAAAGATTAAAATTAGAACAAACAAACAAACAAACAAAAAACCACCACAGAAACAGGGACACCTCCTATGTAAATCTGATTTCCATCACTGAGAAAAAATTCCTGAGAAGAGACAGCTGAAGAAAGGTAGATTCATTTGCTTCATAGTCTTCTGCTCTGTTGTTCCTTGGCCTCTGATGAAGCAAAACCATCCTGGCCAGGAGCATGTAGTACAACGAAACCAATTACCCCGTGGCAGCCAGGAAAGTGGAGGCAGGAGACAGAGACAGAGAGATAACATGAGCACATAGAGACAGAGACAAAGTGCATCCTTGAGGAGCTTCTCCCCTTACCTCCGGCCTCCAGCCAAAGCCTCCTCATTTTGAGGAGTCCACAACCTCCCAGTAACCCATTAAACTGTAACTCTGTCAGTGATGAGCTTAGTGGTCCAGTGCCCACCCACCAGAGACCCTTTTCTCTGAGCATAGCTGCACTGAATCCTAAGCCTTCAAGGCATGGCCTTTAGGAGGTCATTATCAGATTCAAACCATATCATAGCTTTACATTCTGTGGCTGAAGTTTTCCGTGTTTGGAAACCGTATATGTCACTAGAAATGAAAGCCTTTAGCTCTGGAGCCCATTTTGCCCATCACTCCTTTGTTGGATTGCTTTGCCTTAAGATTCTCTAGTCCCACCTAGCTGAGAAGCAACAGAAGGAAAAGCCTCTGAGGGTGAAAGGTGAGTTTACAGAACTTTGCATGGCTTGGGGTAGTCACTGAGTGTTGTTAGTTAATGCATTTACCAGTATATAGCTTTTTATAAAATTTAGGTTTGGTGAATATTATCCCCACATATTCATGCTCTATAAACTTGTGTGCGGTGCAGCAGTCCCTTCCTAGTGAGTAGAGGGGAAGGAAATGAAAATCAGTGGCTTTGCCTCTCTGTCCAACTCACAGTCATCCAGTTGTGCCTCAGGAAAAGAAGATGCTGAGAATAGAGTTGGTACCCAGGGACTGGTCCTCACAGGGCAGTTTGTACTCTAAAATCAGATAAATCATGCTGCTGTGTTGGTAGGATCTCCACGTGGTAAGAGTCCATGTGTATCCAGGCAGCCTGTCTCATCAGAGTAAAAATTCTATGAGATTTTATTCTCTAAAGAAATCTCTGAAGAATTCTCTCTGGAATGAACCCACCGAAAACAGAGTAAGCCTTCCTCTTTCTACCTCGCTAAAATTGAGGTGATGGACAGGTAACTAGGACCTTGACTGGAGCGTTTGTTCCTCTGGCAAAGTATGCTTAGCCTTCTGGCAGAAGCATGTGTCTGAAAGAGCTTGTGTCCTGCATGAGGTTTTGACAATAACAAGCCCCCTTCCTATTCACTCAGTTCCAACTGCAGGAAGCATAGTGTATTTCAAGAGTGAATCTACCTGGTATGCAGAGGCAGAGGCAGCACTTCTCTATCAGTGGACAAACTAAAAGCACTGAGGTTTTTGTGCTTGTGTCCCCACACACATCCTTAGGTCAGCGGCCTTCACCTTCAGCCTCAAGTTCTGATACAAAACCCATAATAAGTTCCCTGTGACCACAGTGATGGTGGGCACACTTGCAGTTAAGATACTCCCCTTCGCCCTCCGTGCACAGAACAGACTGCTCACCAGGCATTGCTGTTTTTGTGTTGTAATCAATAAATAAAGATGTAAATGGGAGGTGGCAACAGCTGTTGCTGGTTAGCAGAAAGCCTGCTTATGTACGAAGAAGAGTCTGAGGTCAGGCACCTGCCTTACCCATGTGACCAACCACGCCGCCTCTGCAAGGGGTCAAGAGTCACATTGAATTTAAATAGCACTCCATCAGTTAATTAACAAATAGTTATTGCCTTGCCGTTGCATGCAAATAAATGCTGTTACATTGCTAAGAAATACAACCAGGGGGCTGGAGAGATGGCTCAGCGGTTAAGAGCACTGACTGCTCTTCCAGAGGTCCCGAGTTCAATTCCTAGCAATCACATGGTGGCTCACAACCATCTGTTATGGGATATGATGCTCTCTTCTGGTGTGTCTGAAGACAGCTACAGTGTAGTCATATACATTGAATAAATAATGAAACAAAGAAAGAAAGAAAGAAAGAAAGAAAGAAAGAAAGAAAGAAAGAAAGAAAGGAAGGAAGGAAGGAAGGAAATACAAAGTTTGTACAAAAAAACAACAAAACCTAAAAATACCATTTTCATGGAGTCTTTTGGACATTCCTCTACATAGATATGTGTCTCTTCTGCTATCTATATGAAGATACACACCTGTTTTAATGTCTTTGTTCCCTGGGACCTATAACTGCTAAGAGCCTTGCCAAGAACAAAACCCAAAGTATGCCCATGTGGCATACATGGGTGCCAGAAGGTTCATGTTCTGTGCCTTTGGGAAGTCTGGGGGTCTTGTTTTCACTACAGAAACATCTGAAAAGCTAGGCTGCGCTGTACCAAAGCCTGGCATAAAGTAGCTTCCGGGAACGAAGCTGACAGAGGATCAAGCACTCTCACAAGGGACAGATAGAGAACAGTCTCAGGATCAGGCACAGAACTAAGCACTGAGGCTGCCCCATCCATGCTGGTGGCCCTGGGGATCACAGTATTACAGGAAAGTGTGATGATTTAAGGCTGCCAGCATGGCCTTTAGTCAGCAAGGGAACACACTGTTAGTCAGCGAGGGAACACACTTGTAGTGAACCCTTAGAGTGTACAGTTGGCCAGGTTTACCTCCAGAGTAGCTCATATGAACAGAATGTCTTGACGTTTAAGCAGGTAAAGCTGTGAGCAAGCTGGGAAAACTCATTGGCTTTTCTGCTCAGCACTCTGCAGAGAAGGCTGTTTACTGTTCTCTTCGTCCCAGACTTTTGCCCTGCCTTTTAAACCTGCATACGAAAGAGGGCCCAGTTCCCAAATAGAACCTTGCCTTTATTTGAGTGATTTCATAAAGGATGGCGAAATGACTCGCTAGGTGTGAAAGTGCTTTGTAAACTGTGAACTGATTAGCGGAGTGGTAGGTTTACATTGGTTTCGCCTTCTATAGCACAGCCGATGTCAGGTGCTCACAGATTTTAAGTCTTGGCCTTACACCTAGAGAAGAGCTTCTCATGGGAGTCTTGTTTGTGGAAAGCTGCAGGGCTTCAGGACACTTATCTCCCTCCTGTGGCTCTAAGGTGTGAGGTGTTATTCTAATGGCAAATCTCATGGGCTTCTCCCTACACTTAGCTTAAAGAAACCCTCCTAGGCCTGCCCTCCACCCTCATCCCCAGACACTCAACCAATGTAGTGTGTGTCTCTCACCCAGTGCCCTTCACCTCCACGGAATGTCTGCATGTATTGACAGGCTGGAAGGACCTCGTTAGCACTGAGTCCCAATGTGCCATGCCTTTCCCATCCGTAATTCCTGCTCTCTTTATGTGCTGTTTCCACCGACAACACCAGCCATCTAAGTAAGCAAGTAGAACAGAACGAGCAAGCGCTGAGGGTTTAGGGCTCCTCAAAGGTTCTGCTTACCTTATCTCAGGTTCCAGTGGAATTCTGGTGACTTAAAGGTGCAGAAACTAGTTAGGGGCAGTGTCAGGCTGCCGTTCTGTCCCCTGTCCTTACGTCTCTAGCTTGTAGTCACAACTGATATGCTGGTACTGTAACTTCTGTAAGATCCCCATTTCACATACGAGGCTGAAAATGCCACACGTTGCATGTCCTGACTTTTCTTTTAGAATCCCAAATGTGTCTTTAAAAAAAAATTGGGAAAGCCTGCCCGGTAATACCAGGATAAATAACAGCTGCACATTGAGTGGAAGTTGTATTCCTTACATCGTGAGCACTCGTAGACGTAGGAGACATGTTTGTGACATCAGTGTGTTGACATCAAAAGCAGCTTTTGAGTATTTTATTGGGAACGTCTGCTATAAGGAGCTGTGTGCCCCAGAGTTTCGGGGTCTACCCTTGTGTACTTCAGAGGGTGTGAAATCAGAAAGCCTTGGAATAAATGCTTGTTCTACTTTTGTTTTCCAGCATGCATATCTCTGAAAGCCAACAAGAATTCTTCAGAATGCTGGACGAAAAAATTGAAAAGGTAAGAAGGCAAATAAACCATATTACTTCAGGATGAATACACTCTCTGCAAGGTAGGATAACAATACTTTTAACCCCATGTTCTAAATCTTCTGGCAAAGGATTGGACCAAAACTCAAAAGAGTACTTACGGGAATGATGAAATAGAGGCCCCCTGGCGCTGTAGGCTTCTCTAGCTCATTCTAGTAGGTCAGATCAGGTAGAGGCCATTGAAAAGCTCAAACCTCATACTGCAAGGGTGTGTGCTACAGCCTGTAAGAGTCCATCAAGCACTTCCGTGTGCCAGCTACTTCTCTGAATTCCTTACAAAGATTTTGTATCTGTTTCTGTTACAACCCTCCCCTAGGCAGTGACCTTTTTGCCTCCAGAGCACACAGCTATTACAGGTGACACAGAGGGCTATTGTCTGCATTTGCCGAGACTCCCAGTGCTTGAATAACTTTCCCACAGTTGCCTGTCTGATACAATGCTCCCCTAAAGCTACAGCTTCACTTTCCACAGTTTCAGTTACTCAGGAGTCAAGTGAGGTCCAGAAACACTAGTGAAGAAGTCAACTAGTAATTCATAACTCTTACGCAACTCATAACAATTGTCATAATTATTATTCATTGTCATTAACCTTTTACTGTGCCAAATTCATACGTTAACCTTTATTGTACACGTGTAAGTATGTGTGCATATTCACACACAGCCTGACAATTGTCCAGTCAGTGTGCATGCACAAGAGTGGTCACTTAAGATGACAAAGCTGGAAACTGCCCACACCTGGTACTGTGAGTCGGAACTGTGCTCTCACACCACAACATTGCTTGCAAGTTTGTGATGCCTCTGTAAAAACCATGCACTACCAACTGCATGGAAGGACAGCACATGCAGTAATGGAACGTGATGCTTGGTAACAAAGGGCTATACTTCTGACATGTATACCTATGTTACTTGTAGCTGTTTTAAATGTATGCCTTCTACTTACAACAAAATATAAGTTACCAAGAAATGGTGGCCTTGCCACATCGACATCTGTCTCTTGTATCACAGTCACCCTAACAGGCCACGTTAGGTGATTGACCCATGCCATCCAGGTCTGTGGGAACGCCTTCTTTGATGTTTGTGCAACAAAATTGCCAAGTGATGTATTTCTCTAAGTGTGTCTTTATCATTACATGGCATGTAAGTGTATATAGGGAAACAGAGTATATAGGATTTGCCACTGTCCCCAGCTTCAGGAATCTTTGGGAGTCTTGGAGACCTATTCCCAACAGATAATAGGGATACGTATAATAGTCACGGTTGCAATTCCACGGTTCTGTGTATAGATTTACATTGACAGAAAAGTACAAAGTTGATCTGTGTAGGGATGTAAGCGATGACTTCATCTCAAATGCACTGGAGTGTGGAACCGGGCAGCAATGTTAACGTACAAATCTGACATAACTTATGAACACTATTCTAAAGAGGAATGTGTGTGTGTGTGTGTGTGTGTGTGTGTGTGTGTAAGTGCACAAGTTTGTTCAAGTGCACATGCATGTGTATGTGTATGGAAGCCAGAGGTCAGTCTTAGGCAGCATTCCTCAGAATCTCTCTGCTTTGTCTTTTGAGATGAAGTCTCTCAGTAGGACCTAGAGCTTGCCAGATAAGCTAGCCTTGCTAGCCAGTGAGTTCCAGGAGTCCACTGACTCCACCCCCTAGCCCTGGGGTTAGAGCCAGGTACCATCATGCCTGCCTTTTTATCTTGTTTATGGGCAGAGAACTCAGGTCCTTGTGTTTTTGAGTTAAGTATTTCACGGATGGGTTCTCTCTCTCTCTCTAGACTCCCCTTTTTCTAGATTGAGGGCTGTTAGGCAGGTGTTGTTTTTAACTTTTATTTTTTGAAAGTTTCATACATGTGTACAGTGTATCTTGATTATATGTGCCTCTCTCCACTCCAACTCCTCTCAGGACCCCCCCACTTCTCTCTCCCAACTTCATGTTCTCTTTTGTAACTTTTATCGATTTTTAACCCACTGAGTCTGGTGAGCCTTCATGTTCTTCATATGTGTGTGGACATGGGGGAACATGAGGAACCTACCAGGACCCACTCCTATAAAAAGTGACTCTCCCGTCCAGCAACCAGCAACTGCCAATAACTCCTCAGCTATGGGTGGGGCCTGGTAAAGCCCCCTCCCTCATGTGCTGGAATTGACTGACTTGATCCTGTGTGGGTAACCGAAGCTGCTGTGAGCTCATGTGTACAACGGCCATGTCCTGTCTGGGGGACAGCACTTCCCAGAACTCCTCCTGTTCCTCTGGCTCCTGCAGTCTTCTGTCCCCACTTGGCATGACAGTCCCTGAGTGTTGGACAGAGGCAGGGATGATATGGATGTCCCGTCTCTGGCTAAGCACTCAGAGTCTTACTCTCAGTCTCTTACAGAACACTAATGCCTCTCTGCATTAACCATGGTGAACTGCAGTCAGAGCTTCTCCATGCAAGGTTGGAAATAGCAGGTTTATCTACAGAGATAAACGTATATAGGAGGCAGTTTGGCAACATGACCATTTAGAAGAATGTCGATAGATTTTCCTCTATGACTTGCCTGGCCGTGGGTTTTTGGCCATGTTTGCAATATCAGGCATGAGTTTCCTCCCAGGGAGCAGACCTCGAATCCAATCAAAAGAGTAGTTGGATGCTCCGTTGACAGCCACTGTTGAGCTGTGGGTTGCAGGTTGCCTGGGAGATAAGTATTGTAGCAGGCAGAGTCCAGTGATGGCCAAAACCATTGACATCTTCATGCTCCAGCAGCCTGCTTAGCACCTTCACCTCCGTGAAAGCCGGCCAGTGGGGAGTCTTCTGATGGGCTCAAGACTGATTTCTCTGTGTCTGCATCCAAAGTGTGATGTCTCTAGCAGTAGGATGTTACCATCTACTTACCGTGGCTAAGCAAGAGCAGTGGCTAGAGCCTGTATTATTTTGGGTGCCTCTGGGTGTTCTCTAAGGAGTAACTTGTACAGAGATAACCCATGCCTGGCATTGAAAGTTTCACTTAAAAACTGGTGTCTTTGGAGAGCAGCACTATTTACTAATGTGGGGTACTTCTGTGCAGACTCCTTCTTAAAAAATATTTTAATTAGTTTACGTACTAGTGGAGTTTCCTAAGGTGTCTTCATAACTATAATGCATATTATAGTTAACACACCCCTACATCTCCTTTACACACCCACACACTCACACCCACTCAGACCTTTAGCTTCCAGGATTTGCTGCTGTTCACTCATAACACATATGTTCTACTGTCTCCTCTTAGGTTTTCACTTGCATCACAGGACCATGCAGACATCTTTCTGGTTAAGCCTTCTCCTGACCCCTTCTTTCCCCTCCCCTCCACTACCTGCTTGAGCCGTTCTTCCTCCAGTATCCCGCTCTCTACCTCATTTCTCCTATATTTTACGATTTCCCCTTTCTATATTTGAAATAAGGATACTCACACGAGAGAGAACGTGTGGCTTTCATTTTTTGCGGCTGTTTCATCTGGACATCTCTCCCTGAAAATCCTGCCTTATAGTTACACTGTTTAATGCAAGATAGAGACGCCGTTACATTTGTAGCTATTTCGGAATAGACCCAGTTTCAAAAGTGGACCTAGGAAAGAGTAAGCTCGTAGTCTCTAAGCAGCAGCTGCAGCTGCCACCAGTGTGGAGCTAGAGGTGGAGAAAATGTTTAGCGGTTCCCCCCCCCCCCTGCCCCGCGGAGGTCCCTGCCAGAGGGAAACAGTATATGTGAGTGTGTTTCTTTGTTTCCAGTAAGTTCTTAGTCTGTGTCTGACTGGACATTGAAAACTTCATTTTAGATCAATTACCAGTCTCCGCATACTGGTTCCAGAGATGTTCAGCATGCTGACATCATTTTGTTTAGTAAAGAGAAGCAAAAAGGGAAATATTTTGTTCCCACTATGAAAGATCTTTTCTTTTTCTGTTTATTTGGCTTCCTCCACTACTAGGTGGTTTTTGTTTTTGTTTTGCAATTAAAAATTTTTGCCTAGTAGTTCACGGTAGACTGGAAAAACTGAAACCTGGGTTTTTCAGTTATGTTTTTTAAACATTCATGATCTCTGGCAAGGCATTAAGATGCTCTCCTCCCTTCCCAGCAAATTCCCGTGGCTGAAACTCTGTCTCCTTTACTCATTGCTCCCATCTAAGGACCAAGGAGAGAACACGACTCCTTTGACACAACAAAAACACCGCTTTTGACTTGACCTTGCTCGGAGTAGAGCCTTCCCTAGACGAGGAAGATTTCAATACCTTTCTTTGTTGTTCTTCTTTTGGTTTGGTACTGATAACCAAACCCTGAGCCTCATACGTGGTGCCTGCTGGGCAAGTGTTCTGCTTCTGTGCTGTGCCCCAAGCCCAAACTTGTAACGTAAAAGAAAGCCATTACTCCATCCATGTGGACTCCCTTGGTTTCTACAGATGATGTCCTGCCCTGTGGACCATGTCTTTCTGGCCCTCCTCTCTTATCTAAAATTCATCTTTTTGCATGTGCTGTTCTAAGTACTATTGAAACATTACACATCCAAAACTCAAAATACTCCTTCTCGGTGCACGTGTTTGGCTCGTGAGATCCTAGCTCTCATTTATGTAACCAAAACTTAAGTCGAGTTCTTCCATGTAATTTTCTTGGGCTTTTAAAGCACTGCTAAATATTTCTTTGGTCAATACAAGCATGAAGACAACTATAAACACAGCTCAAGTCATCTTTGGATTTTTTTTTTTTTTTTTAGAGTTTATTCAATCCGTTTTCACCTGGAGCTTTGCACTAAGTATCATGCTGAAAAGTTTTGAGCTGGAGAAAGTTTGTCTCTTCCAGAAATGTTCAAGAACTCCTTTTCTCTCCCTAAATTTCTCTCCCTAAATTACAAAGCCAGCCCTGTGAGTAAAGCCTGGCTTCCCTTGACCCATCAGTTGCATTTCCTAGATGGTGTAGGGATGGGTTGAAATTGACCTCTCTGTCCTTCTCTCTGGATACCTAATAAAAAAACTCTCACTCCTCAAAACACTAGGGTGCCAGACTGAGGCCTGCCAGTTTGTCTGTATAGGAAAACTCACCGTGTGTATCCGGTCTGCGCTCACCTGGGGTGGCTCATCAGAACTACAGCTGACCTTCATACACAGTTAGGAGCATGGTGTGCTAAGAACTTACTAGTGTTCCCCTTTCTGGTACACTCAACACACTGATTCAGCATCGCCAGCTTCAGCTTTCAAATCCCTTCCCTCTCTTACCTTAATTAACCCTTGGCTTCATTTACTTTATATAACATCCCAGTTCCCAAGCATTGAGAGGCTGATTTGGGGGTTTATCTTCAATTCTTTTAAAATTATTTGTATAATTAGTCTTCATGATAATGGTTTCCTTATGACATTACACACTTACACACAGACATCACTCTATCCCATGAGTTTGTTTTAAAGTGAGTTTCTCGGGGCAGGGCAGATGGTCCAGTGGTAAGGTTCTTGCTGCATAAGCATGAGGACCTGAGTTCAGATTCCCGGTCCCCAGATAAAAAGCCAAGCATGGCAGTGCACACCTACAATCAGCAGCTCCAAAAGGAGCAGCTTGTGGGAGCTCAGTAGTCAGCCAGTCTAGCTGAAGCAGTGAGCTCTGGGATCAGTGAGACCCATCTCAGAATGAGGCAGTGAGCAAGGACCTCTGGCTTCTACATGTTCACACACATGTAAGCCCACTCACACACACATATACAAAAACAAGCATATACCCACAGCATGGGTGCGTGCACACAGAGAGAGAGCGGAGGGAGGGAGAGAGGAAAGCACAATGTGAGTTTAACATGGAACACTTTTGCTAATGGTGGACTCCTCCATTCTATTAGGCCCCTGTTACTCCCTGTACTAAACACAGGATTTGCTCCATAAGTCAGATATTGAGACCATAAAACATTCTCCTCCTCGTGTGGGAGTTTTGGAGACTCCGGGTACCATTTCACTAGGCCGGCTCAGAGAAGGTTCTGGCCTCCCCTACTGTTGGAGCTAAGCGAAGATGATGGAGTTAAAGGAGCTTTACGGTCTGTTCTGCTTACCTTTGTTTGTCCCTTGGGTTATTAATAAACAGGACTAAAGGGCACCACATACTCATTTAGGATTAGGTTTGCTTTGGTTCTTGGGATAGGAATCCATGCTGTAGTCCAGGCTGGTCTACAGCTTACTGTGTGGTCCAGGGTAGCATCAAACTCACAGCAACTCTCCTGCCTCAGTTTCCTGAAAGCTGGGGTTACAGGTGTGTACTACTGTGCCCAACTTTGCTTTGTTTTAGGTCATTAAGTTGAGTGGGTAGGGTGGTGAGGAGGACCTGGGGGAAATGGAGAAGGGAAAAAGCATCAAAATATATTATGTGAAAGTTAATAAAACAAGCAAAAAAAAATCTTTATAAAGATTTTCCCTATTAAAATATACATTCTATCAAATACACAGACTCCATGGAATCTGTCCATGGGCCCCAATTCCTGCTGTTGCAATTCACTGCTATGGATCTTTTAGAGTGCAGCATCTTAGAACGCAGCTGGACCCATGAACACATAGGACCGTGGTAGTGGTCTGATGTGTGTATATCTTTGACTTTAGGATGCAGTGTCCTTTTAGTGAAAAATGTCCCCTTTAGGCTCATGTGTTTGAACACTTTGTCTTCAGTGGGTAGAACTGTTTGGGGAGATTGTGGAACCTTTAAGAGGCAGAGCCTTGCTGGAGGAGGTATGTCACTGGGACAAGCTTTAGGACATCTGCAGCCTCCTTTTGCTCCTTGTTCTGTCTCTCTGCTTCCCATGTGTGGGTAAAAATGTGATCATCTGACTTCTTGCACCTGCCTGTTGCCATATTTCCCTGCCTTAATGGATGTTTCCCTCCTGGAATCATGAGCGAGAATCAACCCCTTACTTCCTAGGTTGTTTTCGATCATGGTATATAATTTATCACAGCATAGAAAAGTAGCCAGTACAGGAGGGTTAGGAAGCAATGGAAAGTTCTCCCACAGAAGCCCATTTCTCCTTCCTTCCCCATTCCCTTCATTCTTATGCCTAAAAGTCTCCTAAATCCCCCACTCTTACGTGATTTTGAGACTTTGGCTCTCTTGGTTGAAATTACTCAGGGCGACACCGTTTGAGTAAATGTCTAAAGAAGAGCAGGATATGACCTGGAAATCGGTTGGCTTTAAGATTCGAGTTTTTTTATGTAGGGACCTCGTCCCCTGGAACGGCCATTTATTTACACTTAGAAAATATGAGGGTCCCTGAAGGGCCTGATTTCCATGGGCTTTAAACTGTACTGATTGGTAAGAAAGAATATGGCAAATCTACATGTATGAGGTTATTTCAAGGACCTTCGTCTATTATATCAAATTGGGTCAGTCTGGACCATGCCCCAGGACACTGCATCAGGCACCAGAAGAAGCACACTATTTACCTGATGCAGTCATAAGTATGACAACTCTCCTGAGGACAGATAGTCTCTGAATTGCTGGAGAACCATATACAATGTTTGACACATGCAGCTTATGAGACACGCTTTACTTTTGGGCAGTGTGTTTAAAGGCTCCTTCTGTGCCTGAGACTAATGAGAAAACATGGGACTATTGTGTACGAGCCTAAAAAAAAAAAAAAAAAAAAAAAAAAAAATGCCACATGGCCTGCAAAAGAAGTCATGGCATATGTTCATTGGAAATAGGCTTGGCTGCCATGACCGATATATAGAACAATTTCCTGCAGGGCTGAAGATACGGCCCAGTGGCTGAAGTGCCTGCTCAACCGTGAAGAACTGGGTTCAGTCCTCAGTAGCTGATAAAAGCTGGCCACAGTGGTGCGTATCTGTAACCTAGCACTAAGGGAGGGGACACAGGAGCACTGTGGGGATCTCTGGCCAGCCTGGTTAGCTAAAACAGTGGCATCAGCCTCTGGCCTACACATGCACTCACCAGTGTACACACACAGAGCAGTTTCTTCCTCCATGATGAGCATGTCACCAGACTGCAGCCACAGCGCTCCCTTCACCCCCTGCCTTACCACCCCTCCCTGGCTCGTATAGCCAAGCTGCGATTACAGAGAGCGGGGATACGGCTCACTCCTAGTTTGTTTTTATTCCTGCTTCTAGCTTTGTGCAGATGACTTAGTAATCATGACCCTGGTGTAGTGGTTACTAGTGAAGTGTAAACACGATCCGGCCTTTAAGAATCCCGGCATTCCCCTCTGGCTCATAGGAGTTATTAATGCGTTCAAGGGACATGGGTGGGGACTTCAAGGGGACAGTCGAGGGGAATAGGTGGGCCTAAAATCCTTCAAGCATCTTCTCACTTTCCTGTGCAGAGCTTGAGTTTCAGAGAATTCATGAGGCTCTGTCAGCCAGGTTCACTAGGAAGCAGAAGTATTCGGGTTCTGAAGCAGTAGAGAGGCAAATGAAAGAGAAGGTACAGGGGCTGTGAGGAAGATATGGCTGACGACCCTGCGGGCTCAGTGCAGTAGAGCCATCAGTGAATGGCTTCATCTCGCCACTGGACAAGGCAAGAGGCCCAAACTAACATTCGGAGCAAGAGGACACTGGAGTTTAGGTCCTGGTCTCCATTTTCCTTTACTCTGCTCTCTCTCCTCTCCTCCCCTCCTAATTCGGCATCCGTGACCATTGCTGTGACGTTACAAATGCTCTGGGAGAGAATGTCAATCTTGGGTGACTACTGTTAATTTAAAATACCTAACTAAATGTGGTAGCACACACCTAAAATCTCAGCTTTTCAGAAGGCCAAACATGATCATAATTTCAAGGCCAGTGTGTACTGTAGCGTGAGGTAAACACCATCTTGGGCAGTTTAGTGAGATCCTGACTCAGAATCAAAAGTTAAAAAAAAAAAAAAAAAAAAAACAGGGCTAGAAATGTAGCCCAGTGGTTAGAGCACACTTACCTAGTAATTAAAAAGTCAAAAAATATTGGAAGCATTGAGCAAATCTCTAGGCTTCAAAACCAAGTCTCACTTGTGTTAGTTTCCCTAGAGCATAACTTAAGATATAAGACACCTGTTGGTTAGGTGAGCTATGTGGAGAAGACCACTGGGCTTCAACAGGCAAACGTTGTAAGACACAGAGATGTGGTTGGGAAGATGCCTGTTGCTGCCCTGGATACGAGATGCTTTTAATAGTTTGGAGCAACGTGGGAGCACACAGCAGGTACATTGCCTGGGAATTCAATCCACTGGGGCCAGAGGGGGATCACAGTACGAGGGAAAGCTTCAAGCCTGAGCCAGATCCAGGAACTGGCTGCAGCTGCATGACTCAGGCTAATCACTTAAACTCTCTGATCCTTAGTTTCCACACCAAGTAGCTTTGGATGATGAACCAATACTGACTTAGGAAATAAAAGAAAAATATATACACAGAGCTATGGCTTGGCCTAGATGCCCTGTGTTCAGTGGATTTTCTGTGCACCACCGAGCATTTGAGAGGTGTATGATAGAAGCTGAAAATGAAGAATTAACTCAGCTCTTGCCTAAGCCGGTCCTTCCTGTGGCAGGCATTTCTCCTTAGATATAGAATAGTAGAATGGGACTTCCCAGCACCCTGGCCGTCTTGCTGTTCTCTAGCATAACCTGCACACTGAGTCGGTCAGTCGGTGGCAGGGTACAGCTGAATCCTCATCTAGATTTTTCCTATTTGAGGCGTCTTTAAACTCAAGTTTTTACAACTTGCTTTTTTTTTTTAATGAGACTTTTAAAATTGTACATTAATATCAGCCCCAGAATGCTTGTAACAATAAAGATGACAAAAAAGTTAAGGAAAGAAGCACTGTCAGCATCACAGAGACAGTGAGGCTGGCTCTGGTTCCTTTAATAAGCTCCAGTTAAGCACAGTTACTCAGTCTCTGGGCCAGCAGCGGGAGGTGCAGGATAAACTACTAGGACAGAGGACTTGCTTTTGGATGCTTCTCATCCAGAGGCACGGTTGCTGAGTTGTAAGGATGTGTGGAGAATGTCCTACCCTGTTCTTCCCTCTTCATCTTCCTCTTCAGCGAAGAATGGAGCTGCCCAGTGTCTGTCAGTCATGGAGGATCAGGAGGCACATGTGCCTGCATAATTCTTTAAGTATTTATTCTGGGGCCTCTTATTATTCCTGGAGAAATCTACTGCATGGAGACATAGTCTGCTCATTCCTAGAGGACTCGGCCTCTTCTAGACAGCCTTGTCTTAAGTTCTCCTCTCCGTAAGAGGTGAACTAAAATGTTCCACACCATATTTTCAGTCTTGATTTTTGGAAGTTTGGGGCTGGCCATCATAGCTGCCTCTCTGGGTACCCAGGGAGTGACGGCAGACAGAAGGAGCCAGGGGAAGATTCTGACCCAGCATCCGCCTTCTTCATGAGTTGAGTAATTCCCAGTACAAATACACTTGTAACTTTAAAACATCAAAAGGTTTGTGGTTAAATTATATAATATATAATATGAACTATATGTAATTTAGACTATTAAAAACTGTCTCTTACATTAGTAGGTATATACTCATGAAATTCTCCACAGCAGTCTGTGTTAATAGCAAAAGTGAAAGTTTAAGAAGCTGGAGGCCACTGAGCATTCAGCAGCAGAGAAACAAATTAAATCTTCTCTATCGCAGGATTATGCAACAGTTAAAAAGAACTGAGCCAGATGTAGAGATGGCACAGTTCCATTTTTCAAATAATATTATTAAATGAACAGAATAATTGTATAAAAAATGTATGTCATAAAAACTACTATATTTTTATACTTAACATTTAACAAATAGATACCAGGTACCAGTCAAATACCACGTATTGACAGGCATATGGTAAATGCATGTGTATATATTCACATTAGTATGGTATGTTCTATGTGAAATATTTATAAGTAGTTATTCTATATGAAATATTTATAAGTGGCAGGTAATTATATGCTATGTATTTAAATGTACGGACACACATAAAAGAATAATATATTTGACATAGTATATCTAATGTTATTGATGATAGGAATATTAAAGTCTCTAGAGGCTTGGGGTGGGAGTATGGCTCAGTGGTAGAGTACATACCCTTGTCTGAGTTCAAGCCACAGCATCAGAACTCGAAAAGCTGAAAGGATGAATACCAAACCTATAGCGATTGTAATTTCACTCCCTAGTTGGGAAAGTCGATAGAAACGTGCTACAAAGTGTGAGGCGTTCTCGTGTCCAAGTGGTACTAGGTAGTTCTTTGTACTAATCTGAAACTTTACTTTCTCGAAGTCAGGAGAAGTTCATGAAAACAGGAATGTGTTTATAACGAATTGTCAAAAAGCAGATTACATAGCGGTCACTGGCCTTGCTCATATCTTCCACTGCACCCAGCATGTGTAGCTGTCCGGAAGGAAATCTCCAGGAAGCATTAACATCCTGTCAGTGGGCCATGCACTAGGTCACCTGAAGCATTCCTGTTTTAGACTTCACTTGAAACTCCTATTCCCAAGGCTCCCACGGTCAGTCATAGCCACAGATAAAACTGAGTTTCCTGGCCTCCAGGAAATGTTGTGCTTGTTGACCAGTTGGTTACATATGTGGTGACTTTTAATTTAATCAGCATTTCATAACCCATGAGCCAAACAGTCTCCACATACAATTGATGCTGCCACCTCGGCCTCTTACATTGTGTCTGAACCCCATGTGGTTGCCATTCTCCCTACATGCTTTCTTGGGACATACGCTGGGTCAGGCTGGCCAGCAGACAACTCCAGACACACAGTGAAATCCAGTAGACCCCACTAATCTTCCTTTCTGGAATGTGGGCGAGTTTGCCACCTTAGCCATTCCCTGGAAGAAGGAAGCCAAGTAGAAATCTTCTTCTAACCCACGGCACACATTCAAGAGGCCTTTCCACTTCCTGCTTGATTAGCTCGTGTTCTACCTTCATAGTTCTTACAGTAGTTGTCCCTTGTGCCTCCTGTTCTGAAAGCCAAGAAGAAAGAAGGGAAGCTGAGCCTCCTAATCCAGCAAGCAGTGTCGCACCTCTGTGGGGAGGAAGAAAACCAATCATGTTAAAAATTGACCACCCTCTCCGTCCTCAGTGGGCCTAGTCTGTGGGGCAGTTAAGAGTGGTAGGCAATGTCCTCCACTTCTCCACTGTGACTAGTAAGGCCGGTCACCATCCTTTGGGGGAAGTGGAGAGGCATCTGTAATCTAACAAATAAACTTATGGTTCCAATCAATCAAGTATCAATCAAGTCAAAGGGGTGCGACTTGTTTTCCCAAACGTCCATCCTCACTTTAAATTCTAGAGTAAACACTGTCTCTTCGAGTTATAAGGGTTTTACGAAATTTGGAATCACATCTCTCTCATGAGGCAAATGAATTCAAATCTAGATTTGCCAATTGTGAAAAGGAATCTCTGGGAGACCCACAAAGCCCCCAGCCACCAAGAAGGCTGTATCAGAGTTCCTGTCTTGGACTGAGAAACTGACAGGACACTAAAATTAAGAATATCTTAGAATCAGGTTCATCCAGGTAACCTGGAAAACGTTCACAAGAGTTTAATTCACATCTATTGATCATCAGAAAGAAAATCTGAACGGGGAAATTGTAAGAAAGATAATGCCCAGGGGAGAAAGAATGAACTGAAAAAATATGCCTTTCACAGGATAGAAACCACAGGAGAATGAGGTGTAGATGACGAAGAAGCAGATGAAACGTGAAAATTCAAACTGGAGTCCGTAGATGGATTGTTAAGATATAATTTTGATTGTTACTGTTCTCTTGGTGGTGGATCGTGAAGGGTGTTTTATAACTCGCCACCTCGCAGGTACTGTCTGAGTTTGCATCCTGCAGAATTCGGTTTATCCTGGAAGAAATGGCAAAGCTCTCAGGGTGGAAGTCAGCTCTGGTGTCTGAGCCTTAGGGGGAAAGCAGTGTTGGCCTCTCAGTGTAGGGATAGATCGTTGTGCTTTCAAGACCTGAAACAGACTAAGACACTTCTGGCTCACATGAAGAGAGTAGTCTTTACGTGTTTAAGAAGGGACAAAAAAGAGTTTGCACTATTTGACAAGTGACATGAAATTCAATTTTTTGGTTAGTCACAATTTCTTGGGGGGATCATGGTTGATGGTGTTTTAAAACAGTGTCGCACTACGTAGCCCAGTGTCACACTGTGTATGCCTCAAAGTTATAATCGTCCTGCCTCTGCCTCCTGAGTGCTGGGATACTTGGCAGCAGCAAACTCAGGCGTATGGATGTTTTATGGTAATACTTTTCAGTCTTCCTAATGCTTCGACCCTTTCTGTGTTAAACTGTGTGTTCCTCACAGTGTGGTGACCCAACCATAAAATTATTTTCATTGCTGCTTCATAACCATTATTTTGCCACTGTTATGAATTATGATATAAATATCTGTATTTTCCAATAGCCTTAGGCAACCCCTGTGAAAGGGTCATTTAACCCCCTCCCTCCCACAGAGTGGTCACAGTTCACAGGTTGAGAACTGGTGTTTTATGGGAACTTGGCTGCACTTGTTAAGCTGAAGCCGGGGCCAGATGGAACAGGGCTTCAAATATCTACTGGCTGGCCCTGCCAAAGGAAGTTTGCCAGTCTTCCCTCTGGGACATGGGTTTGGTATGGCCTGGAGAGTATAGGCATCTCAAGTGCTTTCTCCTGTCTCCTCCTCATCACTGTCTTGTGTCGAAGAGCATCACTGAAGTGATGTAAGTACCAAAGTCAGACAAAGCTTGGGAAATGGGAGCTTTAGAAGGTTCTGCACTGCTCTTGCTACTGCTGGTTGGTGCTGTGGCTACAGTGAATCTGGTGCCAGGGGAAGGAGAGCGGGAGGCGGGCAGGGGGGTACATGTTCCGTCTTGAAAATGAAAAGCCCTGTATCCCAGGACTGTCATCGATTCTGTTATCTCTCGATCTTCCTGAATGTGGTCCGAGCAGCAGTCAGAGGCGGCCATGCTCTGCTGCTCCTCACCAACCAGGCCTTTTTACCCGACTGAAATAATAACGTCTGAGCCTAATTAGGAGAAAGCTCATTAGAGACAAGAGACAGCCATTAATGCCTCCACTGATTTTTCTAATGAAATAAGCCGGGGGAGGAGACTTTAACGGGCCAGCTAATTATTTTTTGTTTTCTTCAGCATTTCTTCCGTGTTTAAAACTGTTGTTGTAAGCTGTCACTGGACTGTAAATGAAAATAGAACTGAAAGTGACATTTCCAGCCCTGGGGAGGGCATCTGCTTCCAGCTCACAACCCTGCCGGGAGCTGTAAGACCCCAGTCCCATGGCCCCACTGTGCTCCCTCTGCATTCTGGCTAGTGGCTCCTAGGTGCTGAAGCCCTGAGTACGGTTATCCTACCTTGTTCAAGGCTGAATATCCATATTGCACAGAAACTTTCATATGCCTCAGGACTGTGGTGAACAAGCTGTGAGTCAGCTGGGCCGAGAAGGGAAATTCCCTTTAAATATATGTACAGGAATTCAGATAGGGCAAGCACATTAACCAAAATGTTCCTTGTTACTCAGATAGCAGTGAAGTCCCACAGTGCCAGGGAGAGGCTGTTACAGAAGAATAACTGTCATTCAAACCTGAGTGTGTGGCGGAGCAGAACAATTACCTGGCATGCATAACACTGTAGGTTCAGTCCCCTGGACTGACAGAGAAATCAAAGTAGAAATGTTCCCATGTGTGCTGCACATTGCAATAGCTTAAGTACATACAAATGATGGC
The DNA here is from genome assembly GCA_030674055.1 of Rhabdomys pumilio. Taxonomy (NCBI): domain Eukaryota; kingdom Metazoa; phylum Chordata; class Mammalia; order Rodentia; family Muridae; genus Rhabdomys; species Rhabdomys pumilio. Next base: position 49,354,820 of record JANHMN010000009.1, on the reverse strand, counting down.
TAGCGGACAGTGGGATTCTCTATCAACTTCTAACCCCTTCTCCGTACATCCGCCTGGCCCCTTCTTCCTTTCCATCCCATGAGAGCAACAGAAGCCCACAAGCGGGCCTGACCTCTGCTCATCCTGTAGCTACAGCTGATCCTGTTGAATTGTTAAAGAGGGCAGGGCTTCCTCCAGTGGGCTCTAAGACACACTGACCGCTTCCTTCTCTAGTCAAAATGGCAGGGTATTTTGATTGCTAACACCAGCTTCCTTTCAAGGTGGAGTGTTCACGAGTGATGTGACAGGAGGCTCGCAGGATTCCAGTAGACACCAAAGGACAGATGAGCAGAAAGCATCGCCTGTCCCCTCAAGTAAGGGAGGCCACCATTTCAGCCAAAATTACTATACACCCTGTTGAGGAAAAGTAGAGCCACCAAGAGGGGAAGAGACAGGTTCTCCTTGGAGCATCTGGAGACAGGCCGACAGGAAGATGCCATATTAGACCCAGGTCATACAGACTTAAGTAGCCAGGCTGTGAATGCCGGAGAAGTGTGAGGACAGAGTGGCCAGTGTAAGCAAATAAATGACTGGGGCACGGAGAATACAAGACACTGGAGTTGTTCGTCTAGTGGTAGGCAGTACATGAGCATATCTGAGTACCTGTTTTCAGATACTTTTTTCCGTGTCTAGTAAAAAAAAAATGCTACAAGATAAATACTTGTAATTATAAACTTGACAACATCATTGAGGTATAATGGATCTTATAAACATAGAAAGCTAACTGATTTTACATGCACAGGCGAGTGGGTTTTTAGTAAGTTTGCCCAACTACAAACCTATCACACATTCTAACTTTAAAACACTTGTATTGTGTTATTAATGACTTTGCTGCTTGCTTGTAGTCAGTCTCCAGTCCCCACCTGTGATCATGTGTCTGATTGCTATATAAAAAAAAAAAGGATACAAATCTTCACGTGGCTTAATGGGGATTGCCAGGTCACTTTAGAAGCACCGGTACCCACTGTGTGCTGCAGCTAGCTGGGAGTGAGGCCTGCATCTACTGTACGCCCTCAAAAACTGGCTGCCAATGAGTATTTCGTTTTTAATCGTTTTTATTAGTTCTTTTAAATTACTAAAGCAGAGTATGTTTCTCCTTGTGTGCTTTTGGCTTGTATTTTGTTTTGAATGAGTTTTCACCCTCTGCTTTACCTCTCTTTAGGGTCTTCTCTCACACATCTTCATTTAAAAAGAAAGTGTGCATTTTTCTTACAGTTTCCATAGATTTCACATTAAATCTTTTGGTTATTTTTGCCAGTGTTAAGTTTTTCCCTTTTTTAATGTGTAAGTTTGAATATGTGCAGATTCAAAAGTAAGAATGTGTTTGTATGTCTGTCCGTGCACGAGCGCGTGCGCACGCGCACACACACACACACACACACACACACACACACACACACACACTCCTGGGTGTCATCCTTAGGACTACCTTTCCTTCCTTTGAAGCAAAGTCTCTGACTGGCCTGGAGCTCACTAGTTATTGTGCACTGACCGCCCAGCGACTCCTCCTGTCTCCACCATGCCCAGCTGTGTGTGCACTTTGGGGCAGGGGTGCACTGTGTGCATACGCATGTGGAGGCTTGGAGGGGACGTCAGTGACTTACTCAGACATTTCCTAAGGTCTCTCTGTATCTGGAGTTTTCCCAGTTGGCTAATCTGGCTAGCAAGCTTGCTCCAGACACCCAGTACCTGCTCTTCTGACTGCTGAGATCACAAGTGGCCATTAGCCCTTCCCAGCTTTTTAAGTGAGTTCTGGACTTCCAAACTCTGTCCTCACCCTCAGCCCTAATCCAGCTTCTACGTGGATTCTGGAAACTGAAGTTCATGGCCTTTTGGTTGCAAAACAGGCTCTACAGACTGAGCTATGTGATGTTGATTTTATATTTGTTTTTAATTGGTTTTTACATGTTCAAATACACACACACACACACACACACACAGTGTTATGTTCTGGTAAAAATTTTAAGACTTAAGACACTGTCAAATGCTTAATTTCCATGCAGCTGCAGCTTACTCTGTAGTTCTGGACATTTCTTTTTTTTCTTTTGGATGTGTCTTTTAAAAGAAGGAGAAGGAAAGAAGAAGAGGAGGAGGAAGGGGAAAGAGGAGGAGAAGATGAAGAAGAGGAGGAGATTGATTGATTGATTGATTGATTCAGAATCAAAGGAGTGTTGAGACATTAGCAGGTTGGTCTCAGGAAACGGAGCCAAGGTTGCCATCAGTCTGCAGAGGCATCCACTGAGTCCAGAGGCCAAGAGCGTGCCTTCTCTGGGGGCTACAGGAATGCCGGACTTAGCTGCCCTGTTCTAAAAACTTTGCCATTTGGTTTTTTGTTTGTTTTGTTTTGTTTGTTTTGTTTTGTTTTGTTTTTCGGTGCATGGGGCAGCACATACCAGGTAGACACTTTATCAGTAAGCTGTACCCTCCTTTCTTTGTTGTTTATATGTTTGTTTGGGTGCAGGGTTTTGATAAGTTGCCAAAGTTAACCTTCAACTTGGAAACCTCCTGCCTCAGCCTCCCAAGTAGATAAATATTACAGGTCTGTGCCACCAGACCCAGCTTTTCCTGTAATTGAATCTATACCAGAGTGGCCTATGGCTCTTTCAGATAATCTCTCTCCTGGTCATCACCATTCAAAGTTTCCTTTCTTGCAATGTGCTGAGGCCTCCAGGGAAACCTCAATGGGTTGTTTGCACAAGGCTGGGATCCTGACTGACAGTTCCCAGCTCTAGTTGCATCTCGGGGTCTTTACAGAGGCTTTTGTTTGGGGTCCCTTTATGGAGGTTGGAGGGGCATACTTCAGGTAAGAGACCTACTGTGCACCACTCATCCTCCTCTCTCCTGCTTCCTGACTCCTGACAGCTGAATGTTTCATGATTCTGGTTTTTAGCAATTCTTTAACTTTTTAAATGAGACATAAATTTCTGTTAGCAGAAGCGGCTCTCTGGCCTGCCCAGGGCTATCTATATACAATGGGGGTTCCCACAGGGTGTGGAGACTGGATTCCCTCAGCAGTTCTCTGGGTCACTGAGGACTGTATGCCATGTACTACCTCTTAGCTGCAATATGTTCTGATTTCAGAAGTCTTTGCTACCAAAATATTTGATCCTCTGAGCTGTGGTCAGGTGATAAGAAAAATGAAATGGACTGGAATTTGAATTTTCTTATCAAGTCATTACAGTCTCACAGAAAAGGCAAAGATTAGTGTGGGATCTTGGGCTTCTCTGAGATTTATTCACAAGCCACAAGGCTCCACTCCTACCCTACAGGGCTGATATGAATAATAAATGAAATGATGTCTGCAGAGAAACTCATGGGGTTATTTTCCTCCTTCCTGTAGCAATTATAAAAATTTAGGGGAACAAATTCTCTGGATATGAAGGCTTCAGGATCTTGGTTTTACAGAGGGTTTACTCAGATTCATTCCTCAAAGGGTATCGTAGAGGGTCTTTGTGTGTTAGCAGTAATCTTGGAGGATCTGAAGTGGTCCTTTAGGTTATTTGGTTGTTTGGGGATTTTTTTTTTTTTTTGAGGATGTGTGTTTTCACCATGTGCTCTAGGAGGCCAGAGGATGTCAAGACTCCCAGATCTGAAGTTACAGACATTTGAGAGCTGCCATGTGGATCCTGGGAATTGAACCCAGGCCCTCTGCCACAGCAGCAGTGCACTTAACCACTGTGCCATCTCTCTAGCCCTGAGTCCTTTAGTAGTTTTATAATCTTATAGCTCTTTTGCATGGCTAAAAACACTGTTATCAATAAGTACAAAAGATTTCATGTGTGTGTGTGTGTGTGTGTGTGTGTGTGTGTGTGTACACATATACATGTGTGTATGTGTGCGTGCATGAATAATGGCTGCCAAGTTCTTCCTCATGTCAGAGGAGGGGCCCTCTCAACCTCACGTGAGCTACCTAAATCTTTGCTTAGATGTGAGGCTTTATTTTCACATAAGGTGGAAAGGAACTTTATTTTGTACCATAGAACTTGTATGCATGTACAAGAATTGGGGTTCAGATGTGCCTGGGACACACTGCTGAGGAGGGAACAGAGTTCTCTGGCACCTGTCAGATCACACCTTATAACCACAGCCCTCAGTCACAAGGGTGTTTTTCGTCCTTACTGGGGGCCTGACCAAACCCATTGTTTATACTAACGGTGAGAACAGAAGTGGCAACAGCTAACTGTATTGATTACCTGACAGAATGATGTATTTTTCTATACATAACCCTGATCACAGCGCCATTGGATAGAGATCATGGCTGTGCCCAAGAAACCAAAGCCTATTATTTTGCCCAGCATCCATCAGCGAATCTACTCTGAGCCTCCACAGTTCAAGCCACATGGAGAGCATCATTTGATGTTTGTGACCCTCTGCTGCTAGATTTGTATGTATCCTGTATTCCATGCTGGAAAATAAATCCCCAGTGGTCAAGGACCTCGAGGGTCTCCTTTACAGCTCTGATTGGGAGAATAGCTCCTACCAGGTCTGGGCCAAAGTGAGGGACGATGTCAACCTGAGACATGTCACCGGGAAGGCTGTCATGGGGTGACTGCTACCAACATCCTGGGAGCATTGATTGTTCATTTTTCTCCTTCCACTTGAGATTTTATGCCACAAGTGAATGAAACCTCAAGTTGACCCTAGACTTAGACATCCTGCAAAGCATGGAGGAAGACAAGGAGAGGGTTGTCATTCCTGCTTCTGTGGGTCCCAGTGCTTCCCTGTATAGTCTGTCCGTCTGTTTTGTTTGTGCATATGAAACATACTTGTATACTTGTACCCACACACTATGAAGAATTGATCTACCGGTCACAATTGAGACACTATTAATATTAACTTTGAACAGCCATGTCAAACAGCTGCCATCATTTTTATTTTACCAGTGAGAAAAGTGAGACTTAAAAGAGTTAACTTGAACAAGGTACCAAGAATCAGCAAGAAACACAGCCAGGATTAGAAATAGCAGCCAGACATGAGACTGAAAATTCGTTATAGTGACACTTAGCATTACAGAAGTGTGAAATATTCCCAATGTGCAGATATATAACAAACATTTAAACATGTTATATATTTGATGAATAATTACATTTTAAAAATTAAGTATTAGTGTACTTAAGAATGGATTCCAATTGTTTAGAAAATTCTAGGTTTGTTTGAAAAAAAATTATTGAATATGCTGGAAGGAATCATGGGCTGAGGGGTTAGAAAAGTACCTCTAGGAATCAAAAATTATAGGGTTTTTTTACTGTAATAAAATATGATTTATAATATTACAGATTCAGCCTGAAATCAAAGGAGTATATAGACAGTAAACAAAGAATTGTTTGCTACAAATACCTCATGCACATCAACTACAGAAATGAAATAGAATAAACAAAACTAAAATAAACAACAAAAGATGCATTGAAATTGCATGAAATAAATGAATTATAAAATAGTTAACAAGAAAATAGCTTGGGATGATGGCTTATCTAAGATAAACTACCAAAGCATATAGTGTCATACACAATTTTCAATTATATTGCTTGAGGTTCTTATTTTTATGTTACTGAGCCAAAAGATCTGTTTTTAAGGGAGAATTTGTCCCCAAATTTAGAACATCTAGCTTGTACTTGAAAAGAAAAATCCGTGATGGGTACAAACCAAATAATCCGACTTGACCTTTCACAAAAGCCGCTTCTGTGACATTGTGCTGACACAGAAATAGAGTTTTGTCTTGTACTGTCTGAGGAGACTTACCCTGAGGAACTTACATACTTTGATCAGGACAGCCCAGCCGGGTCAGATAGGATCCTCAGTCTTGGTCCCAGCTGTGTCTTCACAGTGGAGAGGGGATAGAAGTTGCTCAGAAGCAGCCGTTCCCTCCTGTCCTTAGCCTGCCGAGAACCTGCTTGCTGGCAGGCTCATCAAAGGTCCTGTCTTTGCAGTCATTCATGAGGACCAGGCATAGCCCCAGATCTGTCACACGTGTTCATAAAATCCTTGTTTGCTGTTCATCTAAACCATTCTATAGTAAATTAAACACTCAGACAACCCTGGATTACACACCCTCCTCCTGTGACATTTTAAAATCCGAGCGTGGGGAGGGAGCTGCAGAATGTGAAGGGAGGCTTCTGGCTGAGAGAGAAACCCCCTGGCTGCATCAACACTTTGACTTTCTTGGTGTAAGCTGTATCTCATACATTCCTGTAATATAAGTTGAGATAAATTGTTACTGGCATTTTTAAAAAGCTTATTATGGGCTTGGTCTATCATGCCTTGAAGTAAATAGAGCTTAAAAAATCAGACTGTGTCTACGCATGCACCACGGGTGCGTGCACCTTGCGTGCCTGCGTGAATGCTCCATGCGTGCGTTCCTGTGCGAGCTGCATCAGTCTGTACCCAGTGGTCATTGATGAATACTCGATTGTATTACAAAGCAGACTTAAGTCGGAAGGCAATGATCAGCCATAACAATTCCAGACCCTGGTTTAACTTGCTTATTAATGTGACCTTTGCTTTTTTTCTTCCCAGGGTCGGGATTACTGTTCTGAAGAAGAGGATATCACATAGCATCGATTCTCCCAGTCAGACCAGGAGCTACTACTGTGTAAATAGGTTACACCCCAGTTGAAACCTTTGCAAAGGTCGGTTCTCTTCACTGAACAGCACTATAGCAAACGAAGACTGTTCCATATCCTATGCCCCATTAAATTACAGTGTTTCTTAATGAACCTGCAAAGGAATATTGCTAAACACAAACACACACACACACACACATACACACACAAAAAACAAAAAAACAAAAAAAAACTGTTCTGGAACTTTCTTTGTTGCTGCTAGTTAAAACTTGTTGCAACTTTTCACTCCTCTCGTGTCCAAGTATGCAGCAAAATTCTGCAGTTCACCTTAAAGATACCATTGGTTTCCCGACGCTCTCTAGCTTCTGTTCTCTATGATGGGGTAGAGGTGAACTCGGATACAGATGTCAGTTCTAGCCTGGTTCTGCTTTGATATCAAGCATCCCCTCCCCTCCTTCTCTTTCTCCATCTCTTTCGAGTGGTCCAGAGATGGCCTGAGCCTTGCTTCTCACTGATAACGTGGGCCTTTGGACATGGGATGGTGGCCATGGGTGAGCCTAGTTTCTCTGTTCAAAAATAGAAGAGCCACAATTGATTGAAAGCATGTTGTGACCTGACTCCCGGAAGTGACAAAGGAGCAGCAAGCAAGATGTAGGTTGTTCCACTTACTAGGACTCTTAGTGCAGGATTAAGCTTGTAGCATTGGCTTTTGCTCAGATGCAAATGGAAGTGTGACCACGTGACCACAATCATTTTCAACCCCTCCCTCCTCACTTTTTTTTTCTAAGAAATAAACATTCTGCTGTTTTTATGTATCCTTGTCTTCTCCCATTCATCCAGTTCAGCATTTTAAGATGACCCTAGGTGTGGAAGCTAAGTTCTCCCTCACAGTGACACAGATGATTGGCCTAAATGGCTCCCCACCTTTCTGGTGACATCTACCATGGTTTGGAAGGGCTGTGAGTAGTCAGAGGAGATGAGGGGACAACCCCATGACTTCTTTGAGGGCTGGAAACCACCGTTCACCTTTCACTCTGTGCTATTAAAACACACTGTTTTCTGATTTCCCCCTTCAATATGTTACGTGAGTCTTGCCCCTTCATTTGTTTCTGTTTCCAGCTCTGGTAATGTGGGTAACAAATGTCTGCCTACTAGAAAACATAGGACATTCACACTAGTGATGTTACTTGGAGATGTGAAAGCCAAAAGCCCCTGGTGGTGGGGAGTGTTGACCGTGCGTTCAGTAGAGTTTATTTTTCCATACTATATGAAGAGAGCGATCTCTTCTCAAAGACAGAAGTAATATTTTTAACAAATATTGTCACAAGTAAATAGCAATCAAAAGGAGAAAAATAACTTTTGTATTTTTTTAATCGTGTTTGATAGCTTTGATGAGGGTTCTCTTTGTTACTTTCAGGGGAGGGCACCCTATTAAATGCCATGCCAGCAGTCCAGGGTTGGGCTTGTCCTACACACACACACACACACACTGAAAGGAATGCTGTGTTTTTCTCTCTGAGGGTTGTGAGTTTCAAGGGTCTCACTATCATCTGCTTGCCACCTTGGAAGGTGGAATAGTTACAAGAGAGACAGTTAAGATGTTTCTAATTGTCTGCCACAGACTAGGACAGGAAGCTAAATTCATTCTTACCAAAATGAGCCTTGACTTTCAAAGCTGTCCACAGAATGGCAAGATTCTTCATCTCCTGTCAGACCCAAGGCAGCAAAAGGGAGGGGGGAAAATGCAGCCGAGTGCTATAGAAAATGGACTCGGGTGTTAGCAACAAAATCCCGTAATTCGTGCACCCGGCAGCAGCTATTTTGGGGATCAGCTGTGGCTGTTACATAAATAGAGTTTCAGCCAAAAGCTAAGGTTTTTTATCCAGCTTCAAGCAGAAAAATGCAGGGAGAGCCGGGCAGTCTAGGGTTTTAAGTTCCCTCCTCCTTGTATGTTTTTTTGGCCAAAGGACGAAAATAGTTTTCCTCAACTGTAAATGAACTGCTAAACCCCACCTCAACCCTGTTCACTGGAGACTTTGTTCACTGTTCTCTGGATGGCCTTTTCCGGGATCTCACGTTCTTATCAAGCAAGAATGAAATGAATGTTAACGTCTTCCATTGACTCCTCTACTTGGTGTCTAAGACAGTGTCTTCTCAGAAGACCAACTCCCTGTACCTGAAGATGAGACACCCATGTCCTTTTCCTCAGCCAGTTAGCATTTTGGATGTCACTCATGTCTCTTGGGAACCTCATTTTTGAGTGTTAATGAACCTCTAAGCGCTGTTTAGGAAACAGCGGTTTTCCACGGTTCTCTCTCCCGTGTTTCACGAGGATACCTTGCTGTACAAAAGCGATTCTGTCTTCAGACTCGTGTTTGGTTACCTCCAGAAATAGGTCCAAGAAATGGGATGGTTGACTGGGTTGGCATGAAATGCTTGACTGTGCTAGCAACACTCAAAACTGTCTGTTTTCCGTTTGTTGGTTTGAATCATAAAATTGTCAAGTGATTTGTGTTTGTACTTTATTTTTCTATATCTTCTGGAAGGATCTAAATTAAAAATATTTGCCCCTCCCCCATACCAGAACATTAAGCAGATTGTCTCAGGTATAGTGAAAAGAATTACCCAGTAGAGACGGTGGAACATCTTGCTAGTTGGCCTGTCTGTAGGTCTTGGGAGTTGGGAGGAGGGAGGAAGGGAGGAAAATGGCCTGGAGAAACCAGGAAATAAATGGTGAAAAATGGACAGAGGCTATTGGTAGAGCTTTTTGTGGCTGTGAGCTACTGCAGTTGGTCTAGTGGCCAGTGGGTGGAGTGGGCCTGCTCGTGACATGTGTAGTTGGATTACGCACGGCTCATGTCCTCCACGTTGTTGAGCTGTAAAGGTTCGGCAGTGTGTGCACGGCTTTCTTTTGCTTGGCAGAGGTTCAGGACCATGGAGTACTGCTCTCATAATTGAATTACGTGTTTCTTACTGGCAGACAAACTCAAAAGAGGCTTTTTACCTCTACGAGGCCTCCTAGCCCCAGGCTTAAGCAGGAGCATAGAGTGACATTATGGTCTATTTAGGAACAAAGACGCTACAAAGTCCAGTAATGAGAAAACTAGGTCAGCCCCAGAAACAGCCACACAGTGGCAGGTCTCTCCCTGTCTGCTGTGCCTCACATCTGAAGCTGGCCTTTGATAACTCAAGTAAGAAATACACGCTCCAGGAATAGCCTTGGTTCTCAGCTCCCAGGCGCCTGCCTGTTCCTCCAGAGTTGCTCTGTGTCTTGGGTGTACCCAGGCATGAAAGTGGCCATGCCAGAGGGATGACAGCCCAGCTTCACACTTGACCCAGCTGATGGCCTCCAACCTTAAGTTATAACTTCATCCTCCATCCAACTTTATCGCCTCATTTTTTTCTCTTCGAGCCGAAGTTCTATAACCCTGTTGAGACAGATTACACCTCCCCTGCGTTTTACCGCAGTCACCTACAGTGCAGCTTGGTGTGGTGATAAGTCCTGTGTAGACTCTGGTGAGAATTTAAAAGTTGCCCCATCTCTACTGGTCCTAAGAAACTTCATTAAACAATGTTTGTTTTGTAAAGAGAAAAGAGCACCTTCTTAATTCAGGAAAAATAGGAAGAATACAGACTGTTTTCATTATAAAAGACAAAACAATTGGTATTGAAATTCTCTCCCTTAAGCTTCTCTGGAAAGCAGGGGATGAGGGCAGTACCACACTGTACTCGACTTTTACGTAAACTCTGCCTTCCTGGCTTTTTCCACCAGAAAGCTATCTCTGAGCTATATTTCTTTTTACCACTTTAGAAATTAATCTTTTTGTTAAGTTGCTTATAACTCCAGTAGAAAACTAAGGCATAGTTGGTGGGTAGGGACTGTGTATTTTAAAAGACATAATGAAATGGTAGCCAGAAGCAGGGGCTTCAAGATGTCATGGTTGGATTGGCAGTCCCCAGGGTCCCCTGCAGAGCTCTGTGAGCCCTCTATAGATGCTCGGGATTAACTGTTGGGATTCCTTGAATGAGGTCTGTGGACCTCCTTTTGCAGACAGATGGATGGATGATTCTCCTATCTGTGGGGAAGGCGCCTTGATTTCCACAGTCACCTTTTCTATTATTATATCTTTAGGAAAAATAAAAAATAAAAAACCCTCACAAGTCTGTGGGAGAACTTATACCCCTTATGACAAAGCCTAGGAGCTTAGTGATGCTGAGGTTTTCAGGTTTGTCGTATCTGAGATCTGATTTCATCTTGAGTGGGAAGAGGAAAAGGAGCCCTAACAGTTTGTTATTTATGTCCAGTCTGTGCCCGATGTTGCCGACAACACTCCATCCTTATCTCTTGCGTTCCTCAAAATAGTCCCTTCACCCCACGTTCTAAGCAGTGTGTCTTACAGTTGAATTCGTCTGTCCGACGCAAACGCATGTGTTGAAAGAGATTAGAGTATAATTACTATTTGGATTATTATTACTACACTGTGAAGAAAAAGCCTTTAGGGGCTGTCTACTTTCTACAGTCTCTCTTTGGCTCGGTTACCAGCTTACTCTCTTCATGGGGTGTCTTAGCTGGCCCTCCTTGAGCCTATAAACTGCACGAGAACCTGAAGAAGCCAGTGGTGACAGAGAACTTTGGGGCTCAGAGGGATAAGGCTTTGGGTGGGGAGAGGGAGTCAGTGTTAGTCACATCCTTTCAGCTTCTGGGAAAAGAGGTAACCTATCCCACTTTTTTTTTTTTAATCATGCTCGGTCCCCTAAGCTTGTTTCTTCAGAGGCTTGTCTTTGGTAGGTTAAGAGCCTCCTCACCTTTGCAGAGAGATCTCAAAAGACTGAGGAGCTAATGCTTGGACCACTGACTTGGATGGAGATACTTTCTGGTGGGCTGCAGTGGAATGTTTCTTTTTGACTGCTGGATCGGGAGTCTGTCTTTTCCAGGCCAGTTTAAGTACCAGACCTAGATGTGACTCTCAAGGTCTTAAACATTTTTTTCAGATAGTCATGTGATGACATAGAGAGTCACTCTAGTCCAAGGTGAGGCCAGCAGCTCAGGAACGCCACAGAGTTCTTCTCCTTGCTTCATAAAACGCATGGGGCAAAAGATGATTCATCTCTACAGCAGCTGGTAAAGGCTACCTGGAGGGACCCACGCTCACCCTCATTTGCTCACCTTGGAACATTCAAAACACTCTCCTGGCTCGAGATCCTGATTGCTTCTAAGCTGGCAACTTGCACTTTCCCTCAGGACGATTTGGGAATGGCTCTTAGATCTTGGAAGCCAGAGGAATTTCTTAAAGTCAGGACAGTCCCACCACACCCAAGCCTTCTGTATAACATTGTCTCTTTTGTCTTGGTCCATTCTTCTTTCTTTACCAAGGATTATTTTTAGACCAAGTCTTAGGGTTTAACTGAATAAGATCTAAAGTTAAAAAAAAAAAAAAAAAAAAAAAAAAAAAAAAAAGAACAGCTTAAACTTAGCCAAAACTGCCTTTCAGTTCTACTACAGGGTTGAAAGTTAGACCTCAGGGGCCTACTTGGCTCAGACCCAGGAGTCAAAAAATAAAATAAAAGCTTGGCATTTCAGTCCAGACCTTCAGGGTCTCTTCTCCTTTGACAAGTGAGCAAGGGAAGCTTTGCAGGAGATTCCAAGCCAGATTTTTTGTCCATCCAAAGAAAGATGTAAATTCACAAAAATGACTGTTTTCCTGAATCAGACCCAGGCAGTTGCCATATTAGGACTTTAAATTTGGATCTATTCTTTGAATACATACACAAAGATAGATAAAGAAAACATAAATACTTAATCATAGGCAGGCTGAGGGTAGGGGGAAGCTGTCTTTTGCCATTCTGTAATCACTGCAATAATGTCTGGGGGATATCCACATAATTGTAAGGAAGCATGTACAGCAAAACCCCGTGGCTGCTTTCGCATTCATCTTAATCAAATCCAGTGGGAGCACCTAGGTCTGTGAGTGGGCTCTCACCTTGTGCCCTTCTGGGCCTGTGCCTGTTTGTGTTTGGTTCCTCTGGGCCTCTGGGTAGGCATTTTGGCTCATACTCTTTCCCAGCTCACAGTGGGACCAAAGACACATGCCAGGTCCAGCCACCACATTGCTCATCATTCCCACTCATCGTGTGGCCTTGATGGTGACATTGCAGCCGCTCCCACCAGGACGCTCTGTTACCAACCTGGGGAGTTAAGAGTGCCTTTTCTCAGGTTGTTCTAGGTGTAGCTGCTCCTGGTAGGCTCAGGCCCTGAGCCAATGGGCAAGCAATATAAAAGTGAACCACAGTTTCTCCCCTCCAGGAGCCTATAACAAGGGGGAAACAATCCGTTAGAGCCACCTTCGAGAAGTCACAGGATCCTATGGGATTAGATTGCAGTGGTAGCCAGCCAGCTTCAGGCATAGAAACTTCCAGAAAACAATGAGAACAAAATCCATCCTTGTCTGGGCACAGAGGGAAAGCTATCAGAGGAGTCTTCCATGCTGAGAGGACAGCATGAGACTTAGCATAGGTGGAGAGGGCCATGGGGCCTTCACGCCATTGGGCCTTCACAGGAAAAGGGGTGGAGCTTAAAGTAGCAGCGAGAAGCTTAAAGGATGAGAACAAGATGGCGAATCAGGCTCTGGAGCTCGCTGCGGATTGGTGGAGTGTGGAGGAGAGTTTCTGATAGGCCTCTGCAAACTCCACTCGGCGTTGTCCCTGAGAACTAGATGTGATTGTTCTCGGGATAGGGATTGCCTTCCTCTGGAAATGCACAGCTGCTGACTGAAAAGATTTATGCCCACCCATTCTTTCTCCCGTTTCCAACTTCTCTTCCTGCCTCTAAAACCTGTTGGAGTTTAAGGGCTTTACCCTGGACTGGATCTCGTTTGGAGATTCGTGGGAGAGAGGACTGCGTCATCCTGACCTGTCTTTAGAGAGATGATGGCTAAAAATACCTCTTGGGACCAGGTTGGCCCAGACCCAGAGATGAGAGCGTACCCTAAAATATTCAGGAAGCAGTGAGGGGCTTCCTTAGTGTGTGGTTCTAACCAAACTCTTAGCCTTTGCGTGACCTTCCCCTGGGTTAGGTCACGAGAGCTGACCAAGAGAAGGCAGTCAGGTCTCTGCTAGTTTCCAAGTGTATACCTGAGTCTTGCCAAGGAAAGAGGAGCTGAGGAGCTTGGGGGCCGGGGGCTTTGTGTTGTTTTGTTTTCTAATCATAAAGTACAAATAAGTTGTGAGCAGATGCAGACTGTGCACAGTGGCTGAGGACCTTGTGGGACTGTCGGTGCGGGAGTGAGGCAGGGAACACTGGGACAGCAGAATCTGGCCGTGAAACCACTTCGCAGTGCCTTTTAGGTTTTCCAGAGAACCTATTCAGTTCACAGCACTGGGGTCTCTCTCTCTCTCTCTCTCTCTCTCTCTCTCTCTCTCTCTCTCTCTCTCTCTCAAGAAAGAAGAAGAAAAGTTCTAGGTAGAAGAAGCAGAATTGGATCCATCAGAATTACTAGCAATAAGTCAGCTTGACCAGAAGATGAGGCTTCCGTAGGAGACTGGAGGCTGAGGGCAGCGTTCCTAGCCACGAGGCCCTGCTCCTCTGCTTGGGGATTCCAGGCAGCCCTCCCTTGCTGCACTTGGTGCTTGCAGCTTCAGGCTGCTTGCCCCTGCCCTCCTGTGTGCAACCAGACACACCTAACATCCACACCCCCTTTCTAGGCTGGAGGAAAGATGGATATGGGGAAGGGGCTTAAAATGCCCACTTTTTTTCCAGCTAAATCTCTGACTCCTCACCCAAGGATTTCTGGTTCTGCGTCTTGTGGTTCCTTCTGTTGTAGCCCACAGGCCTAACTGTGGTGTGTATTGATGATGCTGCTGGAAGCCGGTGGAGCATGTGGTCTCTTGGTAGCACTCTTGAGAATTAGGGCACCCTCTTGTCATTTTCTGCCTTTCCCCTAGCCTGGCTCATTCCCCACTCATCTGTCTCGACGCCTCCATGCCAGATGTCTAAGGCTACATAATGGCTCCTCCCATAGGTATCGAAGGGTTTTTTAGGAAGATTGCCTTGTTTCAAGGGAAAGCTACTAGGGAAACAATCAACCTCAACCTGGTTTTTGCCCTTCTGAGCACCTGAAAAATCAGCTTGGGGTGGGGCAGGGAACGTGGAGGGCTGTGCTGCCGGCACATGGACCTGTGCAGCAGTCAGTGCCTGTTTCCATCCCATGTGGCTATCCCAAAACCTTCGTGAGGTACAGCCTCCTGTACAATAATCCGTTATAGCATGCTTCCATGTACTCCTATAGTAATAGACATAGAAGAAAAGGGCACAATTTTAAAACAATGATACATAAAACACTACAAAGGTGTGATTTCCTCTCTGAGCTAAGTGTGACCGTGGGTAACTCCTGGTATGTTGGATACCCATTGAACAACCACTACTCTGGCGCAGATCAGAATACTGCAGTGGCATCCCAAACCACTGCCTGGCACTCAGCCTGCGGAAGGAAAAAGTCACAAAGCAATCCCCAAGAGCTCTGAGCCTGAGAAGTCTGAGGCAAACAAACTCACACAGCATAAATTTAAGTAACTGAGAACCCTGACAGGAGAGCTGTTTCTAGACAGTAGTGGCTACCGGTGCTAAGAACAGGCACACTGTACAGAGGCAGGCATTGTTCACTATCCCTCCCCGGGTTTCCAGAAGAGGACATTGTCAATACCCCAACACTCTCCTGAATGGAATTATTTGAACCCTCAAAGTGATTAGGCCATATCAATCCCATGGCACCAGTGGACTGTGGCTTGAATATTATTTTTGATTTGACTATCAAAATGTTCTGATTATTCTGTTCCATTTTGAAAAGGGTCTGAGAAAGTATACGAGTCTAATTATATATACATATTTATACATGTGTATTTTTGTTTATTGTTACATTTTGACATTGGACTTTCTATTAAATAATTTTTAACAGTTGTCCTGGCTCTGTTCTTTCTTACTACCTGGGTCTGGGTTGAAAGAATAGAAATGTCTGTGTGAGACTTTGTTGGTAATCCTTTTTCTCTCTTCTTAACTCCACTTCTGTGAGGTTGTCTTCTTTCCTGTTTCCACAGGACACATACTTGATCATATACCCAGTTGGAAGCCCCCAACTTTCTTGCCATCTCCAGACTTGCCCATCCACTTCAGAACATTCACAAATCCACAGACCTGATAAAAATGCACACCTGGGAAGAATACAAAATCATGCCTCGAGCTTCATCACTTGTGTATTCCCCTAAGCCACACGCACAAACACACACTACCTGTGAGACCTTGGAAAAATCACTTAACCTTTTTGCGCTTAACAAAAAAACAATAGTTTCCTTATAAATTTGGCTGGAGGCAGTCCTTAGAAACCACCTAACAAAAAGCCATCTGTTTCCCAAAGACGTATTTATTTGTTCTAGTCATTCCACCAGCTGACACATGTTATGTGTTCACTGTACACTAAGCTCTGGAGTCACCCAAGGAGAGAGTCTGGGGTTTGAAGACGTATGGACATTGCCACTGTAAAGTCAAACATGACTGAAGAAGAGAGCAGCATGAATGAGCAGTACATGCTGTCTGGCTTTAAAGTCTCCATGGCACCTGGTGTCCCTCCACCTCTGACAAGCACTGGTCTGATCTGTTGGCCCAGCAACCTTTGCTCATAGAAACTGTATCTTCATGCTTTCCTGAAGGTGTGGTGGTAAGAGAAAGGTCAGCTATAGAGGGGAAAGGAATCAGTAACCACCACCCCCCCCCCCCCACCCTCCGCATTTTCCACCAAACCATAAAGTTGGAAGTTCAAATTCCGCTGAGTTTTGTGAGTTGTCAAACAAGACCAAAGCTTGAGCCCAGAGTGGTCCTGGGTCCCAGCTGGATCTTTCAGAAACAAACCTGTCTCTTCCAGCACAGAACCACTTAGAATCACAAAGGCCACTCCTTCCCCACCGAGCAGAAGTCTGGGTAATTCTGTTCCTGCCCAGGTTTCCCTAAGAGTTATGTGTACAGGGTGAACAGCCTCCAGTCACACACACACACACACTCACTCACACACACTCACCGAGAGCAGACAGCACTCAGGTCAGGTAGCTTTCCTAATCTCAGCTTCACATCGTGTTTATAACCTTTCCCCGGAGTTTCTCAATGTAGGTGACAGACCCCTGAGGTCCCATAACTTCAGCAACCTGGGAAGAGAACTGGACCTTGAGCAATGTTTGAGATCAAATTCTGATCAGGACGTTTTGCCTTGGATGAGACTTTGATCCAGTCTTTGGGATCTGGTGGGCAGTTGGCCCTAAAACCTCTCATTCACCTGCATCTTCAACCACATCTCCAGAACCTCAGGCACAGATTTGCCCATGACTGCTTTCCATAATGGCAGAAGCCCTCAGAGAAGGACAGGGCCTGAACTTTCCAATGTACAGCCAGGTAAAATGGACTATATAATGAGGCCAAACACAAACAGATGAGACAGTCATCAAGAGGACTTGAAAACATGCACAGGGGTTGGGCAGAGCCATAGATGATAGATGGATGGATATGGATATGGGTATTGGCCATTCCATCTAACTCCTTATAACCTCTGATCTACAGGAATGGTGAGTGAGGGGCAAGTGTGAGAATCAGAGTGTGTAGGTGAGAAGACACTGAGACAGAGGTTTAGCATCTGGGGAACAGAGAGAACAGCCAGTTTGTGGAGGCAGGAATTTTAAATGACTTAGTGAGCTACTGAGTGCTTCCAAACACCAGAGGAGAAATGCTGGCCAGTAGTAGCTCTCCTTCCAAACATGTGTGACCCCAGGTTTTCAGGGTTCAGACAAGTGCTACCAGTAGGCAAGGGGGTGAGAATCTGCCACCTCAAACACTATTTATTAAGCAAATATGTCACTTTGGCAGAGCTTACTCAGTCTGTGAACATATAGGGCTCGACCATGCCTGTATGTTAGGCTCGACCATGCCTGTATGTTAGGCTAACCAGGGACCTCTCCTTAATACCTGTGTCCAGACCTCAGGCTAAGTCAGTCAGCATTCCCTAGGCAGTAGAGCGTACCTGGGATTTTCAAGTATCTTCCTGAACAGTTGTGAGGTGAGGGATTGGAGGGGATACGTGTATGCATCATTTTAGCCATTGGACTAGACACTAGCAAACAGCTCAACAGAAGGGCCCATCCTTAGGGAGCTTGGGGAGAGGATGGTAACAGGCTGCTAAGCATGTTCCAGAGGAAACTACCCAGGAGCAAGCTCTTAGGGACAGAGCAAAGATAAATAGGCCTTGGATAGAGACCACCCAGTGCTGATCACAGAAGCAGAGGGAGCTTATCCTAATGCTAAGGAGCAATTCGCATGTGACTAAGCACTCAGTATAAGACTAGACCTCCAGGTTATCTGGTTTCTAGGTATGATTTTGTTCAAGCCATTGCAGAGGAAGAGGCTTTTGTGACATGACAATGACAGAAAGCCTGTTTCCTCTCCTGGCAGCTGTTGTACAGGACAGCACTCGACTAGCTGCAATATAGCCTAAACCTGCTCCATCTCTGTATCGACCCAGCTAGCCCTGCTATGACAAGCCTAACTGTGAGGCTTGAATTCAACCCAGAAAGCAAGACTCTTCACATTCTGCTGTCGACAAACCACAAAAAGCAAAAATCCCCACTTCCAGAAAAGCCTCCATGTGAAGAAGAACCATGGGTTTCAGGTTACTGAGGTGGGATAAAAACCTCAGACTCCCTGCCCAGTCTCCTCAGCTGACTGAACAGAAAAGCAGGGCTTGAGCACCCAGTGCCGTTGGGGGAAAGAGCCTGTGTTACTAATACTGTGACTGCATTTGGTTGAGTTCCTAGCAGAGGTAAGTTCCCATCTTGGTAAGTATGGGAATTGCCTGCTGATGTATGACCCAAAACAGGGCAGCCAGGCTCGTGGCTAGAATGCCAAGCACTTGCTCCAGTTGTTAGCAGAAGTCGAGCCATTTGTATGCTCAGCACTGGGCCATGAGTCTGATGCTGGCTTCTGCAGCTTCCTGTCCGATTGAGGACTGAGAGCCCTGCATGCAACAGCATAGTCTTCAGTAACTGCAGCTGTAAAGACTCACCTTTCTCCTCCAGGGGTGAGGGGCAGCTGGGAACTAGGGGTGTGGGATGGTGGATGCTGGCTGATACCTCAAAGTCTAATGTCAGTGGAGGTCTCCAAGGGATACTTATCCATCACAGACAGATGCCAGTGCTCCGTGGATCAGACTGGAATACAGATGGGGTTTTAGATTTAAAGGCACGGTTGGGTAATGTGTGAGGAGCAGGACATGTGAAAGGAATCTTTTCCCCAAACTCCGTGGCACGAGGAGTGAAGCTGAAAGTCACTAACAAGGCCTCGTCTGATTTTAGTTCCCCCCCTCCTTCCTCACAGGCTTTGTCCCAAGAGACAATAGGAGAAACCTGACTTCAACTCTTCCCAAAGTCTTCTTTATCCTTGAAATGATGGGTCTGGCATTCCTGGCTGGTGTCTCAGACCCTTCAGAGGACACTGCGACGGGCTACAGAGGTCACCTCAAATATCTCTCCCCACTCCCCAAACACAACTGGAAGGGAAGAACTTTAAGGAAGCTCCAAGATATAAATATGCAAATAAGGATTGGAAAGAAGGCTGAAGCATCCCCGTTCCGTCGGTACCGTGGTCTCTGGACTCTCCTGATGTCTATAGCAATAGCTTGAACACAGGCAGACTCCACATCACACGGGCCATCCTCTGACCAATCCTTGTGAGCTCATAGAATTCACCTAATAACTCTTAGTGACTGGGAGGGGGCCAGTGAGTGGGATGCAAAGTGAATAAGAAAAAAAGTAATAATAATAATAATAAAATTAATTAATAAATAAAATACTTAAGTGCTTGCCAAAAGAAAGAAAGAAAAGAGAAAAGAAAGAAAGGAAGAAAGAAAGACTACAGACTCTTTGTTTTATAGTTAAAGGCTACAGACTCTTTGTTTTATAGTTAAAGAAACTAAGCCTCCAAGAGATTAATTTGTCTGAGGTCACGCAGCAGTAAGTCGGTAGAAGTACAGGACCAACTCAGGCTGGTCCTCCTCAGAGGCCTGGCTTATCACCATCCGGCTCTAGTACCCTTTGTGTTTACACCTCAGGATGGCATGTCGTTGGCATCACTGTGGCCCCAGTCTTTGCTGGAGCCACACAGAACCTCCTCATCTGCCTTTCTTCCTGGATACTCTGCCCATCCCTCAACAGAAACTGATGTCTGAAGTGTGTCCCTCTTGTCCTGAATCCCACTAGCAACCCTCTGCTTGTAAGGCATCATTACGGAACTACTTACTTTTCTACCCACTGGCCAGTTTGACCCACAAGCAGCCAGTCTCACAACGGCTGCTGACTACTAATTCCTGGTTCTCCCTCCTTCCCTTTTTGCCTCCCTTGATGCTTTCCCGAGCTGGTGGCTCTTCTCAACCTTTTAGGCTCATGAGCTAAATGAGTGAGAAACAGTAGTGATCTGTGAGCGTCATCTAGTATCTCAGGCATTGGACAGAGAGAGTTCTCCCCTAACCATTCCTGGGAACTTCTATTGCCTGCCATAACAAAGCCCCTGTCAATCCACTGGACCCTGTCCTCCCAAAGTCTCCAGTAGCACCCAACAGCACATGATCCCTTCCAAACAAGAAACTCGTGGGATTTTGTACTCGCCAGATGCCTTATTGTACTAAGGGACACTGAAGAACGGCACCCATTCCCCACAGGACCATCTCTGCCAGACTCCTCTCCAGTGCTCCATTCTTACTGCTCGATGGATTGTGACAGGCAGCTTCTGAGAGCACGTGACAACTAGTAGCCAATCAATGCTCCACACACCTTGCAAACTGATGTATTTCTTGAGGCAGAGAAGAGGGGGAGGCCAACTGGGAAGATAACGTCTGTGGATCAATGGCGGTAGGCCACCAGCGTTTAAGAGCAAGAGGCCTCTGTCTCCTGTGTACTCTGTAGTTTCCAGGCTGGTGGGTGGTTGTTTTCCCTCCAAAGCCCTTCCTCTTACCAAAGGGCTGTGGTCTGGGGAATGTTTTGACTGGAAACATTCAAGTCCTTGGTGGTATTTGGAGTTGTGAGACCCTTCTGTGCTAAAAGAAGAAGAAAATGAATGGTCTATTTCGAGCCTGCTAACAATCCACAGGCAGCAGCTCTGTAGCTGAAATGCTGGCTTTCTGAGAGAAGCCCCAGGGGAGCTGGCCATGTGGCAATCATGGCCTCAGCTCTGGTTAGTCCTGCTGGAGGACCCTGCCCTAATGGTGGCTTCTGGCTTTCTCTCCACCCCTCCTCAACCTCCTCCCAGAAAGCTCTGGTCCTGGAGCCTGTGGTGTTCTTTCAACGTGAGGTAGAATGCTTCTAAACCAGAAACCACACACAGGGAAGGGTACCTGTTTGAGAAAGCCGAAGCCTGTTTTGCTTTGGTGTGAGTGGTTCGGTTTGACTTCCCCATCACAGATGTGTGCTCACCTGTGGAAGAACCTTAGCTTGCCCCTAAGAAGAAAATGGGACCCCTGGAGCCTGGCATGGCATGCCTGTCTGGGGTTTCCATCATGAGAAAATGGTGTTTGCTTTTGAATCCTGAGATCCAAAGAGACCGACAGCCATGGGGTTCTAAATGTTCAGTCTATTTAAAACCTGACCAGTTGACTGAAATAACAAAGCTTGTTTCTAAGATTACCATAACTAGGAGTGAGAGTCCAGAAACAGACCCACCCATTTATGATCAATTGCTTCCAAACAAAGGTGACACAGTAATTCATTCCAGGAAAAACGTTGCCTTTTGTTTTTTGTTTGTTTTGAGACAAAGTAATCATTGTTTCTGAGTGATCAGGAAACTCACGAATAGCATGCGTGGGCTGCCCTCTAACTCATGAGTCTCCTGCCTTAGCCTCTGGAATGCCAAGATCACAAGTGAATGCCACCACTCCCAGCATAGTTGTCCTTTAATAGATAGATGGTGCTGGTGCTGGTGCTGGTGCTGGTGCTGGTGCTGGTGCTGGTG
>JANHMN010000009.1:49317269-49333183 GCA_030674055.1 Rhabdomys pumilio | reverse complement strand
TGGTGCTGGTGCTGGTGCTGGTGCTGGTGCTGGTGCTGGTGCTGGTGCTGGTGCTGGTGCTGGTGCTGGTGCTGGTGCTGGTGCTGGTGCTGGTGCTGGTGCTGGTGCTGGTGCTGGTGCTGGTGCTGGATGGGATGGCTCCACACCAGTAATCCCAGCACAGGAGGTAGAGCCAGGAAGTCAGCCTCAGCTACCTAAAATCCTGTCTCAAAAGTTAAAATCATGGCTGGGGAGATGGCTCAGTGGGTAAGATCATTTGCTGAGCAATTATGAGGTCATGAGTTTGAACCCCAGCACCCACGTTTAAGTCTGGGTGTGGTCACAAGTGTCTGGTAACCCCAGAAATGGGTGCATCCACTTGACATGTTTTCCAAAAAAATACCACACTCAAGTATGTATTCAAGAGAAAGAATCCCACCCACCCAAGACTTGTAGTAATATCCATGGCAACTATTCATGATTTCTAAGAGATAAACACTACTCAAATGGCTAAGTGAAGGGTGCCAGACTCCAATTCCCCTTCTATGACATAATGGAAAATTACAGGGACAGAATTGGATCAGGGTTGCAGAGGATTTGGACGGAGGAAATTGCAAAGGGATCGAAAGCCATTCCCTAGAGTCAGAGTGTATCAAACACTAGTCAAAGGTATATCTGTGTTATTTAATTATCCTTTAATAAATCTAACTGAAAAAAAAATGAATCTTCGAAACCAGCTCAGCTCATAGACACTCATAAACTTGGATCCTTTTATTTATAATTAGTGAGCATTTATACCTACAAGGGACAGATTTTATGTTTGCTCTATTGAAAGCTAGGTGTGGTGGCTCACACCTGTGACCCCAGCACTCCAGTTAGATACTTAATTAGGAAGACTGCTGTGAATTCAGTGTCAGCCTAGATAACAGAGTTCCAAGCCAGTATAGTCTACAAAATGAGATTGTCTACACACACACACACACACACACACACACACACACACACACACACATTTTCCGTAGAAACACCTTACCCTGTGGTATCTTGTTATGGTACTGTTACGGACCAAAGAGAGTCCTCCCAGTAACTTGACTGTCGACACTTTTCTAAAATGAAATTCAAGGGACTCTCCCATGCCTACTCATAGCCCACCAATGCCCTCCTCCCTCTCATTCTTCCAGGGTCACTCAGTTCAGGCACCCTGCTTCTGAAGGTGACCCAGAGGCCCCAGCTTAGCTCTCTGACCTGCTTCTTTGAAGCCTTGTATGTGTTCTGCCTGACCTCGCTGAGCTGCAATTACCTAAGAGGTTTTGTCTTTCTGGCCCATAATTCCTTGGGTGGCAATCATCCAAGGGTCCTCACCTCAGTCCCCTGCCCTTATCCCAATCCCTAGGGCAGAAGGATTATGAGTTCTTGAGAAGTAGAAGATAGTTGGGGGGGGGGGAAGAAGGGAGGGAAGGAGAGGTGGGGAGGGAGAAGAAGAGCAATGAAGAACTACTCTGAACAAGGTCTATCTGTGATGACATAGCATCCAGGGTTCCCATAGCCAACCTTAGAGAGCTGATTTTTTTTTTTAATCCATGGAGTTAGTTGCTTCACCAGGTAAGCCCCATAGTCTCTTTATTTCATATTCCAAGGGCCTCATGGGTCTCCCAGTATGAGAACTTCACCTCACAGAGACTCCCACCCAGGGCCTCCAGCATTTGTCCTTCTCAAAACCCTCCTATTGGTTTCCAAGCTCCCCAACCCCAAGCTGGAAGAGCTCGTGACAGCATTGCTGACTATAAGAGTCACTGCCATGGACCCCACCAAACAGTTTTGGTTTGCTTTATCTATTTCCTGGGTCCAGGCTTTCTTTCTCAAATAACTGAAGCCTAGGTGGCTGTGGTTTGGGATCTTTTTTTCTTCTTTTAAAGTTTGTTGGAATCCTCTTCATACCCTCTGATGGAGACATCCCAGTGGGCTTTAGGGAAACCTGGTCCCTTCTCCCACAGACAATGTTCCCTCCCTGGGCAACTGGACAACATCCTCCTTGGAGGCACCATGTCCCTGGGATAGTTTCTTGTGTGGAGGTAGAATGAAAAATGTCCTCACCTCACAGGCTAGTGGGAAACTCAGGTAAGAGACAGTTCTATATGTAAAATAACTCTGTCTTCACTGCCAGTGGGTTCCCTCCACCTAATGCTGTAACTGGAACACAGAAAAAGAGTGAAAATTTACCCTGCTGAACAAGTGGATGAGTGGCAAACCCTGGATCACGGTCTTCAGCTCCTAATTCAAATCTCGACAATTATTGAAGCATCAAAGGAGAAAGGAATGGAGCCATGTTAAATAGGGGTTTTCCAGACAAGAGACAGAAAATAAGAGAAATGCAAAGCTCCCAAGGGCAGAGAAGATGACATTTACCAAAGTACAGAGCTTTCAGAAAACACAGCTTTTTGAAAGTGGTCCATGATTTTACCTGAAATTATTTTAAAGATTTATAAGAAAATGTCAGAAGACCATCTTGGTTTTCTCATTTCTTTCCCTTTTAGTTTTATTTCTGTTGCAGTGATTAAATGCCTGTCAAATGCAACTGGGGGAGGGGGGGTGATTTCTTTTAGCTTACAGTTTGAGGTTACAGTCCATACAGTCCCTAACTGGAGAAGTCAGAGCAGGAACTTCAAACAGCTAGTTTCATCACATCCACAGCTAAGAGCAGAGACTTTTTTTTTTTTTTTTTTTTTTTTTTTTTTTTTTTTTGGTTTTCTGAGACAGGGTTTCTCTGTATAATAGCCCTGGCTGTCCTGGAACTCACTCTGTAGACCAGGCTGGACTCAAACTCAGAAATCTGCCTGCCTCTGCCTCCCAAGTGCTGGGATTAAAGGCTTGCGCCACCACTACCTGGTGAGAAATTAATTGTGATCAATACATGCTCATTTGCTTGATTGCTCCTCTATAACTCTAGTACCCTTGTTAGGGGATGGTGCTACCCACAGTAGGCTAAATCCTTTCACATAAATAGAAAATCTCCAGAGACATACCCACAAGCCAATGTGATACAGGCAGTGTATTGAAAGTCTCTTCCCAGGTGATTCCAGGTTATGTCAACTTGACAAAATTAATTGTCACATCTTTCTCATCTGCTTCAGAATAACAAAATCCTTTTATTTTCATTATACTAAATATACCTTTATTTGCAAGAGCCATACTTTGATCGAGCTATTGGAAAAGAACCAGCAGGTTCTGTAAGTGTATCTGTGCATATTCATAGCTAGTGTTCTAGCTCACTTTCTGTAAGTGTATCTGTGCATATTCATAGCTAGTGTTCTAGTTCACTTTCTGTAAGTGTATCTGTGCATATTCATAGCTAGTGTTCTAGCTCACTTTCTGTAAGTGTATCTGTGCATATTCATAGCTAGTGTTCTAGCTCACTTTCTGTTGCTCTGATGCAACACTGTGACAAAGGAGCGTGGGAGCATATTCATAGCTAGTGTTCTAGCTCACTTTCTGTAAGTGTATCTGTGCATATTCATAGCTAGTGTTCTAGCTCACTTTCTGTTGCTCTGATGCAACACTGTGACAAAGGAGCGTGGGAATGAATGAGTTTATTTGGCTTACAGGTTACAGGCCACCAATGAGGAAAGCCAAGGAAGGAACTCACAGCAGGAACTTAGAGCAGACACAGGGCTAAGCTGCTTACTGGTCCCCTGGACAAGTCCCCTGCCTTGCTCGACCAGCTTTTGTACACAGCCCAGGCCTTTGCTCATGAGCAAAGCAGAGTGCAGTTTTATTTACCAATAATCCAAATGGAGCGTCCAGTTGTATGTGGAGAGGCGGTTCTCCCAGAGATCACTACCCAGAGCTCAGTAAAGGTTGTCCGGCATTCGCCTCTTTCCCCCATTAAATGCTGGGGCCATCCCAGTCCAACTGATAAGACATCCAAATATACTCATATCTCCAAATTCCACTTCAGAGAGAACAAATGCCTCCAAACTTGCAGACTTGGAGAGATGGATGCCATATTGGAATCAGTTCTGTTTCTTTAGGGCATCACTTCAGTGTGACTTCCTGTGACTCTCAGACGCGTTGGAACTTTATTCAGAAAAAGCCGGAAGTGACTGTCTCTGGGGGAGGGCCCAGGGCATGGCTGTTCTACAGGCAAAGCCCTTTCCCACACTGGAGCCTCGGAGGACTAACTTCACCTCTTGGTTTCTGGTTTTTGGTTTTTTTGTTTTGTTTTGTTTCTGTTTTTAAGGAGGAATAAGACAGGGGAGATTGCTCAGTTGACAAGGACAAAAGCTGGAACTGGATTGCAGAACCATGTTAAAAGCCAGGTGTGGTCTCACTGGGGAGGCAGTGACTAGAAAAGAGAACCTCTGGGGCTCTGGAACAGTGCGCGCCTCTATATGGTTTGCTGTTGTTGTTTTAAGGTGAATTGCACCTGATAACTGACACTCAAAGCTTTCCTTTGACCTCTATACATGTGCATGGGCACACACACACACACACACACACGGAGGAACAAAGCAAGAAGCTGAAAACGAATGGAATTTAGTTCTGTCCCTGTCATTTCCTGCCTATTAATAGCATGTGATTGAGTCATAATGAAAGATTTATTAGCTGTCTCTGAAAGTACTTTTACCTAAAATAGTTTCCCGGCCATTTTTCTTTGCTACTCTGACACTGGGCAGCCAAGATAGTGGGCACTGTTTCCAAAGAAACGTGCATATAAAATCAGGTCTCGTTGGGACTGATGAGCTGACTGTAGCCTGCTGACTACACGCAGTAGTTGTGGATGCAAGCTAACATGAATCTGTCCACCTACCTAACACGTCATTAACACGTCATCGCCCCCAACTTTTTTTTTTTTTTTTTTTTTTTTTGGTAACTCAACTCTATGGTCTTCTTGTATGACATAAACAGAGAAGAGTTTGTGTCACAGTGTCCAAAGCTGAATGAACCAACAGCAGCCTTTTTCCCCAGATATTCCATTGAAGACACCTAACTGCCTAAATTCCAACAGAGTTTCTTAATGGAGTTTTGGGGTTTGGGGGGCAAATAAAAAACAGTGTGTGCTTTCACATGTACAAAAGGAACAGAGACAAAAAAAAAAAAAAAAAAAAAAAACTGAGATGCCTGCCTCCCAGGACTCTGATGCCGGTGTCTGGTCCTTCCTATCGTCTCTAAGATGGTAACCCTCTCTGAGCTTGCCTCTCACTTTTCTCACTTCCTGAGACCCCTACTACCTCCTCTCTTCCTCTGTCCCAAGCCATTTTTAACTGTCAGATTGGGAAGGATCTAACCTGACAGGACAATTAAATATTAATACCTTGATTGAAGAGCCTGTGTTCAAATCAATTAAAAACAGGATATGTGGGTCTGATGGGGTATCGTTCATCTATTTTTTCTTTCTGTCAGGACTGGGGACTAATGCAAAGGCCCAGCTCTGTGACTGGTCACCATCCATCTTAATGAGGGCGCGTGCAGGGGCTAATGTGGCTCTTGTCCCGCCGTGAGGATGAGAGGGACCCTGTGAGCCACTCCCCACCGCCTCCATCAAAATCTTCCTGGAAAGCCAGCCACACCATGGTCAGCGTCGTCTCTGTGATTGCTTTTTTAAGATGTGTGCTGCATCGTAGCGTGTGAGCGAACACAGTGAAGGCAGGTGCTTTCTACACAGCGCCTGACCCTGTGTCTGGAATCTGCTGGCCATTTTTACCAGCTGATGAAATCTGCCTCCATGAACGACCTCAAAAAAACGCAGTGCTCATGCGCATTACGAGTCGATCCAAGGCAGTGCAGGGGGGAAAGCACAGCGGATGTGGGGAAAGGTTAGTGTAAGTGGGAATCTCATTTGTATTCTAGGAAGAAGCCAGGTGGGCAACCAGTCCCAGCCCCTGAGATAAACTGGTGACCTCCTCAGCACAGAGCAGGAGATGCTGAACTTGGCTCTCACTGTTCCAGAGCCCCAGGGATTCTCCTTTCCAGTCACTGCCTCCCCAGTGGGACCACGCCTGGCTTTTAACATAGGTTCTTGCAATCCAGCTCCACATTTGACCGATTTTTTTTCCAAACCCCTGAAGTATTCCTTTCTTGTTTGCTTATTGTCTGTCTCCCTCTCTTGAATAAACTTGATGAAGACAGAGATTTGGTCCAGTCCCTTGATTTGTACCTGGTACCTAACGTGCAGTACATATTCATATATATAAATATCCACATACACACACATATACATACATAATAATCATACACACATAAACATATATACACATATATACACATACACACACACACACACACACACACACACACACACAAAACAATGTGAATTAAGGCCATATTTCAACAATATATTTTCCGTTGTTCAATTGACCTTGAACTCCTAGGCACAACTGAACTTTTCTCCTCACCCTTCCCTGAAGGAGCTGAGATGACAAATGCCACCATGCCTGGTACAACCATGATTTTTTTTAAAGACTCCATTAATTATGAAATCTCTCTGCTGAGTATAAGGTGTCAAGTGCTTTGATTTCTTATCGCACAGTTTCACACAGGGACAGAAGGGTATATATATATTAAATGATTATATTAACAAGTCCTGGCCGTGTCATCTGTCTCAAATATCAAGGGCCTCAGCAAGTTTTGCAAGCCTTTGCTCACTCAGGATAGATATGTTTTTTATTTATTTCTTTAGATGTATGGGGGTGGGTGTACGTATCTCCCTGTGGTGGAGCACATACATGTTCTCATGTGTGGCTGTATGTGTGTACAAGGGCACCTATGAGTTCACACATGTGGCGTACCAAAGCTGACATCACATGTTCTCCAGATCACTCCGTATTTATACCCGGAAGGAGAGTCTCTCTCTGAACCTGGAGCTCAGTCATTGATTGGACTACGTTAGCTAGCCAGATCCATACACGGATCTTCTATCTCTGCCTCCCAACAAGTTCGTGCCCAGCTTCCATGTGGGTGCTGGCTCAGCAAGCACTGTATCTACTGAGCCATCCCTGCGGCCCCGGGCCAGGCTTTTTAATTGGACTTTGCTCCCACGCTCTCACTGTTCAGGTTACTTAACTGAACCAGATGAAGAGGCACCATTAGCCTGCCCTGTTGTATTTGAAAGCCTCTGACAACATAAACTAAGCTGGGTAGAAACAAGGAAGCAGGAATAACTACAGGCAGAGCCCTGGCATCCCGGAAGAGAGAGAGGGGAACGCCGCCAATGCTTCCACAAAGCCGAGAGGAAAGGCCTCCAGTACCACGTGATCTGTAGTGTCTGTTGCTATGTAACAAGTCATACCCAACACTTAGCGGCATAAAATGATAAACATCCACTGTACCTGTGGGTCGAGCACTGAAGGCCAGATAGGCTGATGGTTCTGGCTTAGGTGTCTCATAAGCTGGAAGCCAAAGCTTCCTCCTGCAAGCTTGGCCAGGGCTGACGAGTCCATGCTTCCTCCCAAACAGCTACCGGTAGTTTTCCAGTGGCCATCGTCTGCAGAAGGCCTTAACTAAGGCCTCAACCCCACCACAGGTATTCTCCTAGAGCCGCTTGAAGATCCTCATAATGTGGCAGCTGGCCTCCTCCCCCTCATCTTCAGAGCATGAGAAAGAAAGTTCCCATGCACTTCTGTTTGATCTTGGAAGTCACTGTCCTTTCTTCTATATTCTCTTCACTGGAAGTCAGTTGCTAAGTTCAAATCATAATCCACTATAGAATCAATCTCTCTCTCTCTCTCTCTCTCTCTCTCTCTCTCTCTCTCTCTCTCTTTCTCTCTCTCCTCTCTCTCTTGGGGGGGGGGGAGGAAATTAAGCCAAAGAGTGTGTGTGGACATACTCTAAAATCACCACAGCAGCTGCTGCCATTGCCGGATGCAGTTTTGTAGCCGAGGTTGCATGATGCACAGAACAGCTGGCGGGCAGAAGAATTAGACATTCCAGACTCACATCTTAAGTCCATCACGCGCCGGATGGGTGAATTCAAAGAAAAATTACTGTCTCTGGGCTTCAGTGTTCTCTTAAGATGGAAATCCGGGCTGTGAGAACCAGGGGAAACTGAAGACCTTCCCTCTTCTGGGTGCGTGTGAGTACTTGAAAGTCACAGGTGTTATTAAACTACCCAGCATGCCTCTTAGTCTTTAATCTTTGAGTAATTATAAATTACTAGGGCGAGGTATAAACTACCTTAAAGATTATTTACACACTGCATAAATGGCAATAAATGTCATTCACTTTAGTTTAACAACAGTCATGGGATATGTGTGTGTATTTATAAGAGAAGGACACGCCACACTTAGATCTCCAAAGATATTTACATTTTTTGAGATTTTTCTTTACTGTTTTCATGTGTGTGGATACTCTGTCTGCTTGTATGACTCTGCACTACATACATGCAGGTCCCACAGAAGAAGAGGGCTTTGGATCTTCTGGAGTCAGAGTTACAGATGGACCTTAGCCACCATACGGGTTCTGGGATTCAAACCTAGTTCCTCTGGAAGAGCAATCAATGTTCTTAAGTGCTGAGCCATCTTTCCAGCCTCCCCGAAGACATTTTAAATGGCTTACAATAATACCAGTTGCAAACTAAGGACACTTAAAAAAAAAAAAAACACACGCACAAGAAAAAAATAAACACAAACCCATGAATATGCAAATCACAATCCAATGAGAAAGGAAGTCTAAGATGAAGAAGAAAGTAGCAAAATGAGATAAAACTGTGATGTGTCCAAGCAAGCAGAGAAACAAGACGGTTGCCTTCGGGAGATGCTAAACCCGTGCTTAAACTTGGTTCCAGAGGACTGTCACACAAGAAAGTTACCACAGAACTTCACCACGAAAGGATGTAGAGACGTCTGTGAGAGGATGCTCACTGTTTTTATAGCTTGTTACATCCCATGGAAGTGTGGACTTGTGACCTCAAAGTACAAATCCGTGAGTTTAGATGCTGAGGCTTTAGAGCAGCCCAAATCTCCCTAAGAAGATTTATCTGGAGATCAAGCAATGTTAGCAACATTGATTCCATAATAGATCTTTAGCAGGTTCCCTTTGATGTTTTCCCCCTTTTAAAATGATTGGTTCTGCCTTGGAACTGCTTGACTATTTGATTGACAGCTGTCAGACACTCCCCTTGGCTGCATGAGCGCTTCGAAGGATCCACAGACTCCATTTGAGCTTAAAATCTGCGGCCTCCGTGGGTGCAGCTGAAACTACAACTTCTGTCTGAGGAGGCCTTGCCACAGTCGTAACTGGTCCAGACAGCTTGCACCGATTCTGAGAGGCTTCGCTTCAGCTATGACAAAGCTCAGTGTCCTCATGACTCTGACCTTCTTGGAAAGGCTCTCAGGGGATCACCGCCTTCGTTCCCACTCCAGTGACAGAACAAGAGTTATGAGCGATTTACCAACATGGTGTTGGTTAGAAGCGCTAGAAGACATGTCCCTGGGAAGCTGGGTATTGGCCGTAGAATCAGAAGCCATGCACAAAATTGCCACACAGCTTTTCTAACTAGGTAGGCAGCTTGATTCTCAGGCTCTTGGCGCCAGTGTGGGAGGCTTCCCTTATAAAGCTGTAGTAGTTTGTATGAGGCTGTGCCCAGATGCTTAGAGCTCAGATGCTTAGAGCACGTGGTCCCCAGCTGGTGGCGCTGTTGGGGGAAGTTTGGGATGTGCAGTCTTGCTGGAGGATGTGTGTCACCCAGGGCAGGCTCTAAGCGTGAACAACTTTGCCTGCCTTCAGTGACTGAGCCGTCAGCTTTCTGCTCCAGCTGCCATGCCTGCCCTCTACCACTTCTCCTCAACATGACAGACTCCTGGACCTTCTGAAAGCATAAACTAAAAGGAGCTCTTCCGTTATAAGTTGCGTGAATCATGGTGTTTTATTACAGCCGCAAAGGGGTAACTAATGTAAAAGGGTTTTCCTGAGCAATCTTTTATTTGCTTGGTGGTGGTGTTTATGGTGGGTAGGACTGCTTCAGCTCAACAACAGAGAAAAGACAGGCCAAGAGCTCCAGAGACTGCCTGGGAACAGAAAACGACAGCAAGCTGAGATGGTAGAGGATGAGACTCTGAAAGGCAAAGGCAAATAGAATGTGAAAAGTCAAGACAGCAAAGGCTGCAAGCTTCTCAGTGAGCCATCAGGAACTAAGGAACTAAGAAGCTGAGGAGCAAGAAGTTAGCTGCTGGCTGCTGCCAGCTGCTGGCCTTGGAGACTCAAATCCCAGAGCAATTCTCCTCTGACCTGAGCACCCAGAGCTGTACATCCTTGGCTTCGAAAAATCTGAAGTAATCAGCATCTAATTTCCAGCTGATGAGCCTCTGGGTCCAAAAGCCCAGTCCTTACGCCTCTGCCATTCAAGAGCTCAGAGCTGTCAACATTAAGGCAGTTTCTCCTTGACTATTAGCAATGTCTATCTGAGTCCAGCAGTAGACACCACACCCTGTAGTGACAATTCTGTAGTGGTCAAAGCTGCCTGGTATATGTGAAGGAGTAAATAGACAGACTTCCTATCTTTTGACAATGCTTATCTACTAGATTAGCATGGTAATAGTGTGGGTTTTTTTTTTAACCCTTTCTAGAGAGCAGGCAGTAAGCTGAGTGCTTCCTCTGTGTGACCTAACAATAATTATAATATTCTATAACACTAATATTGCATAAGGGCCACTGTGCAGGTAGGAAAACAGGCATGCAGAGATCCTTGGGTCCCAAGCTTGTTTTCAAAATGCCTCACCTTGGAGCCTGGAATACGGAGTGTGCAAGCGGCAGTGAGCAAGGAAACCTGGAAGGCCTGGCTGAGGCCCTCTGGCAAGTGTGGCCCTGCAGCAAACATCCTGTGATGTTGACTCCTGTGGTACCAAGTGAGGGGCACTAGGGTGGCAAGCAGCATTAGAGGGGAAGCATCCTGTGACCGTTCATCTCTGGGAAGACCTTGGCAGGATTAGGAGATGTCGGAGACTCTTGAACCAAGCCTACCTGTGTCCAGGGGAGGGGGAGGGTTCCAGAGATGATTGATGTGTGGACAGAGACTGAGGGACAAGACAAACTCTGAACATGAGAGGCATCAGCTGATGAATGAACAGCTGGATGCAGGGAAGTTGGAGGAAGGCAGGTGGCATGTGTGCGCGTGGGTACCACTTTCCTTCCTGGATGTGGATGTGTGGCGGCTGCTGTGATTGAATGCTGGTGTTAGTCCCCAGCTCCTTAAGCATGTGTTTCCTAGTACTGGGGATTGAACCTATGGTCTCACACACACCAGGCAAACCTTCTGCCCCTAAGCTCTAACCCTAGTCTCTTTTTATTTTCTTTCTACTTTAGGACAGCATTTCACTGAGTCACCCCCACAGGACTGGAACTTGTGAGCCTTCTATCTCAGCCTCCTGAATAGCTGGGATTACAGGCCTGTACCGTCAGACCCCAAAGTTTTCCAGCCTTTCAACATGAACTCAGTGGTACTGACTCTGCAGCAAGCTCCCAGGCCATCAGTGCCGGACTGGGATTCCCAAGGTCTCCAGCTTCGTGAACTGATCAGCTACTGCATTCTTGGTCTCTTCAGCAGACAGACAGCTATTGTTGGGCTACTTGGTCTCTATTGTATAAGTTAATCCAGTAAATTCCCTTTTATGATATATACATATAGTCTATTGGTTTTGCCTAGAGAGTCCCAAATGATACAGGGCCCATGCGCTACAGGCATCCTGTCTCAAAGTTCTGTCTAAACATAAAGTGTTGGCTTGGTTCTCTGTTAGCCACAAAACTCACAGATTGGTGATCCCTAAAAGAAATCCATAGCAGAAGAAGATCAGAAAAAAACCTAAGAAGTATTAATATAATAAAGACTAGAATAAATAGAACAGTGGTTCTTAACTTCTGGGTCATGACTTCTTTGAGGATAACATATCAGATATCCTGGATATCAGATATTTATATTATGACTCATAACTAGCAAAATTACAGCCATGAAGTAACAACAAAAGAATTTTATGGTTGGGGGTGTCGCTACAACATGAGGAACTGTGTTCAGGGTCACAGCATTAGGAAGGTTAAGAACCTCTGGTCGATGACGTTCTGTGGTCATGAAATCCACTTAACATCCTTTAATCTGGCATTCCCAAATGTTTTAT
The DNA here is from genome assembly GCA_030674055.1 of Rhabdomys pumilio. Taxonomy (NCBI): domain Eukaryota; kingdom Metazoa; phylum Chordata; class Mammalia; order Rodentia; family Muridae; genus Rhabdomys; species Rhabdomys pumilio. The sequence continues at coordinate 49,321,103 of JANHMN010000009.1, read as the reverse complement.
TAAAATGTGTTAGGATTCTGCGAGAGCTAAGCAACTCCTAGCCTAGAAGGTCCCATAGATTACTTTCAGCTCAAGGTCTTCTTTTAAACGCAGCAGTAGGGCAGGGAGGATGGTAAAAGCTTGCCTCAGGAACATGAGGACCTGAGCTAGATCACAGAATCCATGGAAAAATAATGGGTATTATGTAGTAGCACATATGGAGTGATGGAGAGGCAAAGACAGGATAACTGGGGCTCCTGGCTAGCCAGTCCTGCCTAATTGGTGAGCTCCAGGCTAGTCAGAGATCTTGTCTCAAAAAAAGTGGACTATGCTCTTGAAGGTAACAATCAAAGTTGTATCCTCCTTCATGCATGCAAGCATGCGCAGATGCATGACAATAGATAGATAGATAGATAGATAGATAGATAGATAGATAGACAGACAGACAGACAGATAGACAGACAGAGACTGCACCGTTCCTCATGCACACAAGCATGACAATAAATAAATAAGCAAGCAAACAAATAAATGCAGGCTGCTTCCTCCCTCATGCATACAAGCACGAAAATAAAACATCCATCAATGAAACCAACATTAAGAAGAGGAGCTTGAAGTCAGGCACCTAAACTCGAGAACCCAAGATCAGCCTCTGGGAAGCTGGAAACCTGTGTTAAACCATTTCCTGACTCAGAGCCTTGTCTTATCTGTGAATTGAGGACAATATCTGTATTATTATGCAGCTGTGAGCATCAGATTAGGTAATTGATACATGCTAAAATAATTCAAAATTAAACTGTAGCTCAACATACCCACATTAGCTACTGCAGCTATTCATTCAAACCAAAACAAATCTCCAAGTCTGACCTGAAGACATTTGAAACCCCTGCATAGAATTTGTTCCCGTGGCTCTATCTGGACTTAATTCCTTGGAGCAATGACACATATTTCTAAAAATAGAGCAGATTCGTTGATGTCTCTCTTCTGTTTGGGTTGCCAAGGAAAATGAACAAGTGATTTGTCCTGTGCCCTGTCTTTAATTTGACCACCAGTGCTGGATGAAAAGCTGTCATTCATTCAACCAAAGAGGCTGCTGCATAGAAGGACAAACCGTTTGTTTATGGAAGGAAAAATAATTCTCTGAAGAGAGCTGAATTTTAAACAGCAATTCCCACATAGACAGTCCCCCAAACACAATTCTTTGGAAAAAGGAAATTTTCCTAAGCCACCTGGTGCATCTGTAAATGTAAAATGTCCCCCCTCATCCTGGACCCCTCATGCTGGTTGCTAGCAACACAGTCATCCTGGCACCACATATTCCTCTCCTAGACACATAATGAATAGTACACACTTATGTCATGAAAGATATGACTCTCCAAATTCTCCTACCTATGTCTTTACCTTCTTGTTCTTTACCCAAAGTGTGAGTCTCCATCATTCAAAATACCTTCCACTTATACATTACTTTAAATATTTATGGTTTTTAAAGGTTACCATGCACAGTGAATAATTGTAAAATACCCAATCTTAAAGAATTGTATCTTGCCAGAGGCTGAGGTTAAAAGGATCATGAGTCTGAGACTAACCTGGGCTACATACTGAGAACCTGTCTCAATTAACAACAACCACAACCACAACAGAAGAGTTGTCTCTTTCAATACAGTCGGTGTCTGCTGAAGGGTCAGTAGTGAATCTGCATGATGATGCTTTCTAATGATATTTTTGTTTTTAGTAAGAATGTTCCAGAATCTGGCTGAATCATTGACTTCACCCTGAAGGGTGTTCGCAACAGTGACTGGGATTCCTCAAAGTATAACAGCTGAGAAATGAAGTTACCGTTCCTGAACCAAGATAGTACGAGCAATGACAACACACACAAATGATGTTTCCATGCATTTCATTCTTTCTCGGTGTAAAGGTCCAGGTTTCACAGTTCTGAAATGTCCCAGTTGATGAAATTCCACTCACATTTGTGTTTTTTTTTTTTCAGTTTATTGGAAAATGTGGAGCACGGTGCCAGGAAGAGACATGCCCACTCTTCCCTCTCCTAAACCCAGAAGTGTATGCATTAACTGTGCGCATCTTGCAGGCCTGCCTGCTGCCTATCCAGTAGCACCTGTTTGGATGGACTTGTGCAAGCATGTCTAACATAGAAAAGTTCCATTTAGCTGTTCAGGAATCAGAGAGCGTAGAAATGAGCCTACAGAAAGATCGCACAGGAGTCTGACAGCTCAGCGCTGCCTTATCTTCTCCTCATTGAATTTCATGTTGTGTTTTTAAACTCAGTTTCACCTTATGATAACAAAGTAACCCTTTGAAGATTATATAACGTATGTTATGTTAGTTTGTTTATTTAAAACGGTTTTGCTTATTTAGCATTTAATTAGAAAGAGTTCTTCCATGTTTTCATAATCATATACAGATATACATATGTACATACAATGCAAGCTATGCATATGAGCACTGAATTACATAATATATAATAATAATTTATGTACTATGCATGTAAATAAATAAGCATGTAGATATGATTAAGCCTATAATAGATATATATTCATGCATTCATCTGTACTTATACAGGTATATACGTATACTCCATGACTTACACTTTTTTCTTTAAACTCTCTTTTAGATGTATTATTCATTCTTATTTTGTTTGGCTGCACCTATGCCTATTCAGTTCTTGATTGCCTGATACCCATCATATGCCCTGGAACTGGAGTTCCAAACAGTTGTAAGCCACCATGTGGGTGATAGGACCCAAACCCAGGTCCTCTCCAAGAACCAGTGCTCTTAACTGCTAAGCCAGCTCTCTGGTCCAGTTTATGTATATTTTCTAATCAGTCCTTATATTTCTACACTGTAATCATTCTCCATTTCCCAAGCAAGGAACACTCTAGCCCAAGGACATGCCGTGGTACCACATGGTATTTCGCCTCAGTGCTGTCTGACTCTTCAGTCTGCCTCTTCCTTCTGGTAATTATTCCAACTTTCTCCCTGGCATTTTGACTCATTCTGGCATGAAATGGGAGAGCAGGAGGAAGGCTCAGAGATCACCTACCTAACCATCCTGTCACCAGAGGCCTTGGCACCTAGGGCACTGCAATGACTTGGCTAGATTCTTGTTACTGGTTTACTGAATGCCATTTCTCAACCCCCCCCCCCCCCCAGCTTTAATCCGGAACTTCACCTCTGCAGTAAACCCTCAATGTGAAGTTTTGTTGAGGTTTTATTTTCCCCCCAAGTGTAACGAGATTTGATGTATTTTGTTTATAAAGGAGTACATGGTTTAAAATACTAGCCTTCATTCCATTTATAAAACACTGTGAATATGCATGAAGAAATGTCTGAGAGATAAAGCTAAGTCAATAATGGCGACTAATTACAAGCAGTGGTACATACTCAGAACATTTTACTTAGCTCTCTATTTTTCTTTGTCTTTGAATTTATTCCATGTATACACACATGACCTGACTACAAGGTAGGAAATCAGTAACAGCCCCATACTTACTCACGCTTGTATTCATGTTTCAGTTTAACAACATGCAAATGCATATACATGTGTTATGCAAGTATATTTTCCCTGCCTGTATTAGTTCCTTTTCTATTGCTGTGAAGACACCACAGCCAAGATAATATGTAGAAGAAACAGTTTATTGGGGTTTGCAGTTCAGAAGTGAGTCCATGACCATCATGACAGGGGACGTGGCAGCAGGCAGGCAGGCAGGCATGGTGATGGAGCAGTAGTTAAGGACTTACATCCTCATCCAGAAGCACAAGGCAGAGAGAGGGAGGAGAGAGGGAGAGAGGGAGAGAGAGAGAGAGAGAGAGAGAGAGAGAGAGAGAGAGAGAGAGAGA
>JANHMN010000009.1:49302359-49317259 GCA_030674055.1 Rhabdomys pumilio | reverse complement strand
AGAGAGAGAGAGAGAGAGAGAGAGAGAGAGAGAGAGAGAGAGAGAGAACTAGCTACTGGGAATAGTATAGGCTTTTGACCTTAAATCCCGCCTTCAGTGACACCTCCTCCCACAAGGCCACACCTCCTTAAGCATTCTACCACCTGAGGGCCAAGCGTACAAATCTATGAGCCTGTGGGAGCCATTCTCATTGAAACGACCACACCCACCTTCTCTGAAGTTTGTTTTTATCACTTAAAACCATATGGTCAAAAAATCTCCCCAAATCAGTTTTTCTTCATTGATTAAAAAAAAAAAAAACACTAAAGATGGCATATTATGAGATTAGAAATACGCCTCAATCTTGCCCATTCCCTCTCCTGACAGTTCCTTTTGTTTCCTGCCGTTTGCAGTGACTATCCCTGTACTGATGGCTTTATTTCTACAGAATACTCTTCTCAGAGTTGAAGCGATGAGTCAGAGGATGGGGTAGATTTGAAGTGCTAAGAGGGACTGCCAGGACCCACCATCAAAATGACGGTGACGGTCCACGGTTCCACTTCTCTCTATGATTCCCTACCAGCAATACGATCCCTCGGCGTTTGCTGGATCAGTGGGTGGGGTTACTCTAATTTGCATTTTCCTAATTCATAACTCCAGCAAACATTTACATAATGCTTCGCTCCACACCAGGCTTGATGTGTGTGCGCCAGACGGTGCACACGGCATATGCTAAGACTTCACCTCGATCAGTCTAGGATTCAGGGAGTAGAAGACCATAAAACCAAAGGATGGGGATATTCCATAAGTGGCCAAGGTCACAGCAGTAGAGCCCGTCTCTGTGGGACCTTCTCTCCCTCGTCATCCTCCAGGGTACACAGCACACTCATCTGTTTGTGGATATTAGGGATGTTTTCTTCTATAAAGTGCTAATTTTTTATTTTACTCAAACTTGTGTTAGATTGTCTTTCAAATGTCAATATGAAGGCCTCTTTGATATGTAGATATAAACTATAAAAATCCTTCATTGATAGTTCTGCTGGAATATTTCTCCAAGTTTATCATTTTTTTTGTTTGTTTGTTTGGTTGGTTGTTTGTTAATTTGTTTGCATTTTTTGAGATTTATCTATTTTTATTTTATGTGCATAGACGTTTTGCCTGCGTATAAGCATGTGTTCCCCTGCATACAATACCCAAGGAGGCCAGAAGTAGATGATTGATAAAGTAGGTAGATAGATAGATAGATAGATAGATAGATAGATAGATGGATGGATATAGATATATCTTCTGGCCTTCCTTGTATCAGTGAAAATATTCTTTGCAATAAGGACATTGTCATATGTATACATATATATGCATATATCCAAGTATATATAATTGTGTATATATGCTTATATCCACATTTATTTTTATCATTTTAAGGTGTTAATCAGTCACAACTATTTTTTACTATGGTACAAGGTAGGACTGACTCCAACTTTAATTTCTTCTTATGGATTTCACATGGAGTTAACAACCTTTATTACAGTATAGAAATGGTCCTTCCTTATTAGATTAGATGTTGTTACTATTGAGTTTTTTTGTTTTGTTTTAGTTTTTTTGGTTTTTTGAGACAAGGTTTCTCTGTGTAGTCCTGGCTGTCCTGGAACTCACTCTGTAGACCAGGCTGGCCTCAAACTCAGAAATCCGCCTGCCTCTGCCTCCCAAGTGCTGGGATTAAAGGCGTGCGCCACCACCCCGCCCAGTGAGATTTATTTTTATTTTTAAGCTATCTATGCTGGTCTGGGGAATTTATGAAAAACTTTGAAGCTCTGTACCACACTGTACTAAATGTATTCCAATATGTTAGAAAGTGGTTTATTTAGTGGTAGGAATCCTCCTGCCCCCCTCTTCCTCATCATTGTGTGACTGTCCTTGAATACACAGCATTCCACATAAATCATGAAATCCTGTGTGTAACTTATAAACTCTACTTTTGGGTTCCAATTAGATTTCCACTAATTGTTATTTGGAAAATTATTACAATTGTACATCATGAGACTTTCTCTTCCTCCCTGTATGTCTTCACTACTTTTTCCTGATCTAATGGATCCTTTGATAAAGTATCATTCCATGTGGCCCCTGTGGTTTTCTTGTCTGTATTAATAATCCTTTAAAAGTTGTATTCGTTCTAGTGCCATGATATCTCTGGGATTCTCAGGTACAAAACTGCTTTGACCAAAGTTCTTACGTGCCACTTCTTCTTTTTCAGCACTTGTAGAAAACCTCTCAATTCATTGTTTTCTTGCATTAATTAGAACCTCTAAATAACATCAGTTTTTAAGGGGGGTCTTGTGGATGCCTTTCTCATTGTTGATTTAAATGATGGTAACTGTCCATGTCATCTCTCACAATGGTGCTCACTGTTGGTATTTGTTCACGCCCAGCACATACATGCATCTTAGTTACACTTATATTTATTCTTGAGGAGTTTAAAGAGAATAATAATGTGCTTTAGCATATTAACACGACGAAATACATTGATACACTTGTTGATTCAAAACCATTTCACATTCCTAGAGTAAAACCGCCCTGGTCAAACATGATTCTTATGATATAACATTCTACTTGCTTGTTTTTAAATTCAGCCCTTTTGCAACTGGATTTATTGATATGACTAGACTACAGTTTTCTTCTGGTTTTAATTTGTAAAACGTTCTCACATAAACCATTGTCAATTTACTTACTGGCTTGCTTTTTCTTATTTTAAAGTTATTTGTATCTCTATGGCATCCTGTGGCTATAATTTTATCTCTAATTTTTTAATTGGTTGAATAAAAGCTGGGTTAAACAGCGATTTCAGCATTGAAAGGCACTTTTTCTTGAAAAGATGGTAATTCAGACATACTCTGGAGGACTTCCCTTTTGTTCTGGGGAAACATGAATAAGCCCTTTGTCCTCAAGAATTTCATTCAGAGAAAATTGTAAAATCATCCCTATTCCAAAAACGGAATATTTTGGCCTATAAAGCAGGGTACTGGGCAGAGTGTAGCAAACACATATGTCTGCCTGTACCAGAGACCAATTCCTATAGACTGGGTTAGGGTTCCTTTCTGCCTGATATATTTGTGTGTGTGTGTGTGTGTGTTTTTTTTTTAATGGTGTGAAAGAAAAGAGAAAAAAAAGAAGAGAAACGTTTTCCTTTTTATAAATGAATCTGGAATGCAACAGACTAACAAGGATTTTGTAAATCGTTGTTTGCTAGAATTAGAGAGCTGGGTGGGAGGGCGTGGCAGGGGTGGGAGGGCGTGGCAGGGGTGGGAGGGCGTGGCAGGGGTGCTGGACAAGTATGATGTAGATAAAAAAATGAAACTGAAAGAAGAGGATCCCACAGCAGCTGAGCTGAGGCCATTCTGTGACAGAGTAAACAGACCAAAATTTGCTGAGACACTGGAGGGAGATAGATGTCTTCCCCCGAAATGCCACCTTGTGGTGTAAAATGGCATCTCCAGAGAAAAGGGGTGGTTATTCCACTTTGAATATTGCTAGGAAGGTGGCACAAGAAGCAAGGCCCAGAAAGTCAGCTGCGTGCCAGCCACGTGCTCTGCCAATAGGCCTTTTCCTATCCTGTCCTTGGGTAGTGGATCTGGAGTGAAGGCCTGAGTAGATATGAGCAGGCCCACCCTGTTGGAGCCAGACCTGAAGCAAGCCCTCTGAGAGACCCCAGGACGAAGACACCTCCCAGGAATTGTTACACACGTTCACCACACCCTCCTTCCTTTTCTGTGTCCCAGACCTTTGGAAATTCCTCCAAGAACCGCAAGGCTGAAGGGGATTAAGGAAGCTGTTCCTCTGTAAGGAAAACAAACAGAATATGTGACATCATGGCTGCCTCCCCTCAAGAGAGCCATCTGTGCACTCACAGGTGGTTCCTCCAGGGTATTCCTCTGCTGCAGAGGGCACTTTCCCTTCCTAGGAAAGCTTACATGTGGAGGTGGGGGTGGGAGTGGGGGTAAGGAATGCTATTTCTAAAATCCTGGTTCAGTAAGTGGCACATGACACCTGAGAGACAATACTGAACACCATGACTCTTGATGTAAGCACAGGCTTTTATGAGACCTCATTGAAATTCTTCACAGACTCTCTTTCTTCTCTCTCTCTCACACGTATTTATCTCTAGTAAGTGCCGCAAGCCGGTCTCTGGCCTATGTCTTGCATTCGGAGTCCAAACTGCAACAGCAGAAGGCACATTAGCACCATGAGGAAGCCCAAAAGGAATCATACCCAGCCTGGCCCTATGTGCTTTGAGCATGAGAAAGCTCTCAGAAGTAAGTGATGGGGTCAGAGGAAGGGGGACCTAGGACCTGCCACCTGGCTCCTTATAGCACACTGATAGAGACTTCCATGTATAGCCATTTCGTCAACTCATTCACTCAACTTTCTCTCATGCAAGGATGACTCTCCAGCCCGAACTTCCTGTTCACTTATGTTAATAGGACTTGGTTAGATTGAGGAGCAAGTGTCCCTATCTCCTGACATCTCATCCTCCTATCTATTTATTTAACATTAAGAAGATAACCAAAGTGTCATGGCTCGTCCTTGGGGGTTCTCCAGAGCCCCTCTATTCATGCTTCTGGTTATAGAAAGAGCAAATGAGACAAGGTTTCTGATCTCACCACACACCATCTCAGTAAAATCTACTACTACTACTGGTTTCTGCAGGCTCCAAAACATACCAAAGTACGGAAATCTGTCTTTGGATCATCCCTTCCAGGGGGCCTTAAGTCAGCTCTCTGTAAATTGAATAAATAGAAAAAAACAAATAGCACCTGCTGATGTCAGATTTCTGGAGTCTAGAGACTCCCAGCATAACAGAGTTCAAGCTGCCAATAAAATTTTACACCATTTAGCAGAAAGCTTGTAAAGTTCCTGACTGTGGAGTAACTAGCCTCGGAAACCCTGTAGGAGCTGGCTTCAGCAGACCGTAGACAGGGGTGTCTGTGAGGTCTCCAGGTCACCATTAGCAAGCATGTGACTTGTTCCTTTACAGTGTCACTGACTAATACAGCTCTGCCTTAACTCATCATAGCTGCCCTGTCTTACAGACATAACACGTACATCTCAGTTACTCCTCAAAATGCCAACTCCTTTGCTTTACATGCCGTGACTGCTCCTGGAAAAGTGACTTCCTCATAGCCCGAGCTACATAGAAAACATTAAGCATTCTATCTACTTGGCGATGTAGTGTGTACCTCTTTTTCTGTTGTTATTTATGAGCATGGGTGATTTCTCTGCATACATGTGTGCATACCTCTTTCATGACTGGTGCTTTCAGAAGCCTGAGGAGGGTACCAGATCCCTTGGAAGTCATTACAGCCCAGCTCTGACCCACAATTGCATGCTAGGAATCTAACCCAGGTCATCTGGAAGAGCAGGCAGTGCTCTTAACTACTGAGCCATCTCTCCAACAACACAGTGTACACTTTACAAATATCTTTTTAGCACATGGAGTTCTTATAGGCATTTGTCTATTACAAAGGCAGCAAACAACTTTGTAAAGAAAATTGGAGAGTAGCCATTCTTTCTTGCTACTTCGAATAATTTTAAGACTATTCGACATATGTTTAAAATGCTTGTGATATACAGCTGGCTCTTGAAGATTTCACATCCACGGATTCAAGCAACCATAAGTAGAAAATACTTTGTGTATGTCTTAGTAATGGTTTCCATTGCTGTGAAGAGGCACCATGACCGAGGCAACTCTTCTAAAGGGCAACATTCAATTAGGGCTGGTTTATCGGTTAAGAGGTTCAGTCCATTATCATCATGGTGGGAAGCAAGTCAGGCTTTGCAGGCAGGCATGATGCTGGAGGAGCTAAGAGTTCTAAATCTTGTTCTGAAGGCAAACAGAAGATAGTCTCTCAGGCAGCTAGGAGGAGGGTCAAATTAAAACCACTCCTACAGGAACACACTTCATCCAGCAAGGCCACACCTCCTAATATTGCCACTCCCTGGGCCAAGCATATTCAAATCACCACAGTGTATGTGTGTGTAGCATGTGTGTATGTAGCATATGTGTGTGGAATCCTGAGGTCACCACCAGATGTCTTTCTTTTTTTAATTAAGTGTTTTGCCTCCATGTGTGCCTGTGTACCACACATGTGCCTGGTGTCCTCCAAAGTCAGAGTAAGCCACTGACTGGATCCCTTGGAACTGGAGTTATAGACAACTGTGAGCCACCATGTAGGTTCCGAGAAACAAACCCCAGTTCTCTGCAAGAACAAAATGTACCTTAACCACTGAGCCATCTTTCCAGCTACTTGGGTATCTTTCTTGATCACTTTCCAGCTTGTCCTTTGAGACTGGATCTCTCACTGGCTCCTGCACTCACTGATTGGTTAGACTGGCTAGCCAGAGACCTCCAGAGATTCTCTGCCCTGTCCTATATTAAGGTTACAAATGCACACACACATGCCTTTATGTTTATGCCAAAGATCTAAACACAGGGCTAGCTGCATATTTTTTTTTTAAGTGGAGGGACTTTACCCACGGAGCCATCTACCTAGCCCAGTTAATACTGTAAGATACGTTTATTATGTTCATTTATTTATTTCAGGGATTCGTACTACAGAATGCATGGAAGTCAGAGGACAACTTGCAGGAGCTGGGTGTCTCTCCTTCCACCATGTGGGATCTGGGAATTTAACTCTGATCATTAGGTTTGGTGCTAAGTCTTCCCACTAGCCAAGAAAATACTTTAAAGGAAACTTGTCTGCTTTAAGGAGACGTAGACCGTTCCATGCACCACTCACTGGGTAATGCAGAATGATAGCTATCATTTGCATCCACATTGTATTGGGTATTAGAAGTATCTAGAGAAGTTCCAAAGTACACGTGAGGATATGTGTCGGTTGCATGCAATATTACAACGTCTTATAGAAAAGACTTGAATAACCATGGAGAGTGACGTATTGAATTTTAAGAGCAGAACTTAGGGTAGCAACCTATAGAATGAGACCAAGTCTGCAAAATGGTGAACACACTGATGAATCACGGAAAGTAAATGAAAAAAAAAAGCTAACACTAGTTTTCTTTGAACAGTGACAAATGGACATTTTTTCCAGTTCCTTCTTGACAATATATTTATTTTTTTATGGGTAACACATCAATGTGTTATAATAAGAAAACAGTATAGAAAGTATAAAAATAATAAAACGCATACCCATTCATATTCAACTATTGTTTTATTTTGATTTAATATATGTTTCTGGAAAATATTTATTTAAAAATAAATAGCAACTGTAACATGGACTCTGAGCATCTCTCTCCAACTTCCTTCCTCGGTCCCGAGTCAGGTCTACCCAAAGCCCCTGGGTGCCAAAGGCAGGGATAGAAACCTCCCCAAGCTTTTCTATGCACTGTTTTGTGTACATTACCTCTAGTTCACACAAAAGCCCTTTCACTAGCACGTGACTGGTCCAATTTTAGAGTGCCAAGAAACTCATTGATTGTAAGGACCAGTGCTGTCACCACACTAAGCATTTTTTTTTTTCATTTTTATATAACGAATAAAACGTGACCTTTCCTTAAAACTAAACTGTGGGCCAAGGGGTGTGTCCAGAAGCAAGGAATTGAACTAACTGTCCATTTCTTGCCAAATGGAGATGAATATTTTACATCATTTTTCTTAAAGGGCTACTGTGTACATTACATGGCGCAATACTGGAAAAATCTTCCTGCAATGCCAGGGAACAAGTTAACAACACTCAGAGCGGAGCTGAGACGAGAACACGAGTCTGTCTGGATTCTAAAATCCATGTGCTGCGCCCAAATCTCCACTATGCCAGGTGGCATGCTTGCTCCCGAAGCCCTCTGCCCTCACGGGTTTCTTGGCCAAGTCCAGCACCTGTGCTTTAGGCTAGAACATAGCGCCCCCATCAGGCAGGCTCAGGCATTCCCGAGGTGGGAGCTGTTGTCCCCCACTGGGCTCCAAGGAGATTCATATTCCTTCTGCCTGGCAGGTGACTGGAGCCTGAGCTCTCTTCCTTATTCCAGAGACTGTAGGAATCACAAGACGCAGGGTTTCTGCTGCAAACTGTCTTGGGAATTTCTTGTTGCTGCATAGGGCAGGTGGCTTCCCTTTAGCATCCGGAAGATGCCATTAGACAGGCTGAGGACAATCCGCAGAAGACCCTTTGGTAAGAGCTTCCCTGTGCTTACTCATGCCTGGGTCCATGAGCTGGAGCACAGTTAGACCCTGGAGATGTGGGTGGTAGAGCCTGTGCTGTTTTCTCCCTTGGGGCTGAACTTTATCATGCAGTGGGGCTGGGAGGGTCACATTGTGCTTTCGTGCATGGAGTTCTTCCTCCACATTGCAGCTGGGGTACTAGGCCACCCACGGGAGGCAGGTGGCCCAGCTCTGAGCTGAAGCCTCTCCAGGCTCAGGGAGGCTGTGGTTTCTTTCCCCGACTGTGTACCCTATTTAGTACCTCAAGCTCTAAGTGACAATTACCCAGAGTCCCCGAAGCGTAATTGTTGAGGATGAAAATTTATGGAGAAAGGTAAAAAACGGGACTCCTGTTCCATCTCCTCACCTCACTTGCCCACAGTTGAAACCTTGCTACCACACTTCTCATGGAAGGCTTCTCTCCCTACACAGCAAGGTGAATAAAAATCTCTGCCATAAGAGGTTCGTTGTGAGGTGAACAGAAATGAAACGTCCGATCTATGTGGTTTGCGTTTACAGCGTCGCTGGCTTCTAATGGAATGAAGAAAAACGGAGCCATTTAATGGCGGGGTAACTGAAATGACAGAAGGGAAGTCGGTGAGGAGACAAGACAGGTAGATGATGAACATGCCTCAGGGCCCTCCCGAGGTGACAGGCACTGGGCTAGGTGTCTTCTGCGTGTTCCCTTGTTTTGTTTAAGAAGACTACACAGCTCAAAGGCAGGCAGCTCACTGACACATTAAAGAAAAGAAATGTTCAGGACTGGAACGCCTGCTGTGTCAAGACACCTAATTAGAAAACAGCATCACACGAATTAATAAGGAGGCCTCCTGTTGCACGGAAGAGTGAAAATATGAGTCACCAGAGGAATCACCGGAGCCAAGCATGTTATCATCTAGACAATGACTCATGCAGCACGCAGACCTCTTGGGGGGACTGGGCATGCGCGCTACACCTGCGTATAATGCAGAACAGTCCGCCTTCTGGACACACTGGCTAAAGCAATAAGAGAATCCATTACCATCAGAGAGACCTTCACTCTCTTGAACCTAATTGTTCTGAGGCAACCCCAAACCAACAAAAGAAGGCACTTTGACAACAAAATTTAGCAACTTTTATTTATTTTCTCTAGTTAAATAACTAAATTATTTAATTAGTAACAATTGACAACTTTGCCGGGCGGTGGTGGCGCACGCCTTTAATCCCAGCACTTGGGAGGCGGAGGCAGGCGGATTTCTGAGTTCGAGGCCAGCCTGGTCTACCGAGTGAGTTCCAGGACAGCCAGGACTACACAGAGAAACCCTGTCTCGAAAAAACAAAAAAACAAAAAACAAAAAAAAATTGACAACTTTAATCAACAACAAAAGATAGAGATTCTTGGAAGGGAAGAAAGGTCTTCGGTTCAGTGAGACAAAATCTGACCACCTATGTAGCCCAGGCTAGTCTAGAACTTACAATCCTCCTGCCTCAGCTTCTCAAATGCTGGGAGGACAAGCCTGTGTTACCGTGGCCAACAAGAGAGGATTCTTACGTAATCCCTTACATAGCCATTTCTTTGAAATTGTTGAGACAGTTCACAAATGAGAATTGCAGACTATCATGAAGTTCCATTGAAGGGGACTTAGAAATCGACTCCCACACAGCTGGTCTGCAGTGATACCATGCACCGTCCCATCTCTCCCTTGTCTGCTCATCCATTCAACCACAAGAGTTGAGAACCATATCTGAATGGGTGAGGGGAGCGGAGATAAGAATTACAACTAAGAAGTGATGTGTGGTTTAAAGGATGTTGTCTCTTAGGGAACAATCCAATGGTAAGGACTGACCTTGATGGAAGGAGCTATAGCCCAGGTTAGATCAGGTCTATCTGCATGTTGCTGTGTTTCCTGCCATGATGATCATGGACTAAACCTCTGAAACTGTAAACTAGCCCCAATTAAATGTTTCCATATATTAGTCATAGTATGTCTTCACAACAATAAAACCCTAACTAAGACAGACAGTGAGCGCTAAGAAGTTGGTGTTTATTTTGTAGGTGGTGTTGGGGCATTCTAAGAACGTTGAGCCTGGGGTGTGTGTATTCTATCGTGAGTGGTGTGTGTGATAGGGTAGAAACAAGGCCACCGAGGGATGAGTGCAGTACTTTTCAGGGAGACCCCCATTTCCCTTGCCACTCACCACGTTCTTCCAAATAGCATCTCCCTCCACCTTTTGGCTTGTCCTTTACTTTGTCACCAATATATTTCAGATGACTGAGGCCCATTTTATCATGTAAGACATCTCTAAGCTACTTGCCAACTAGAGTTGCCAGATAGACACCAACTCTAGCTGGAAATGTCTCCAAAGCACAATCTCTTTGGGGGACAATGTTTTTTTACCATGTTTGTCCTAGAACTTGCTATGTAGAGCAGGCTAGCCTTGAACTCTCACAGATAACCTTCTGCCTCTGCCCTGCCCACCCACCGAAGTGCTAGGATACCACCATGGGTATCTGAAACACTGTCTTTCTCTAGCTCATCTCTACTTCTAAGGCAGCCGTTCTGAATGGTCCCATCTGCCAGTCAGTTAATAACTGTGGTATTGACACCCATGCCTACCTCACTTCTGCTCTGAAATGCTCCCTAGGAAATGCCTTGTGTGTTTGTGACTTCCACAGCTAAAATCCCTCCTCCATAGCATATGTGTTGATCAACAGCGCCCGAACAGAGAAAACACGGAGCAGCGAGGGTTATCACTGCAGTTGCTGTCAGCATCACGCTGTAATCAATCCATCTTTGAGACAAAGCTATGGAGACGGATAAATAAGGTCCTTTTCCTTGGTACCTTACAGCTGTGCTGGGACCTGTTTGTGCCCACAGTTGGATCAACGAGAGTGAGTGATTGAGATGAGGCTCAAGGACTGGTTAATTCTCTGAGTGACTTTTTTTTTTCAAATGCAGTCTTTTAAATCACCCATATTGGTCCACTAAGGTCTGTCAGATGAGTTTGTGCCAGAAGGCTGAAGATTTGATGCTCCAACATTCGGTAGTATAGAGGTTGTCCAGGTGTTCAGTGGTCTCTATAAATTGGCTAAGTTTTAGAAGCTATGCTTAGTGCTTCCCATAAATTCAGTTAACTCAGTCATTCTGGATTTCTGACAGGGTTGAAAACTTATAGTCTCATAGCCATTCCTGGCTATTTACTTTGAGAGAAAAGATCTGAGTGGATGGTTTTCAGCTGACATTCATTCTAAAGCCAAGAAAAAATCCAGGTTCAGAACTAAGTGTTTTAGTTAGGAGAGACGACAGAAGTTCTGGTTAGTCAACAAAATGATGGACTGGGTATTAGGACTATCTTGTACCTCACTGGTACAAATAGGAATAACTATGCTCTAATTGTATTTTGAGAGAAAAGTTTTATTTTAACAGGAAGGGTGATATGTGGGAGGAGCTAAGGTGGATGGAGTACCAAGAGGAAGAAAAGGATTAAGGAGAGAAGAAGAAGGAGAGGAGAAGCTAGGTGATGAGAGAGAAAAAGAGAGAGAAAGAGGGGTGGGGCATGGAGGCAGATGTTCACGTGTCTCCACCAGTCAAAGATATTTTATATACCTAGGTTGGGTATTGGGTTACACTTCTGATTGAGCATTACCAAACTTATAAAGCCTTTGATTAACATTTTTAAAAAAAATTGTATAAAAGCAAAAAGGAAAAGGGGGCATGGGATAGGGGTTTTCTAGGGAGGGGAAATGGGGAAAGGGAATGGCATCTGAAATGTAAATAAAATATCCAATAAAAAAAGAAAGAAATTGTAGAGGAATTTTAATCCAGCAACATGGCTACTCTGTTAAGGGATCACATCCAAAGACTTTCTAGGTCTATGTGATCCGGCTGGAATGCAGACGCATTCTGGATTACTGCATGATCTGGTGGGAATATAGACACAACATTAGTGTGCACCTTGAATCCCTAGCAACGAAGGTAACGTTGGTTTGTAGAAGGAGGCAACCACGTTCAAAAGTGCCATCTAATTGAGGGGCAGACAAAGTGACAAATCAGAGAAAGATCTGACAGAATGAATCAGAGATAGGATACACCCAACTTTCACGAGACCAGCACAGGGAGGAGAGGCTACATAAGAGCCGGGAGAGAAATAAAAAAGGTGGTGTGGTGTGTGATGGCCCCCTGGACCCTGATTTTCCTTTGTTCTAGTCTTCTGGCTCCTCCCTCCTCTCTGACTTGTTCTGTCTTCACCTGTGTCTAGCTTGTTCACTCTGTAACCTTTCTCTACAAAACTGTCCTGGTAAAACTGCACACACACACACTACCCACCACCCACCAAATCTTACGCAAACTGTTTATTTAAATATCTAAAGTATTAAATACTTTTTTAGGGGGCTAGGAGCAGAGTTTAGCAGCTACAGCAGGTTCAGGCTATCATCTGGCAGCTGTGAACTTGTTATCTGGGAACATAGAGGCTCATGTCCTCCGTTCTTCATCTTCTAGATGAATGTCTTAAAATTTATGGCTGACATATTCCTCTCTGATAGGCTTTGGGCTACGTTTTCACAAAGTTTCATTTAAATTTCAAAAAGTCTACGTCCTTCATAAAGCTCTCTTCCCTTCGGGTGTGTTTGCTGCCTCATGGGTAGGATTCCACATAGTTTGTTTATCAACTTGAGTCCATGGGGAGGCGTAGCAAGTGTGAGCCACTTCATTTGAACTAGTGCCTGGTCCTTTTACTAAGCAATACTTAAACACTCCTTACTTGGTAAGGAAGGGCTGAAGTTTCCAGATCTGCTCTGCCTGGGATCTCCAGTAGGAGTCCAGGCTCTCTGGTATCCCCAGGATATTGATCTGCTCAGTCAGGAGCTCATCAATAAGCATCCAGATCACCTGCTGTGCATGCTGAGCTTTCCCCAACACCACATTCTGAACATTGAAATGAATTTTGCATTTAGCTGCTTATCCTCAGTACCAGTCAGTCACTGGCCAGTGTAGCCAGCCAGTACCTGTTACTGCCTTCTGAGCTGGAGTTAGTTCAGTTGAGTTCTCTGAAACACACACATTCCCCTCCCACACCCCCAGTGAATAGTACCATCTGAAGCTTGTCTTATTTAACACATATGCTAATTATTTCCCCTTGTGACCTTTGCAAAGTACACCTGCTGTGGTCAACCCAGCCCTTCCCGCTGTGAGAACAGAAAGGAGAGTGGTCTCCTGGGCACAGTGTGACCCAGGTGAGAATCTGGGACCGAGAATGGAGCTCGGATAATTTGCTATTCGCCTCAGACACAATGTTTGGGATTAGTCCCTGCTAAGCTAAAGTCACATTGTGCGTAAAAGTCCCCGTAGTGAATCTGTGTGTTTATAACTGCAGAGCTTTAGTGAGCTCACTGGTCTCTACCTCCTCTCAGGCCCAATTCCCACCGGAGCCTTCCAGGAAACACATGTGTTATGTGTGGAGTACGTGATGGGTAGGTGTTTAGCGTTTGCTGTTATCCTCAGTTGCTCTTTGCTGTGTTCACTGGTGAAAAGGAGACCTTCTTTTATGTGTACGCCAAGTACTTCGTGATGTTGAGAGTGAACTTGGGAGAGTTTATCTTCAGCTAGGATGCAGTGGCCATAAGGAAGGCTAGCTTTGCTTCTTCTCCAACACCCTAGGGAGATACCTAAGAACCCCCATCTTTTGCGGTCTCACCACCTCTCAGAACTGCCGCCCTGCAGGAAAGCATCAAATCACATGACATTTTAGGGAAGGGACAACTGAACCCCATCTGAATCACAGCACTCTCAGTGTTATTATTCTTATGTCATATCAAACCCCAGAACTTGGGTTGAGCTGCTTAATTTCTATGAGATGATACAAGCCTTCCACGTACTTGGCTGGTTTTGAAACCACGTGGATTTGGTTCGTGGTGACATGTAACCTCCTGCTATGGTTCTCTGCTTCCCTAAAGGGACTGTAGATCTATCTATCCCCTGTCCTTTTCCCACTTAGGGTCCCAAGTCCTATTGCTGGTTTCCAAACTTTTTAAAGCAAGTCTTTTCTTCAAAGGATGTTCAGCTGGAAAACAAAATATGTCAAATAGGCTATTTGAAGCTACTCTATTTCTGTCTACAATGCAACACAATGCTAATGCGTCCCCAACTGTCTTCTTCTCTCCAGAACCTTGAGAAAATTCTGCTGAGCCCACTGTGAGAACCACCACCCATTGGTGACAGGCATTTAACATGCAAAGTCACCCTGCATCTCTGTCCCTGGCAGTTTCCCTTTGGACTGACTGACAATTCCAGGCTGAGCAGTCAGTCGGCTTGGCTCTCAAGATGACCACTGCTATTGTTTTGCTGTGAGCTTTCAAGAGGGCTGGCTATCTTGCTCAGAGCAGATGGGCAAAATCACATCTCATGTCTAGGTGGTGCTGTACATCAGGCCTCAGGGCTGTACATCAGAAACTTGGGCTAAGTTTTGAAATGCCAGACAACCAGGTGCTGCCATTGAATCTATTGCCCATTCACAAGATTCTGAGTTTCATACTCTTTGCAGTTCTTGAGCAGGCCTCTCCACTTGTCAGTTCTGAACACAACCACGCAACCAGGATAGGTCTAGGATACATGGAAAGAAGGTGGCAAAGACTGGTGTTGGTGTGTGTGTGTGTGTGTGTGGAGAGAGAGAGAGAGAGAGAGAGAGACAGAGAGAGAGAGAGAGAGAGAGAGAGAGAGAGAGAGAGAGAGAGAGA